>CAWYPQ010000047.1:0-52637 GCA_963965965.1 Trididemnum nubilum
TTCCTTTTCGGAGCTCCTTGTCAGCAGCAACAAAGTTTCCTGCATTGTCGCTGTAAACGTCTGATGGTTGGACATTTCTTCGATTGCAGAATCTTCTAAATGCTTGTATGAAAGCACTCGCTTCCAAGGATTGAACTATTTCAAAATGCACAGCTCTGGAAGCCAGGCAATTAAAAATGCAGACATATCTCTTTAAACTATTTCGACCATGTCGAATTGTCAATGGTCCCATTAGATCGGTGCCTATTGCTCTAAACGGTGTGCACTTGTTAATTCGATCAGGGGGCAGATCGCCCATTTGCTGAGAAATTGGCTTTGCCTTCCAAAAGCGACAATTTAAGCAGCTCTTCAGAATGCGATTCACTGCCGACCTGCCGTGAATGATCCAATAGTTTTTGTTTAGTACTGTAAGTACATGCGAAGTAGCCATGTGACCCTCTTCTTCGTGATGCTGCATAACGATCAGATCTGTCACAGGATGGTTATTTGGCAACAAAATTGGATAACGCTGGTTGTCAGAAAGAGCGGCGTTTTTGAGGCGCCCTCCTACCCGTAGAACACCATTAACAATGTATGGGTTGAGCGTTTGTAACTCTCTCAGCTCTTTGTTATGACGAAAGTCATTGTTTTGCAATAAAGCTCTTGGAGCATCAAAGTCAGCGTGATTTTGGAGTGTCTTAAAGGCTTCAGGAAACGCCTCTCTTTGCACAGCTTTGATTATTTCAAGTTTAGCTTCTTCAAGCTCGGACGCCGTCAGCAAACCAGTTTGCAGAGAATAACATCGTTTAAGACGCTTATTGCTCAAGTATTTCTTGTACCGAAGTAGCCATGCTACTGTTCGTAAAAGGCCGTGAAAGTCCGAGTAACGCGCGAAAAGACGTTGTAACGAATTGTCCGATTGTCCATGCAAATTAGCAAAGCAAAACCCTGTGCTTTTGACTTCTGGGTCGTCACAAGTTAAATTGCACAAAAACGATGGTTGATTAGGCCATTCGCTTATATCGTATTTCAAAAACGGTGGGCCATTAAACCACAAATCACAAGCACTGCATTTATCGGGCCACACACCTCTACTAGCTATGTCAGCAGGATTCTGTTTCGAGGGTACATAATGCCACTGCTCTACAGTGGTCAAAGCGTGCAGTACTTCTAATTGATTTGCAACAAAGGTAGTAAATCTTATGGACGTACTACGTAAATATCGCAAAACCACGGTAGAATCGGTCCACAAAAACACTTTTGAGAAACTGATATCAAGCTCATTAACGACAAAATTGGTCATTTTAGCTGCGAGAACTGTAGCAGTCAACTCAAGGCGCGGCACACTCACTGATTTAATAGGTGCGACTCTAGATTTTCCTAGGAGAAAACAGCACTTCACACTACTATCACAATAGCACACTCTAATATAAATACAAATGCCATAACCGCTGATGCTTGCATCGGAAAAGGTGTGAAGTTCGAAACCAAGTATCTCCCTTTCAAGTAAAGTGAAACTTCTGTCAATGGAGATACTCTCGAGCTGAGGTAATGCCTGGAGCCATTTTTGCCAGTGCATGCCTAGTTCGAGTACATCTGCGAGATCGTCGTCCCACTGGAGCGAACGTCTGCAGGCTTCCTGCAACAATTGTCTAGCAGGCAGTAAGAAAGGTTGAATCAAACCCATGGGGTCATACGTCTGAGCAATCATAGACATCAAATTCCGACGCGTGCAAGAACACTGCTTCACGCCGACCTTCACCATCATGCGATCGGTAGCTGGGTCCCAATACACTCCTAACGCCTTCTGGGCCGGAAGTCCACTGCATCTGAGATCAACGTTACGAGCAAGATCCTCCTGCGGAACAGAACTCAAAACCTCAACACTGTTTGACAAAAACTTTGTTAAGTGAAAGCCACCGTTTTTCAGCAAACTACACAACTGCGAGATCAAAGACTTCGCAGCATCAACAGACTTACACGAACAGCAGACATCGTCAACGTACACATTTTTAAATACAGCTCTTACCACCTCCTCGCTAGCTCCCGTCAAGTTGTCCGTCGCGATTGCTCGAAGAGCATAGGTTGCGCAGCATGGAGAAGATTTAGCCCCGAACACGTGAGTTCGCATTCGAAAGTCCACAGGTTGCGCACTCAAGTCATGGTTCGGATACCACAGGAATCTAAAAGCATCTTGATCACGCCTATCTACAAATACTTGAGAAAACATAGCCTTAATATCGGCAACCACTGCAATCGGCGATTCTCTAAATCGAAGCAAAACAGCCAACAGATTACAGGTCAAGTCAGGCCCTATCAATAATCTATCATTCAAAGATATGCCACAAAATTTAGCACTACAGTCAAAGACTACTCTAAACTTAGATGCAGTTGCCACAGCGTGATGTGGGATATAGTTTATACGATCTTGAACAACAGATTCATCTTCTTTTACAGAAACTGCATATTTGCATTGAAGGTACTCATCCATTTTTTCACAGTATTGCCGAAAGAATTCCGAATCGTTTTGAAATCTTTTCTTCAAGCCATTAAGTCTTTCTAATGCCATTTTGCGATTATTTGGCAGCTTAGGTTCTTCTTCTTTCCATGGTAAACCCACAGAGTAGTGATCGTCAACTCTCTTAATTGTCTGGTTAAGTATTTCCAATGCCCTCTTATCCTCCAACGAAGGACACACTCTTTCAGGAAGGCCAATATCCTGAAAATCCTGCGACAACACTTCCAAAATCCTTTCACACGACACTTCCGAACATTCCTCCGTATCCAAGAAGTTTACCATCAATCTAGGCGACTTTATTTCTTGATTGCCTTTATCGGTCCCGTAGATCGTCCAACCCAGAAAAGTAAGAAGACCGGATGGATCCCCTGGTTCTCCGACTCTAACGTCTTGCAGCTGGTAAGCTTGGTGCAAGTCACTACCAAGCAATAGTTCCACCTTCCGTTCTTTCACTTCAGGAAACACTATGTCTTTAAGATGTTCATACTGACGAGCAAGTTTTTCTGTTGGAATGCTTGCGCTAACGTCAACAATTTCGTCCATAATCAGCACTTCTTTCAAATTAAAGGCAGAGCTTTCTTCTATACCTTGGATAGCAAGATCATGAATCTTCTTATTGACAACAGTAACTGCAATGGTGGTGTGCAGTTCGACGCTTCCATGGCTGATAGGTATGCCCAAGCGCTTTGCTAATCCAGCAGCACACAAGTTGACGCTTGATCCTTCGTCAATGAATGCGTAAGTGCACTCGTACTTGGATGGATCCGAAAACCACACCTTTACTGGAACAACTTTAAAAATTGTTTGCCTGACGGTTCGATTCCCTCGTTTGGAAGAAGTACTGGCGGAAAGAACTGATTCCGCTGGTTGGTTCCCCGATTCACTCGACTCTGAAGTTGAAGGAAATTTCTCTTGGCGATCGGCAAATTCATTAGCTTGAAAATGCAACAGCGTGTTATGTTTTCTTCCA
This sequence comes from Trididemnum nubilum, assembly GCA_963965965.1. NCBI lineage: Eukaryota > Metazoa > Chordata > Ascidiacea > Aplousobranchia > Didemnidae > Trididemnum > Trididemnum nubilum. The sequence goes on from CAWYPQ010000047.1 coordinate 3,468, forward strand.
CATTCGTGGCAGGTTAGCTTTGATCTACATTCTGCAATCCGATGTCCTTTGCGCAAACAATTGAAACACAACCTGCCTTCGCGGACTACTTGTTTGCGTTCTTGTACCGATTTACTGAGAAACGTAGGACAACTCTTGAGATAGTGTTTCCCTTTACAAACAACACACACTTGAACTTCCGATCCACTCCCACATGACTTGTTCTTCATTTGTTGAACTTCCGATCCACTCCAAGAGGACTAGTTCTTCGATTGCTGAACTGCAGCACAAACGCTTTTGGAACGTCCAGTAGCTTGAAATCCAAGTTTCTGAGACTTCTTTTGCTGCATTAACTTTCCATAAGAAGAGTCAGCTTCCGAAGCCGCAGATTCAATGAGTTCTCTTAATTCTTCAAACGTTCCACTATCTTCTCCTTGGTTGTTTAAAGAAACAAACTTTGCGCGAACTCGGTAAGGAAGTCGCTGAAACAATCCCTGCATTATGTCATCGCTATTGAGTAGACCAGCTTTGCCCCATGCCTTGAAACTCGTCTCACACTTGTACATGAGGTCGCAAAGGTTGAGAAGTCCATCCGCATCCCATTCCTTGATTTGGTTACCTTCTAATAAATCTTTCTTTATCTGTGACATTAGCTTGTTTGGTTTCCAAAACGTCTATCGAGTCGTTCCCATGCCAGTTGGTAAGCATGCTTTCTGTCGTCGAAACAGCTAAGTCCGGAAATTATTTCAAATGCTTTCCCAATACAGGATTCCTCCAAGAAAGACATCCTCACGTTATAATCCTGATAAGCTTCCTCGACGCAGCTTTTAAACTTTCGCTTGAAAGTGTGATATTTTAAAATATCACCATCAAACTTTTCCAAACTAAGCCTCGGTACAGGATTACCATAGTTATAGCCGCCAAATGGAACACGACTTGAAACTGGAAATGGTGCACTTTCCATGTACTGCTTTGACTGCGCTTGCTGTTTATCACTACCATCAAAAGTTCGATGATACGGGTTTGCAAAAGGATTTAAGGTGCTCTGCTTGACTTCAACGTTGTCTCCTTTGGCCTTATTGATTGGTCCTGCCGTAGCACCAGCACCTTGACAACCAATCTTCTCTTGATTTTGATCAAACTTCGAAACAAGCATCTCGCATTGTTTCAATAAGCTACGGCACCCCTCTTCCGCTAGGAGAATTCTGGACTCTACTGAAGAGTAAACATCCATTCCTTCTTCCAATAGTCGTATTTGAAAATACGAAAGCTCTTTGCTCAAAGTCAAAGCTTCGCTTCTTACTTGCAGAACCTCATCTTTGGTCACTGACTCATCGTAGGGTTTACATTTTAGTATTTTCTCTAACTTAGCTAATTTAAGTTTGAACGAAAAACATTCTTTCAAGATTGTCAGGTGCAAGTCCGACTTAGGGCCATGACTTTCACCACTACTTCCTACTTGGCTGGTCGAGTCGCTTAGTTTGCGTTTATCTGTTAAATCTGGTGAACGTTGACTAGCACTGCAAGATTCAGCACTTCCACCGGCTTGCTGCGAAGTGTGACCAGGTGAGGTAACACCAAATACCTCCAACGGACGAGATGGCAAAGACATTTGCTGTGGAGATTCCACTGCAATACTCGGCTTAGGCCTTTTAGCGCCTCTAGCAACACGTGAGCTTCCACGCCCGCCACCCATCGCGTATTACCACACAGCAAACAAAATACGTTACTCTTACAGATAAAGTAGCAAACACAAACCATACACTGCACTGGAAGTCCAACCAGTACATAAACTTACTTGTCCATGTCGAAGCGGAGTTACACAGGTTACTCTTAGTAATCCTAACCTGCAAGGAACTTGGTTAATTCTACGATACACGACTGTCGACTACTCAACAACAACCAAGTTGTAGAATTTTTCTTTGAATTTAATGTTACTGCCGCTCACAGAATGAGTGTTGTTGTCTCGAAATGCGCACTCCCTGGATCTTAACTTTCTGCCTTTGAGAAACAAGACTTCGCAAGTATGAAAATAATTAATATTCAGTAGTTTAGAAAACGTAAACACAAAATCAGAACTCAAACGCTCCAGCTTAAAAACAAAGGAAACGCTAAGCTTAATTCTAAAACCACCGGCCACGTACAATAATATGCAAAGTTTCTTAATCTCTCTAGCAAAGGCGAGCAAACAAAAAGGGGCTATCGTACATAAAACTAATTTGCAGGCGTACGTGTGCGTGCGATTCAAAGAAAAATGTCACTGCTCACTCTATGCCGGCAAAATTCAACTATTCACAGAGATTACAGTTTCAAAAAACGGTTAACGCCTATCGTTTCAAATATGTCCTTATTTGGAAATAATCAAAAATTTGCATTTAACCGTGACAAGTGCGAAGTCATGCGTAACAAACAGCGTTTCCAAAAATCAACTAAGTTGCGTTTCTAACAGTGCAAAATGGGCTTCTTTTGGACAATTTTCAGACCAAGACAAAAACAAGTGCTACATTAAGCTAGTGAGGTAAACTAAAATATCTAGAGCCATATCTGTTTACAGGCGGTAGTTGTCTCAAACCGATTGCATTATATGCATGTATGGCACTACAGGTGAAAATTGTCACGGCTCCTCCACCATGACAATTCTCCTCCACACAATGCAGTCAGTTTGAGGCAGCTCTTGGCTAAAAAACTAATAATGGCTTTAGATCTTCGACCTCACTTGCCTGATCTTGTTCTTGGCTTTTCTCCAGACACAAAATTGTTCTAAACAGAGTTCATTTTGCTTTACAAAGAATGACAAAGTTCACTAATGAGGGAACTAAGGAGTCATATAGAGGAGGAGTTTTTCTACTGCATTGCGTGGCATGAACAGATGCAGAAGTGCATTAAATATCTGGATGACCACTTTGAGAACACTTTGTAACATACCTCAATGTGTTCAGAAAAAAAACAACTCGGCATCGAGTTGATTTTTGGTCTCAGTTAATCAGTTAGCTGCATGCGTTGTAACCAAAAAGTTCAACGTTGCGAGGTAGTTTAGCATATGTCTGCGTGATGTTGCGTTGTGTATATTTTGGCTGAAACGTCAACAGTGTGACTGGGACTTACACAATGTTCACTGAGAAGTATGTATCAGAATTTTAGGTATGCTTTTATGTTAAAGTTAAAACAGATATTTGCAGTAACTGTACAGACTATTTGATGCAAAATGACGTGTACGAGTAAGTCGTAGCAGTTATATTCAAACTAAAATCTGCATAAAATTTCGAGCGAAAGTAGTGCAGTTAAAGTAAGAATGCTGTAATATTTTAGTATTAGTTAAGACAGCAATTAATCACAAATCAAGCTTCATATCTAGTTGTAAATTTCCCATGAGCATTGATTTCGACACAAGGTCACCTTCTACATTGTAATTAATTTCTAGATATTGATTGAAGAATTCAAAAAGCCATCCTCACTAAGAAATAAAAAAGTGATAAACGATCAAATGGCGCTGAGCTTTAGGTATCGCAGAAATGAAGTTTTAACACAGTCTCCGAACTCCAAGACTTTCTTAAAAGAGTGGCCAGCAATTGCAGTGTATGATGAGGTACCCACAGTTACGAGTTAGATTACACTAAGCTGTTTTGTTACATGGTGTTTTTTTGTGTTGCGTATTATTCATGCATTCACTTACGAAATGGTGAGAAATATTATATACCAGTACATATATTGGTTATAACCACACTACTTGACTCACGTGTTTGTTTGTTTCATCTCCTTTCTGTCATGGGAAAGTGACAGAAGTGCTATTTATTGGACGAATATTTACTCGCTTAGGAGTTTCCATATTTCCGAGTGTGTGGTTCTTGAGTTCTTGACGAGTTGTATTGCTGCTTGGTAGAATCTTCCATCTGATAGGCATTAGAACCGACACCAGACTATTTGCTGTGCTAACAGTATTTTGAAATCCGAAAGGCATTATAAGTGGCTTCCTAGCACTGTGACAATATACACAAAAATTTGTAAGGCATTTCTAGAATTTAAAAGTCAAATCCGGCATTAATGCAGGCCTTCAGTGTTCAAAGCACTTGTTCTAATTGTTTCATTCGATGTTCACTCTAAAAACATAAGAGATTTTGACAATGAAAATTTGCCAATAAGTTTTTACCACTTCAGTTTGGACGAAAATTTTCAACCCTAAAAGCAGATTTAATATAATATGCCAAATTTTGCTTTTGATCACTCTGCAAAGTTTGCCCAATGTTTCTCAGGTTTTTCAATTTTTGCACTTTATAGGGCACACAGGCTCCACTTTAAATGACTTTCATTTTCTTCCATCACTGTTCACTGTGTTTCTTTAGTAGCACAATTGCTACCTCCCCATGTTCGTGTTTCGAAATTATTTTACGTATCTGTATTTATTGTTAATTTGTGTTTGCTTTTCAGATAATTCGTGAATTAAGAGGCTTCAAAGTATCTCAATGGAAGAGATTGGAAACAATGCCAAAAGCTTGTTTTCTAAAATCATTAGCATGGTGGAAAGAAACACCAAAAAATCTTCTCGTGAATGCGCTCTTTTGGCAAAGTTGCCTTCTAGTGATGAACAGTTTGCAGGTAGGTGGTAAAAGATCTCTATAACTAACTGATTTGCACGTTAATCACCAATCACGACAACTGTGCACGAACACGCTAGCTGAAATTAGGTAACGCTTGTGGAAAACTAGCTGGATACATTAAGTTAAGCATGTTCAATATATTGCAGCCCAGTTAGCTTTTGCACCATATTTGCATCGCGTCCAGTTGTTATTTACTCCTGTTGTTTGTCAATCGTTTTTATAACGTCATAACTTTCACAATCTGTTTAGTGTACATTTTTTTCATCTTTGTTCGTGGCCTTAATGTTAAATTAGCCATATTAACACAAATTCATTTTATTGTTTCTGGACTCGCTGTCGTTTTTGACGTTCAAACGTGCTTGGAGACTCTGTGGTCATTACGCTGCTTTAAAAGATTACTTTTGCAACTCAGTACTTCTTCTTCGTCTTTCGGCTTATCCCTTGTCAGGGGTCGCCACAGCAGATCAAGTTTCTCCATTTCGTCCTGTTTGCTGCATCTTTCTCTGATGCTCCTACCAGCTGCATGTCTTCCTTAATCATGTCCATGTACCTTCTCTTGGGTCTTCCTCTTTTTCTTTTACCTGGCACTGGCATTCTAAGCATTCTCCTTCCAACATTATTTTCATCTCTCCTTTGAACATGTCCAAACCATCTCAATCTTGACTCTCTCACTTTGTCTCCCATCCTTCTTACATGTGCCGTTCCTCTTATGTAGGCCTATTCATTTCTGATCTTGTCCTTTCTAGTCACACCCAGGGAAAACCGCAACATTCTCAATTCAGCAACCTCAATCTCAGATTCATGTCTTTTGGTCAGTGCAGCTGTTTCTAATCCATACAACATGGCCGGTCTTACTACTGTTTTGTAGATCTTTCCTTTTACTTTAGCTGATATTCTTTTGTCACACAGGACTCCTGTCACTTTTCTCCAACTACACCATCCTGCCTGTATTCTCTTCTTAACTTCTTTTGTGCAGTCTCCAGTTTGATGCACTGTTGATCCTAAGTACTTAAACTCATTCACTTTTTCCAAATCAGATCCATGCAGTTTCACTTTTCCATTCTGATTCTTGTCGTTTATGCACGTGTATTCTGTCTTGCTTCTGCTAACTTTCATTCCTCTTCTCTCCAATGCATATCTCCACTTCTCCAGTTTAGTCTCAACATTTTCTCTACTTTCGCTGCATATCACAATATCATCTGCATAAATCATCGTCCATGGAGCCGGCTCTCTAACCTCATCTGTTAGTCTGTCAATTACTATTGCAAACAATAGAGGACTAAGAGCTGATCCCTGATGTAATCCCACCTTCACTTTAAAAGCCTCTGTCATTCCAGTAGCGCATCGTACTGCTGTGACACTGTCCTTATACATATCCTGCACCATCCTCACATACTTCTCCGACATTCCAGACTTTCGCATGCAATACCACAATTCCTCTCTGGGCACTCTGCCGTAAGCCTTTTCCAAATCTACGAATACGCAATGCAGTTTCTTTTGTCCTTCTCTGTACTTTTCCATTAGCAATCTCAAAGCAAACATCGGATCAGTAGTGCTTTTTCCCGGCATGAAACCATACTGCTGTTCACAGATTTCTACTTCTTGTCTGAGTCTAGCTTCTATTACTCGTTCCCACAACTTCATACTGTGGCTGAGCAACTTGATACTCCGATAATTACCACAATTCATAACATCACCCTTATTTTTGAAAATTGGTACGAGAACGCTCCTTCTCCATTCACTGGGCATGCTTTCACTTTCCAAGATTCCATTGAACAATTTAGTCAAGAAAGCAATTGCTAACTCTCCTAAACATTTCCATGCCTCCACTGGAATATCATCAGGACCTACTGCTTTCCCATTTTTCATCTTTTTCATTGCGGTTCTTACTTCTTCTTTGGTAACTCTGGGAACATCCTCATATGTTCCATTTATGCTATCTATCCTTGTCTCGTTCATTTTCTCTGTTCATCATTTCTTCGTAATAATTCTTCCACCTTTTCAACACTTTAACCAATTTGTATAAATCCTTTTCTCCTTCCTGTGTATCTAGTTTCATATACAGCTCATCATATGCTTTTGCTTTTGCTACATCTCTTTTTGCCTTACAACTTGCTTGCTTGTATGCCTGTCTGCTTTCTTCACTGTTTTGAGTATCCCAGTTCTTTTTGGCCAATTTCTTTTCCTTGATACTATCTTGTACTTCCTCATTCCACCACCATGTCTCCCTGTTTTCTTTCCTTTTTCCAGATGTCATACCAAGCACATTCCTTGCACTCTCTCTCACAGCATTTGCCATAGTGTTCCAGTCATTCGATTGTGTATCAACACAATTGAGTGCTTGCTTCACTTCCTCTTTAAACTTCACGCAGCAATCCTCCTCCTTCAATTTCCACCATCTTATTCTTGGTTCTATAATCACTTTTTTCCTCTTCTTCACTGTTACGGTCATTTTACAAATAACTACTCTATGCTGTTTAGCTACGCTTTCTCCTGGTATTACCTTGCAATCTCCACATTCTTTCAAGTTTGATCTCTTGCATAGTATATAATCTATTTGTGTGCTTCTGCCGCCACTCTTGTATGTTACCCTGTGTTCTTCCCTCTTTTTGAAATATGTATTAACTACAGCCATTTCCATTCTCTTTGCAAAGTCTACAATCATTTGCCCCTCTTCGTTCCTTTCTTTAAAGCCAAACTTTCCCATCACATGCTCATCGCCGTTATTGCCATCACCCACGTGGCCATTCAGGTCCGCTCCTATCACCACACGTTCTTCTTTGTCTATGCAATGCATCACCTCATCCAGGTCATTCCAGAACTGTAATTTGTGTTCCATTTCACAACCTACTTGTGGAGCATATGCGCTAATCACATTTATCATCACCCCTTCAAACACAAGGTTTACCATCATAATTCTATCTGAGACCCTCTTTACTTCCACCACGCATTTTGCATATTCCTCGTTAATGATCACACCTATCCCATTTCTTTTGCTATCTTCACCGTAATAAAACAACTTAAAACCACCTCCTAAGTTCCTAGATTTGGCGCCTTTCCATCTCGTTTCTTGCACACACAATATGTCGATTCTTCTTCTCGACATCAAATCAGCAACCTCTCTGCCTTTTCCTGTCATACTGCCAACATTCAATGTTCCAACTCTGATATCTACGCTTCTCGTCTTCCTTAATTCTCGTTTCTTCTTTGCTTTTCTTCCTCCTCTTCTTCGCTGTAGTTTGTCCAACAGTGGCATATTTTCCGCCGACATCCTGTTGGACCTAAAATGTCGGTGGCGGTCGTTGTAAACCCGGGTCACGACCGATCCGGTATGAAGTTTCGTGTTTTTGATCTGCATGATTTTATTTGGCATTATTTTTACAGTCGCATGCCCTTGCTGACACCAACCACAGTTATCGGCAGTGGGCCTAGCCTTTGCCAGAAATGGCATGTCCTGCAAGGCAGCAGGAAAACTACATTTTGTTTGGCGTCAATCTCTTGACCACTCTAGCATGGGAGACCCTAGAGGAGTCGATAAACTCCAGCTAGCACAGCTCTTGAGGTTATGGACGCACACAAACTCCCTTACCACGTTAAGGTAGTAGTTCATAAGGGAGACTTTTGCAACTCAGTACAGTAAACAAAATGCTATCATGTCGTTAACGGTTATGATTGTATAATACAGTCGAGAGTCAACAACATGAAAGATTTCTTGTAAAATAAGAGGCGTACATAAATGAAACCAAACGTTATTGTGAATCGCATTGCGAAGTTTTTAACAAGATTCTAATAGTATTATTTTAGAAGATTTACCGTATGTTTCCTATTGCTAAGAACAGTCAGTGGTTTTCTTGTCATTTCCCAAAATAGTCTCTACCAGTCTGCTTGGTGGTGGTGGTGGAATTACCCGACCGCTTCCTAGGGATGGGGGCGTGATGGTACATCACGGAGACCAAGTAGTCGGGCAATCCCCCAGGGTCTGGACCACAGATCGAGAATGGAGAGAGAGGAGCCGAAGATGGCTCTCCTTCGTGCGTCAGAGGCAAGGCAGTTAAGAATGAGATGATCAATATCCTCGGTTTCAAAACCACAGGCGTTGCATTGAGAAGTAGTGGGCCTGCTTAGCTTCGGAAGGTAAGAGGGAAGTAAGAGGCTTTGTCAATTGCAGCGAAGATGAGAGAGGACATAGCGGGCAGAACGAGGGAGAAGAACCTCTTACGCTGAGGGGAGGGTGTTTGGAACGGGTGGAGTTTGCAAGTTACAAAGTCGTTCGTACAGTGGTTATCCACCTGGGTGACGCAGGGCACATACTTTAAATGTGTTATTTCACAAATAATACACGAAGTATCTTGACAAAAATTCTTAAAAGGGCATTCAATCCTGACTGGGGACTTGGAACTAGACAATTTTTAAAAATAACTCTTAAAACTACCCTCACCAAATTTGATACTTTTACCTTACCGCTTTTGAGATATTACAGTTCAAATGTGCGTATATTCCCTCAAGTTTTCAACTTAAAACTAATTTTTACAAGTTGGTGGCTACACCTTTAAATTTTTTTGGTAGCAGCAATAGTGTAAGGCTTTACTTAGTATGGGTCAATGTCACCAATTAAAAGCTACGTATTAGGTTAAGTTTTTAAGTCGGTGTGTTTTTCACACTGCTATTAGACGGAAGAATGGAAAAACTGACTCCATATGTTATGATTTTCTGGACAGAACTCGAGATTATGTGGACCGTGTCAAAATGATTAATTATCCAAACTCCAACTAACTAACTGAATCTACATAGTAAAGGGAGGGATCTAAATCTTAAGCTGACAGGTGGCGTTGCTAGAATGTCAGAGTTGTCACAGATGAAGGTCAGTTTTGGTTAAACGACCAGAGGCCTCTGGGAAAGGAAGAAAATCAGCAGAATTTTTCTCGTGGCGAAAGCTAAATCTCTGCTAGTAGAGACAGCATTTTTACAAAAGGAGTAATTTTATATGCTGATTTCCTGGCCCACCGCATCTGTGAAAGAACCCATGCGTAATATGAATGGGGTGGTTAATTCCATAGGTCATATCGTTAATGATTGCTTGTGACCTCAGTTATGTGACGGGTTTCGGAAGAATTTATGAGCAATGCTAGATTACGGCTATTACGTGAATGGAATTAATTGCGAAATATTCTTCACATGATTAATTAACATTTATATGCACTATAGTATAATTTTTTAGTCATAGTTTTAATGTAGGTTTTGATATTGCGCAGTGTTCAAGTTGCACTTTTATTGCAGACATTCATGTCATTATTGGTGTATTATTGCTTTGCTGCCAGCTCAAGAGCAATTCCAAGCGCGATTGCGATCTGAGCAAGTATCTATTTGATATTTCCCCGGTAAGTAGTTTGTTTGACGTTTCATTTCAGCTCGTAAAACACATTTTGTTTTACCAGTGAGTTACCGCTTGTATACAAGCATTTATCATTCAAACTATTTGTTACACAATAGTGTTCAATGGCATATCAAGGCATCGGTATCCTAGTTAGCTTCACAAAAGTTTTATTAGATCAACTAAGTAATGATAATTACCAAATTGTACAAACATTTGGTCATTTTCAGCGTTCTTGTCAACATTTGCGTTTTTGAAGAAACGCAACGATTTACGTGAATATTTACCAAATGTTGCAGCTGATCCATTTGAAAGAGCTTCAATAACAAGCACTATATACAAAGTGCATGTGGGATTTGTTTCAGTTTTGTAATAGGCCCTGCTAAAAACTATAGTTTGTATGGTTTAAAGCACTATGATGCCTAGAAGGGCATCGGGAGTTTCAAGTAATGAAGTCTTTTAGTGAAAACGGTGAAATAATGGTAAACATACGTTGTTAACAACATATGGATGTTAACAACGCAAGTTTTACTTCTAAAGTAGTATTACATGAATCTGCGGTCGACAAAGCACGGGCAACCAGGTGAAAATAGTGTATTCAACCGTGCTGGATAACTGTTATCGCAATTTTACGTATTTCCGGGTGAGAATGACATTTTGTGTAGTTACTGTATACTCTTCGTTATTTTCAATTTGTTGTGCTGAATTTACTAATATCGGCAATGTTCGCGCTACGGTACACACAAATAAACTACTTGCTAAACGTTTGGAAAGATTTCGCAAAGTAATAAGCATTAAGATTGGGAAAATCATGTTCACTCTGATGCCAAAAATTAAAGATTGTTGCCAAAAAGGACCAAAACAATACGTTATTGTTTTAAAAACCAGTTTTCAAAGCAACGTTTAGACAAATTATGTCTAAAATGGTTAAAAATAACGTTTAGACTAACGGCGAATTTGCATAAGTTTGTTAAAATGAATGATTGAATGAATCGTGATAGGGAACACTTAAGTACCAGTATGTTTTCAAGCAGATTCTGCTTCGCTGTCTATGATCTTGCCTTTGAGCTTGATCAAAGTTTTTTATTTATACTGTATATTTTTTTAATATGCGTGGCCTGTAGAGATCTCATGGCTGTACTACAAGTGTTGCGATTTCAGTACCAACAAATTAAGTGCTCTATTTGGATGCTTTTTTTTGGCAGATACTGGTAGTGCGTTAAGCGAGAATCGAACGAATGTGTTGACAATGAAAGATGCACGATTCATCCGTTAAATGACACTGGTTATTTTTAATGCCTGTAGAAAAGATGAGGAATAGCAACAAGTGACGTGTGTTTTTTTTATTGTAGGAAAATACAACCTTGCAAGAAATCGCTCAGTCCATAAAAGATCGTTATCAACCATTTGTCGTGGCCTACGGTGATGCAGCAGTTGCCAAAAACTTCACAGTTTTTGTGGAGCTACATCCTGTAGTGACCACTGCAGATGCTTTGCAAAGTTTAGTCAGTGTTCTTGCACTGTATTACATTTTTAATATGGAGTATTCCAAACATGCGTGCAAGGTCCTGCAATTCCTTCAGCAGTATCTTCTTGGCATCAAAGAAGAACACCCTTTCAATGCCGTACAAGAACTGGCGATGCAGTTGGGCCTAAACCCATAAGCATCAGCAAATGACAGTTGATTATTGCCGATATGGAGTCTTGATTGCTTAGACTTATTGCCGATGTGGAATCTTGATTGAGCATCCAGCAAATGACAATTGATTTATTGCTGATATGGAATCTTGATGGTTATTGTACAGTGATGCAAATCTTTGCTTTTCGGCGAATAGCAAATGACAGTTGATTATTGCCGATATGGAGTCTTGATTGCTTAGACTTATTGCTTGATTGCTTAGGACTTATTGCCGATGTGGAATCTTGATTGAGCATCAGCAAATGACAATTGATTTATTGCTGATATGGAATCTTGATTGTTATTTTACAGTGATGCAAATCTTTGCTTTTCGGCGAATTTTGCCAATTTTTCGCCTGAATTTGTCATTTTTATTATTCGTCCTATATCCGTTGAGAAAAAGTTGGGGGGTCTGGCATGTGTTTACTCTAAATCCACGTTTCTGGCCAAAGGTTTATTTATCACTGAGTATATACCTTCGATATAATATAGTGGGATCGCACTCAACTGTAATTATGCCATCTGACATTAATCTTTAACTTCTGATTGCCATTTACTCTGCCTTGTGCCCCCTCCCTTCCGAACATGGTGTGCCTCCCGGGGCCCCTGACGCTTTCATATAGCACTGACCTATGATTAAAAATAAACATTACTTTTCCAAAAAAAATGTCCCCAGAAATTTTTTTTTTTAATCTGTTTTTGAGTGTGATTGAATTTTGGAATGTGCATAATATGTCTGTTGCGGGAATCGAACAGTGGGGAGGTCTGCGTGGCGAATAGTGTATTATCAAACTGCTCACCGATTTTTTGAAAAGCCGTTTGCATCTCTGGTTTTAATGTTTTTGCCCATCTTGATTATCAAAGTGTTAAAAAAGTATCTGGCCAGGCTGCAATTATTTTTAAAACATTAAGCAAAATGTGAGTATCCGTTCCGCCAAGTTTTAAGTTTCCCAATGCTGCCGTTCTGTAGATATTTGAGTTAAAACCCTTGTCCCATATTGCTTATTCTGCTTTGAGACTATAAACAATAGACTAGGTTTTTGGAATAGTCGCGAAGCAGTAAGCGATATGGGCAAAGGGCTCAACTTTGCATTCGATTTTTACTTGTTATGACACCAGATATATATTATAGTATAATAAACATAGAGCTGAACTGGTGAGGCAGTTGGCAACAACGCCAACGTTTCAGCAGTTTTCGCTAGCTGCTTTCGTCAGGGCATCATAATGAAAAAAACTCTATTATCTAAGGAACGGCTGCATTTGAAAACTTCAAACTTGGCAGAACTGATACTCCTATTTTTCTCGATTTTTTTTTCAAATAAATGCAGCCAGACGGACACCTGTTTTACGTTTTAGTTGGTTACCGTGATTGTAAATTAAGTAATGTGATCGTGATTCTAGATTACTGCAAACCGCTTTAGCAGTAATAAAACCAAGTTTTGAGTTATTAAAGAACAGCGGTACTTTTCGGTAAATGGTTCAATGTTTTAATAGCTATTTTGATAATTTACTAGGTGTGTAAATCTTGATAATTAGCCGTTACTTGAATGTTTGTACAGAATGTCGTTTTTACGGCGACCATGATCCAAAGATCTGTGCTTCAACTCGCATTCTCATCGCGTTGTTTCATACAATTATCTCTGCTTGGTGGATTCAAACAAGCAGCACTAAAACTCGACAAGAACTGAAGAAATCAACCGAACACTCGGAAATATGGAAACTCTTACACGTGTGAGGAGTCGTCCAATATATAGCCCCTCTGTCGCTTTCACGTAACAGGAGGATAAAGATAAAAGAAACAAGTGCGAATACGTTGGTTATCAACCGTGATTCTAAATTAATGTGTACCGCTTTATCTAAAGTAATAAAACAAGCTATATTCAATTAAAGATTATTACTGATATTTTTTCGTTGAATTTGTTTTCGTTCTTATGTTTCTAGTAACTTCTTCCATATTTTGTGGTAATTTACGTTTTGTCCAATATCATTTCTGCTACAAAATGCTTTAATAGCGCGCAAGTACCTCAGCTTATCGACATGCTGGTGATTTCTAAAATTGCAACGCATAGTTACTGCACTGGTAATTTCCAAATTCCCAAGTTAAACAAAAATGCAACACTAACCAGCAATTGGTTATATTGCATAGTTTAACTTGGAAAATTTGTAAATTATCTGCACAAACTATAGCGTCGTAATTTTAGAAATTACCACGTTGATAAGTTGAGGTACTTGCAATATTACTTAAGATTGGTTACCATGGGTAAATTTGGAAATACAATAAATACAAGCCTAGGTACGTTAAACATTACCCATGTTGATAACTTCGGGTATGTTGCATGTTTCCAATACTAACTTATTTGAGTATACTTTCAGAAACTTTCTTTGGTGAAATTGGGTAATTGTACAAATTACTTTGACTAATCAGCTCAAGTATATTTGAGATGACCAACGCGTGTAAATTCGGGTAAATATAACTTTGCCAACGTTGAGGGAATTGGGCAACTTCAACATATACCAAATATAGTTTGCTTTGGTAATTTCACTGACACCATGCTTGGGTGTCCATACCAAGATGCCCAATTTTTTGGGGTAAAAAATACCCAATTTTTTAGGGCAAAAAATACCCAACTTTTTTTACAGTGTAACCTTAGTGTATTTTATCCAACTGGCAGCTTGTATGCTGGTAAGGCGATACGCCTGCCTCGCGAATTTCTGTTTAAAAATAATTAGAAATACGCTCGTACGCTCACAATCTTACGCACAGCGTAGACCGGGCCTAACGAATTAAGTTTTGTTAATTATAATTGCAAGCCTTTAGATTGTCTCAGGAAAGACTCCCAAAACAAGTTTTACTTGCCAAAGTAAATGGGAGAAGATCAGTTGGACGATCTAGAACGAGATGGACCAATTACATTGAGCGTCTTTGATAGAATCACTTGGGGCTTCACCCTACCGAAATGAAAGATGCAATGGAAAACAGTGAAGTGTGCTGGCTTTACTTTGAGCTGCTATTTCCACAATCCTCACGGAAAAGCGGGCAATAAAGAAGATAATTGCAAGTCTGCGTTTATTTTGAAACTAATATTGAACGATCGATGTTCAAAACAATCTTTGTTCCAATTTTCGTCTCGCACCACTCATGTTCACTGTCCAGTATGAGTTTTAGCACAATTTTTGGGTTGTAAACTTGTAGCTGAAAGAGTTAAATATGCAAGCTTTCGAAAAGAGGTTTTCAAAAAAAGTCGAAAAATCGCGTTACCAAAAATAATTTTAGTATCAAAAATTTTTTAAACATCGGTAAGGCGCAAATTCTTTCAATGGTAAGATCTCAAGTTGATGGTTTGACGTACGCAAATGGTCTCAAGTGAAATAAGTTCCCAAACAATCCTTATTTGCCAGGGAATAGACGTTTTGAACGTAAGATGGCAAATAGCATCAAAAATATATTCCCAAAATACTGTAGTAACTCTTTCTTCGTTAGCTCATGGTTAGTTGAAGCAGATTTTTTGTATTGATTTATCGGTACTATGGACTGTACTTTTCAAAACAATTTTCGAATCGTTATTCCAACTGAATATATGCTATTTACACCCATTGTTAACTGTTTAGATACTGCTGTAAGTATATAATTAGATAATTATCTAATTAAATACTAGCCGCAGTATCTAAACAGTTAACAATGAGTGTTTATCTACAAATAAAAAGTTAATCTAAAACTAAATTTAAACTCGCATTAAACGTCTTTATTTTGCCTAAAATATACGAGTTTTATTAGAAGTTTATTAAAACTCTAATAAACGAAAACACCAAATCGATAATTAAAAAAGCGCACCGTATTTTGTCGTACTGATTTTAGACGAAAAATAAATGATTTTTTGTAAACGATTTGTATGCGCTAACTTTTAGCCGTCTATTATAGATATAATCAGCGCATACACTTAGAGCTATAGTGTAGCTTAAATTTAGACTTTCTTTTTCAAACGATATTTTAGGGCTAGCCTTAGATCAAAATGTTTTAGACGTCTTTTTTAAGACGTCTTGTGCCCACTGGGTTATTATAGTTTTATGTATAGCCGTTTAACTTATGGCATTACCGCTTGGGGCCCAGCCGCCCAAAACCAACTTCCTGAGATTGAAGTTAAGTTAAACAGTATCATACATACCATTCTTGGAACAAAAAATTTCTCATGTAATCAACTGTATAAAAAACCAGGCTTTCTGAAACTTCGCGATGTTTACAAATTGGAGCTTGCTAAATTTATGCATAAGTTTTTTAAGAACGAGCTACCAATGTTAAGTAATTATAACTTTACAACAATTGACAAAATTCTTGATTATGCAACTAAAAAACCAAGCAGATCTAAGTATATTTTACCTCGAGTCTCCAAATCTGCTGGACAGAATAAAATCGAATTTAGAGGTGCTAAACTATGGAAAGAGATTAGTGAAAATTAAAAAAATAAACCCTTCAATTCTTTTAAAAAGCAGTTTAAAGAAAATTTACTGAGAGATTACTGACCACACTGTTAGGTATTGATTAAGCATTGTAGGTACTGTACCCGTGCGCATTTGAACATGTGGGAGCTTCGCTATAAACAACATTGTCTGTACTATTCGATGTACTTCATCATTTTATTGTATCTTTGTGTGATAACGTATCGTGCATATTAACAAGGAGCATCTTGACTAGGAAACGTTAGGGTTATTTGGTGCTCGTTGTGTTTCGATTGTGACCTTTGACTTGTGTGTTAAACTTTTGCTACCACTAAACTACAACTACTACAACTTTTGTTACAAATAAACTACTTTTGAAAATTTATTCGTATGGGCGTTGACTGGCATTGTATATAGCAATTTGCCTAATTGCAAATTGTATAATGCGGTTGAGCTAAGTGAAGTGCCAGTGTGATACTGGTCGAGAATCCTCTTTCTGGAGACCTTGTTGTCAGACTTAGATCAGAGTAATCTGAGAAGAGGGTACGATGGCAAGTGTAGAAATTGCCCTCGTGTGTGGTTTGAAGGTTCGGGTGGGATGCCAGGATAGACTATGTGTGAATTTAGATGCTGATGAAACACTAGCCTAATGGGATAGCAAATATGTGAGGTAAGAGCTACCTCACTGTCGTGAAAAAAAAAAACGAAAACAAAAAAACTACAACTACTACTACTACTAAAAATAATTTCACGAAGCAGTTTTATTAAATACAGGCATATTTTGTATAACACAGCATGGTCACATTAAAAGAGGCATCGATGGGCACATATGCACAAACTTGTTCAAAAACCTTAGCATGATGTTGTTAAATTTGTGAAGGCCAGCTGTGTGGTGGACATAAACAATGGCGGGTGTGTTTTTAATAAAAATCAAGGACAATGTAAAAGGAATTGTTTAAAGTTTTTGCAACTCAAGGAGGAATAAGGCAGCTCGTGTACATCACACAATTGCACTGGAACTGGAACACTATTACAATTTTTTTTGTGATTTTCAAAAATAATAATTGGCCATTTTTGACATATTTGCAATAAGAATAATGAACTTTTTTTGACTAGAACCAAAATTGTCAAACTCCTTATTTGGCTTATTGTTATTATAATAAAACATTTTAAATATATTTAAAATTGTTTGAAAACTGGCCCTATTCCAACGACCAATATAGCAGAGGTGGAGTCGAGGACTCAAGGCTCGAGGCCAAGGCCAAGGACACAAAAAAAATCTGAGGCCAAGGACAGCCCTTCCGAGGACAAGGTCAAGGACAGGAATGCTCGAGGCCAAGGCCAAGAACCAAAGACACAAGCGCAAATGTTCTTCAAAAGAAAAAAAAGGTCTTCAAAATTTTTTTTCAGGCGTTCTCCAGTAAAAAACGCTTTCTAAAATTTTTTTTCAGGTGATCTTCAAAATTTCAACAATTAAAAAAAAGGGCTGTCCTCGAGCAGAGGACAGAGCAGTTTTCGAGGACTTGAGGCCTCGAGGCCAAGGACTTGACCTTCGAGGCCAAGGCCAAGGACTTCAAAATGTGTCCTCTAGGATGTCATTGACGCCAAAAACGTCCTCGAGGACTCCACCTCTGCAATAGAGCTTCAAAATTTTTGAGAAAAAAGAGTAACAGCAACATACCAATTCTATCACAAGTAAAAAAAAAAAACTGAATATACATAATACGGCGCCCAAGTAGAAATAAAATGTGTTCTATATAACTGCTGTTTATATACTGTAATGCAAGCTATATAGAAGTAAGGTACCTGCACGTAATAAGGCCCATCTAACACACTTTTTGATGTCTGCAAAAACCTACTCGCCCGTTTTGGATGAAACTGTGCTTCGTAGTAACTTAGGTCCATAGTAATCTTACCGTTTAGTGTGATATCACTTTGAAAAAAAAAATTGGGGGTCTTATTACCTGCATATGCTTGTAATAAGGCCCACCACTGCAAAACTATGATAAAGCAACAGTTAATGCGTATAGCTTGTATTGTGTCAAGTATAACTTGAAAAATAATAGGGAAGCCCAAAAAGTTCGGTACAAATCTCCGTAAAGTTGTTTAACCAAAATTTTAAACGAGCTTTTGTCGCTAAATTACAGGGTGGCTGTAAAGACCAGAGATGAAAACAAGTCGGGTCGACCGGCACCGGTCGGGTCGACTAGCCGGTCGACTGGCCGGTCGAATTACCGGTCGGGTCTAGGTTCTCCATCGGCCGGTCAAGCCGGTTGAAACACCCGTCAAATTCTCCTTTCTTGCAACTAAAAGACATCTAAGCACCAACCGAAATATACATATATATTTTATTACAAATGAAACTTTTTACAAAAAAAAGCGTAAGCAGTATTTGGCCATAGATAAGTAGTATAGGGCTTAAGTAGTACAGGGCCATAAACAGCTTTTTTCAGAAAAATTTTTTTTTACATTGGTGAGTTATTGGCGCGGTGTTCTCAATCTGAATTTTTAATACCTTCTTCCAAATTACCTGTAGCAGGGATTAAAAAAGTTGTTTTAAGATTTTGATAAAATTCAAAAAATCGGTTTCTTTAGCATACATTTTGGCTCATGATCTGTCCAAAAACCAATTAGTTCGAAGCAATAGACTACAAAAAAATACTGGTGTTTGCTTGAGCTATCAGTCTAATCTTCATTTCTGGAGTTTTTTTCTGGCGATATTTTACTGTTTAATGCTTGCTTGTATGGATAAAGCGTCTGCTATTGAAACGGTAGAATTGGGTTCGATTTCCAGCCAAATCAAACCAAATACTACAAAAATTGGTATTCACAGCTTCCCGTAAGGGTCAGTGTGAAGCCTCCACCGTGAGCAGTGGACAGGTGGGGAGTAAAATGGTTCAAAAAAACTTTTTTCCGATGTGCTTTTCTCCGAAGGGCTTGAAAGGTGAGTTTTGGTGCAAAAATACCCCATGTAAATTTTTTTGACTTTAATTAACGTTTAGGGGTCGCGCAACCCTCCCTCCTCACATTCTAAGCGCACCCCACTAAACCACAAAACTGCCATATCTCATTAACCACTTGAGATAGTTACTTCAAGTAAAGACCAACTTGAAAACCAAACACAACTTTTAAGCCCCTTGGAGAAAAATGTATCGAAAAAAATGTTTTTGAACTACCCTAGTGGGCAGATAGCAGCTTGACCTGAAGACAAAAATGTCCTTTCGCTGCCTCCTGACCAAGGCAACATAGCAATTAAGAATGATGTAACATAACAATCGCAATGATCTTTCATCTTTATATATGATTGTCAAGTATATATTTTAATATATACATATATGCTCTCATTTGCTGTACGGACTGACGTTTCGGGGTTTGTCCCATTATCAGCTGCAAACAGAGTGAATACTGGTTGGCTGAAAATCAGAGCCTTAAAGCTTGCACGAGAATTAAAACTTGTGGTAACTTTCGTGCCCGGCGAGAGAGCTCGACCAAACCAAATCGCAAATCTAATCAAGGAGCTATAAATTCTCAATCGCTTTACCGCCTGCCGTTTCGGGGTTTGTCCCTTCATCTGCAGCGAACAGAGAGTATATTGGTTGGCTGAAAGACAGAGTCTTAAAGTCTGCACAAAAATTATTATGTGTTTTTCGTTAACTAGCCAACACCTTAAGATGCAAGTATAAAGTGTTTTGCAATGCCAGGCGCCCTGCAGAAGTAGCAGCCTTGACTTGATACAAACTTATATATTTTTTAGACTGGCAATGGATTATGTTAGATTAAGTAGCAATTTCGCAACCGTTTAATTCTTCTCGTACCGTATATTTCGTTTTAACTTGCATTGTTGGCTGAAATATTTTTTCACAAAACTATGTAATTTAATAAAAGTGGTAAAGAAAACCGTCGGGTACCTTCATCGGTATAGGTTTGGGTTGGTCATCACATGTTACCGGAACCTAATACTGAACAAACTTATAGTTCTGCTAAGCATTCGTTCCAGAGATGGAAACCGGTCGGGGTCGAGATTCTTCGACCGGCCGGTCAAACCGGTTAAAATACCGGTCAAATTGTCCTTTCTTGCAACTAAAAGAAATCTAAGCACCAAACCGAAATACACTCATATACTTGTATTTTATCATAAATAAAACTTTTTATAAAAAAACAGAATTAACAAACCAGACGTTTTGAATCCCCTTGTGGAATGGTTTCAAGCTGTGACTATAATTTGCTGTGACCATTGAGACATGTACATCCAGGGGCGTGTTTAGGGTAGGGGGCATTGTGCCATGCCCCCTTGCCCCTTTGGGCCACGGCACAAAGCAAAAAAGGGCAAAGTATACGTTAAAATCGCGTAATCAGATTCTAATAAAGCATGCATGTGATAGAGGCTTACGCTACCTGGCATTTTAGCATCATTTTAATCAGCTTAAGAGTAGAAGTGGCGAAGATTTCAGATTTTTTGCACATGCTAAATCTTACCGCTTTGAAAAGCTTTTTACAACTTAAATTTATCACACTCTGCACTGGACAAGAAAGACATAGCTCTTGTTTTTGTGTATCTAACTAGCCATGCCTTGTTTTGAAGTAGCAGTATTTCTGCAAACTGCTGGGGCACATTACATTTCGAATATTTTCTAGCCGATGTCATAACGGTTTAGTGTTAGCTGCTCGGCGCAAATAATCTGTCATCAATAGCTAAAAAATTGTAACTTCTTTTTTTGGCCTTTCGCATAATATCATTAGAAAGAACGTCTAATAATTTAGCTTGTACCCTTCAGTTCTTTTTATGAGTATTTTGTGCACGTTTTGCGCTGCTCAAAACAGGTTTTTCAAACCGAAATTTAACCTAAAAAGATCTTAAAATTGGGTTATTTTTTTCCCGAGACCCCCGTCCAAAGTCACAAATTTTAATACCTCCCCCATGCCCCCCATTTTGAAATTTTTTCGTAAGATACATTGAACAGTGAACAAAAAAATTTGGTAAAAAACCGGTCGACCGGCCGGTCAACCAGCGATGATTTTGAAATTTACCGGTCGGGTCGAGAAAATCCTGATTGGTTCCATCTCTGATTCGTTCACTTATTATAAAGATTTCTTATTATACAATTTGCTATCGAAGTATAAAGCTACTTTTCCTTTCCTCGAAAAAAACTATACTCCGTTAGGCTTTTTCGTTTTAGATGTTTGTGGCAGAACAACGTTTGGGAATTTGGTCAGATTTGCTCATGTGATCATACATAGTTTCAAACGCTGTTACTGCTATGATAAATCAAAGTTATTAAATGATCTCCAAACATTGAGCCGTTAGCTCTCCGAATTGAAAGATATCAGCTTATGTGGTTTGGTCATGTAAGCAGAATGCTTCAGTAAAAACTCTCCAAACAAGCTTTACTTGCCAAAGCAAATGGAAAAAGACCAGTTGGACTACCAAAAACTAGATGGACCAATTACACTGAGGATCTTGGATGGAATCGTTTGGGGCTTTATGCAAGAGATATGATGGGAGTGATGCAAGAACGTGAAGTGTGGCGGCTTAATGAATAATAAACAAGTTTGATGACTACAAGTTATTAGTTATAATTTTAACTGTTTTAACACTGCACTGGTAATCTGCTATGTACTCAAATTTAGCCAGAAGTTTGGTTCGCCAAAAAAGTAAGAACTTTTTTGCTCTTGACCCATCTAGTTGTACAGGTAACGAAAGATAATCTGGAAACGGACTTTGTTTTTTACCGGCCAGTTGGTCAAGTGGTAACACGTTCTTTTTCGGGAGCGGGTGGTCTGAGGTTCATATCTCGAGTTGGTCTACCCGAACACAGTGTTGCCATCGGCTCGCCCCCGCTGCGACATTTTTTTGAAAAAACTTGCTGCCCGGGCGCAATGATGCGGAGCTTGGCCATGCAAACCCGTTACACGCTTCTGCGTAATACAGCGATTATAAAGAAAGATTTGAATTGATCGAGCCAGAGCTATGTTAGTGCGGTGATTCTTTGCAAGGAGTTAAGTTTCATGCGTGGTAGGTTGAGAATTTATGAATTTTGATTGACAATGAAATCATCAAATCAACATTATAAATAAAATAAAACCAACGCTGTCGAGCATTTTTTTGAATCACTTGAATTCAAACTCCACTGATTTTAAAATAATGTATTAGTGTTTAAAATCACAACTATTACTTTTCAAAGCAAGAACATAATTTTTAAAATTTGTGCCGAGACCAAAATACTGCTTTTGCACTATTTTGTTGATTTATGAGATCAACTTCATGTTTAGTCAACTTTTCCTTAACTCCAACCCCCAAAACTGCACTTTTTGGATATTTTCCGTTTAGTTGTCCTTCTTTCTAGAGACTCTTCTGGCATCTCTAAATAGCTCTGATACCAGCCTGCTTGCTCATTTTCTTCATGTCGTCATAATTGCCAATACGCTGAACTCCGACAGATTCTCTTTGTCCTTATCTATATTTTTTCATCATTAACAGGCGCTCTTCGGATGCGACTGCACGAAGGAAACTTCAAGGAATAAAATAAGTATTATCTAAAAATAGACATGGTCTTTTATTTAACGTATTGATTACCATAAGCGTAGCGAGGGGGGAGGGGCAGGGAATCTGCCTCCCCAATCAAAATGCCACCAATGATAAAAATGTGGCAAAAAAACATGTTTCTTTACTTTTGTTTTTTGTTTTCCTACGTTAGCGCTGACGAGGTCGTTGTGGGGGTTGAACCAAGTGATGTTACGCTATCAAAAAAGGTGTACCACAAAGCGTAACATCACTTGGTTCAACCCCCACAACGACCTCGTCAGCGCTAACGTAGGAAAACGCTTCTTTTATCTCCTGGAGAAGCACTTCCCGCCACGGCACCGATTGCACAAGATCTTCAACAGGAACACAATCAAACTAAGCTATACGCGTAGTTGCACCACTAACATGGCTGGCATCCTATCTTCTCACAACAAGAGGATCTTATCTGAGAAAAGAGATAAACCAGATCCACCTTCGTGCAACTGCAGAAAGACACCGTGCCCCATGTCCGGACGGTGCCGAGAGAAGAGTGTTGTTTACAAAGCCACCGTAAACTGCAACAACGAGGCCAAAAATTACTTTGGCCTCTGTGAAACGGAATTTAAAGCACAATATTACAACCACGTGCAATCCTTCAGGCACCGCCAAAAAAGCAACGCCACCGAGCTTTCCAAGTACGTATGGTCTTGCAGAGACGCCGGCTATGAACTCACCATCGCTTGGAGCATTGCTTGCCACGCAAAGCCTTACCAGCAAGGAGACAAACAATGCCAACTACGCTTAGCCGAAAAATATTCCATCCTCACGGCAGACCCCAGAACAACGTTAAACAAACGTACTGAGCTCGTCAACAAGCGTCGCCACAAAAACAAATATAAATTAAATAACTGTAAACTTAAAACATAATCCTTGATCATAATATTTTTCCTTCTTCATCTTGGTATTGAAGGTTTATCGTGCTCCAGTTTCAAACCACCGACTACCTCTATCTACAGCATTTGTTATTGTTTATTGTCTACGTCATCGTTTCACGTGACATTGCTCTGATCGCTTGTTCCGTTAAAATTTTGCGCCAGTTCAGTGTAGCTCAACTACTTAGTAGGTTTCAATCTACTACAGCTTTTATATTCTGGATTTTAGTTTTTATTTTTGATATTTTTATTTCAATTGTTCATCTTTAATATGTTTAGCTTTACCCCTGATGATCCCATATATGGGTGAAACAGGTTGTTGGGTTATAGGTTTTTAATTTTTAATTTTTAATGTCCTAGTATTGTAGTGGTTTACTGTGATATTTGCTCTAACACTCCGTTATCGAGCACTTTTGAAACCCTGATATCAACCACTGACATGATAAACGTCATGTTAAAATCCAGTAAAGTTACTGCTGATTTGTTTGATTTGGAATTGCGTATTGGCCTCAGTCTAAGTTGTACATTAATTTACTGCTACAGCAAATCAGAGAGAACATGCAAAACTGTAGATGTACCAAAAACTGCAGTCCAACTAAAATTTAACTCATAATGTTTTGTTTGAAACGTTTTTAGCTCATTTTCATCATTCCTTATTGTAACAAAATAAAAACAGTGTACAGTAACTTTAAAATTTAGAAATAAAAATAAAAAAAGGATAAAAATATTAGTAACTAGACTCACTTTTGTGAATTACTTTTCTGATTTTATAACAACATCGTAATAAAAAAATAAAATAAAAGAGACCATTTTACAAAAAAGTTTTATCTACTTTTTGATGAAGCCTAATACAAGCCTAACTCAAACTCAAGTCCTTATGCTAAAACTAACCCTAACGAAAACTCTAACCCAAATCTCAGTTCTGAAAGAAACAAATAAAAAATGACCAGCAAAAATGTTTCGTGTATTTCTCAAATTATCTTTAACTTCAAAATTTTGGTAAAATAATCACTCCCTAAAACAATTAAAAACATGAGCGGTAAGTGTTCGATTCTGGATCATTGAGTCTGAAAATTCAAATGTTGGGCTATACTCAAATCCGACACAGTGTTGCCAAGGACTCGCTACCGATGCGACATTTTTTATTTGGAAGTGTTGTGTTGCCAACAGGTGCAAAGACAAATTTTTTTCCCCGCAAACTTACACGCTTCGAAGTTATACAGCACGTATAATGAAAAAATTGATTTAAATACTGTCAACATACACTAACTGCACTACATAATGCTTCGAGCTAAAGTCTCATCGATATTGAGAAATTGAAGTTTCTCTTATACTGCGTTCAATAATGTCGATCGAAGTGTACGATAGATCTTATATCTAATTTTTCGAGACTGTGAACGACTTAGTTATGCGTATTTTTGTTAAAAAACCACAGCGCGAAAACACATAATGAGCAGCAATAAACAAACACTCATTCCTAACTTATGCATCAAAACAACTGCTGATAAGATTTAATTGCCTTAAAGAATTAATCATTTCGCTTTTCTTTTAAACATAGGAAAATGAAATAATCTTCAATATGCTCGCAGTGTCACAAGTTTTCAGTGTCACGAGTTACATCGAATCGTGTCACGAGTTTTCAGGCCTATATTCACGTCTTTGTTCCTCCTGTGTGCAGATTCTTTCAAAGAAATGTCTCAGCGATGAAAAACCGGTGGCAACACTGTGTTCGATTCGATCGGCCCGAGATTTTAACCTAGCACCTCTCGTTCCAGGAACGAACAAATTATCGCAGGACCAATTGGCCAGTAGGCATCAAACAAAAATCAAATCTTTCATTATACTTGCTGTACTACGCTGAAGCGTGTAACAAGTTTGCGGGGCCATTTCCTCGTCATTGCGCCTGTGGGCAACACAAATTAATTCGAAAAACTGTCGAAGCGATGGCGAGCTATCGGCAACTCTGTGTCCGATTTGACCGGCCTGAGATTTGAACCTTAGACTCTCCGCTCCATAGACGAGTGCGCGTCATCGCTCAACCAACCGGCCAAAAGCATAGCTAATGAAACAATGCTTATGATACCATCTGTAAGCTTTTGGTAGTTGAAAATTGCTTTTTGCTCAGCGTCAAGGTATCCATTGCTTACGTCATAACAGTGATTCGGAATTTCTTGA
Organism: Trididemnum nubilum; assembly: GCA_963965965.1. Lineage (NCBI taxonomy): Eukaryota > Metazoa > Chordata > Ascidiacea > Aplousobranchia > Didemnidae > Trididemnum > Trididemnum nubilum. The sequence goes on from CAWYPQ010000047.1 coordinate 29,134, forward strand.
AAAGGCTTTCCAAACTCGTCACCGTCATTCGTCAATAAAGAACGTCCAGCTGGGCGGAGACCATTCTTAATTTCCTGTCAAACTTATGAACGAATTTGGTTCATCTAACATTCGGTATTTAAACGTTTCAAAACTATACGATTATAATAGTTTTAGGGCTAAAAAATGTGAAATATCCAAATACAGCAACTCTATTGATATTCTTGTAGACAGTGGGAAAAAGTTGGAGCAATAATATTTAAGGTTGTGGATTCACACACACTAAAATGCAAAATAACTTCATATTTTATTAAACTGACGTTTGAAAAGATATAAAATATTGATGGCTCTGAAATTGTCCCTGAAATTATTTTTTGATGCTTTATTAAATTTTACACGGTTTATAGCTGATGACGTCATTGGTCATTCTTCATTAAGTTTGATTCAGGCAGTTTTAGCTTTGCACAATAATTACACAAGACATATTAGAAAAGTGATTTTAGCAAAACTAACCAGAACGCTCCATAAGTAAATTTATGCACGTAAAATTTAATCTGTCGAACTGTTGCAACTTTAACGCTTTGCAGCTACGCTGAGCTTCTATTTTGAGTTGGCGCCAGCTTATTTTAATTTGTTTAAACATGGACTCTTTATTATTTAGAAGACTAGAAACAAACGCACAGAGAAAAAGACAGGAGATTTGAAAAAAAATAAGGTGACAATTGTTGCAAAATTTTTTTGCGGTCACGCGTATTCGACTGATTCGATTCGACATATTCGACGAACAAGTGAACCGGGAAAGGAAAAAGTCACGCGGATTGGACGAATCGGCGTATTCGAAAACAATTGAACCGTAGAGAAAAAAAGAACAAAACTGTCACTTTCCAATCTACTAATAAAGAGTCTATGAGTTGTAAAACGTTCTGCAGCAGTTTTAACAAGGTCGATAGGCGTTCTCGCTGAGCTTAAGCGAGGCTATTTTGGCTTCAGGTAAAATGCAATGGCGAAATTGTTGTTCAGTGTAGACATTTTGAGCTCGCGCTCAGGCTTTGCAGAAATGACAAAGACAAAAAACTTAGTTCAAACTTGATTTTTGACTTTGAATTCCTGATGAGCTATTTTTCCAGATGAGCCGTTGAAGGCTCAACAGGGAAAGCGCCAAATGCCTTAAATCTTAATAATTTTATTGAACCAATGTTTGCTCAAAACGTCAGTACATTTGTCAAGGCAATTTTAAACAAAGCCAGTAACGTTGCATTATTTTTCAATTAGGTTTTATTGTAATTACACATAGTGGCGGATTCTAACGGGTCCAGATGCCCCCCTGCTCAAACGGGAGAACAATTAGAAAAACTTACAACACCTGAAGTTTGTTGCAATAACTGGGGCAAGATCTATTTGCTGTCCAGACTTAAAAGTAGAAAAGTTGGTGGGGGTGGAGGGAAATGAACATCTCGAAAATAGTTTTTTTATGCAGACGAATTAGGTTAAAACATGTGATTTTTTTATTTCATGATTTAACGGCTTGTAAGGCTGACAACAAACAGGTTAAAATTTGGTTTACCATTAGCCACCACCCTCATAGTTCTTTTGCACAGCCAGTTTAATCATGCTGTTGCACTGCTAATTTCTACGCCACGTTTTAAAAGCATTAATTTTTACTGAAAGAGGGGTAAAGTTAAGTTGTTTTTGCAAGTAAAATGCAAAATTTTCTGCGTTTGGGAGCATTGCCTCCAAATCCCCAGTCTCCGACGCATTGAGGATCGGCCCCCAGACCTCCAAATTAGCTCCTCTCACTGCAGACTTCTAACTACACTCCAAGCTAAACTAGCAGGCAGTATTTAAAAAAAATTATTTTGGAATAACTTATGGAGGCTGGTTGCATATAAAACCGTTAAACTGAAATGGAAAATCATAATAAAAACGTTTGCAAAAATACCATACCTTGAGCGGAACTCCTGCAAAAATGTCTGGATACACTCCTGTTAAAGTACATGTTCAATTGTTTATTCACCAATTTGTCTTGACCAGGAGGCAGCAAAGAAATCTATTGTCCTTGAGTCAAGCTTCCACGTGTCCACCTGTTCACCACACACGGCGAAGACTTTACGTTCTCCCTTATTCTTTTGTAATACAAAATGTCAAGAAGGGAAGCTGTAAATGCCAATGTTTGCAGTCTATGATGTGACTCGGCCGGGAATTGAAGCCTAAACTACCGTTTCAGCAGCAAACCAATCTTTAATCACTTGAAAAGTTATCATTTCATCATTATTAAGTTGCTGCGTCAAACGTGGAGCAGCTTAAATTTAGTGTCGTTTATTTTTTTAGCTACCGGTACAGTCTGCTAAGCTTTTCCCCATTCTTGCGCAGCAAAAACTACTATAGGGAGTGCCTATTTTATTGAAAAATTTTGATTTAAAGAAAGTAAAAAATGAAGGATATTCAGTGTTGAATTTTTTATCAGCGTTTTTAAGGGTTAATGTTTGGGTTATGGTTTCAGTTACAAAACGCAATGCAGAACAATGTACGATGATAAAAGCATATACATCGAACCCAAACTTACTTCGTGAAATTTTCTGTCATGAAGTTTATTGCAATAGTGCCACCTATCAAAAAGTGAGGGGTCGTCGTCAAAAATTAGACCATCTCGAAACTGATAGGTTACCTCGACGGCACGCCCCTTTTTCCAAGTTGCAATATAGCGGCCACCGTTGGGATAACATATTGTCCCTTCATCACTCGATCAAAACGTTATAAATTATGAAAAATTTTTCATCAAAAGCTGACATAAAAATTAATTACAGTAACTTACTTTTCTCTTTACTTTAAATTACGTATTGTGGATACTTTTTAGGTGAATTTAATTTCCAGATAACCCGAACCGGAAAAAAAATTACTGAACATTATAATAGAAGAGGAAACGATACTGAGGAGGAAACGATGCAGATGAAGAATACGGCCGATCCAAAACAAAATGGGGTCTTTAATTTGTTAATTGAAATTTAAATTGTACCAATAAGATTCTATTCAGACAATGTCGATAACTTTTTCTTTATTTCTCAAAAGTTTTGAAAGAGTTTTTAGAAAACTCCAACATATAAAAAGTCTCTATAATTTTACATTTTTGACCAACAGGCAGGAATCAGTTGGTCGAGGCATAACGCGTTTCTCTTTGACGCGAGAGATCTAAGGTTCAAATCTTTGGGCCAATCAAATCGGACACGGGGTTGCCCATGGCTCGCCACTACTGCGACCTTACTTCACAAAGAGCTCTGCTTCTTGGAAGTGCAATGACACGAACTTGGGCCCAGTCAACTCGTTACAATTTTCACCGTAATACAGCAAGTATAATAAAACTTTTGATTTGATTGGACAATACAGGCTGTATCACCCGTATTTGGAGTCATTAGGGGTGTCTACGAAAAGTAAAAAAACAGTTTAAAAACAAGAACTAAAGTAAAGAACAAAGCAGGGAGGATAAAAGGTGTTTCGTGTTTCGATAGCGAAACAACTTTAACTTTTGACTTTGAGCAAGTTTAACTTTAGACTGATCCATCTATGATCACCACCACATGGGTATTTATAACTAAAGTTTTGTTTTAGAAATTTTAACCTGCATATAAGAAAGACTTCTTACCTTTTCCATGAAATGTTCCGTCTGCGAGTTCCTCTTCATATCGCACCCCTGAAAGAAAATAATACGCGCCCTTTCCCTCAATACGAATCTCTCTTTTTTCCCCGTAAAACAACCCAATCCAAGTTTATCGTAGCGCGGTCTTTGTACATCTCATTCAAATCTATCTTCTGATTGGTCCAATATATTGTCACGTGTCTTGATCTAATTCAGATATTTGTTGCATTTAACCCTGTCGCATGAATATCAGTAATTGTGACGTAAGAAAAAAATTTTGTTGTTGATTCACAATCACCCGTTTATTTGTCTCTTTTATGAAAATTATTGGAAGTCAATCTACAGTATAACCTTTTGCTGTGATTTTTATAGTTCTCTCTTTGATGACTAAAATTTGGCGCAAACAAATTTGCATTGTCGTTACGTCTTTGCAAAAAATCATTGTAGTCAAGCAGTCATCACTCAGTCTTCCTAACATCATTTGATGAGTTACAAAAAAAAAGTCTAAGAACTACCAAAAGTAAACATACAGTAGCTGGGGATTGAAAATTGGTTTAACATTGTAAAAGAAATGGGACAAACAACCAACGAATAAAGAGGTTCATAAAAATGGGTAACACGCTGCAAAACATCGTTAGCAACAACAACTCAAAATAAGATTAAGAGAAAAAATTACACTAAATGAGACATTAAACAGCTCAAAACATGGTAAAGACTAAAAATGATTTAAAACACGGAAAAATAGGACTCGCAGTTGTCTTAACAAAAGTTACAAGAAGTTTGATAAAACAAGAAAGTCACTGTAAGTTTTAAGAAATAGTTACGTTCTATTTTCTAAGCTATCTTCAGTGCAGTGTCAGGCTTGGCCTTTACTCGGCATAAAATCGTGAGGTACAGGTGTATTTTTAGTTTAGTTTAAACAGAAGATTGATACTGAGAGCGTATTGCCTTATTCATACTGCATATTGTATAAGCGGAAGATACGTTGTTGCGCTTGTGATTTGACGCACTATGTAGAGAGAGAAAGAGATATTTATTTTGCCACAAAAGTGCAACTTAGAATAATTAATTTATGTTTGACAGCAAATGAACAAACATAAACATTTAGAGACCAGAAGATTGGAAAGGACTTTTCAGTCTTCGGGTCAACAATAGAACGGTTATGTAATTATTGTGCCGTGAGAAAAAGAACTTAGCATATTTTATAGGCAAGGCAGTATTTTTTCCTTGCTTTGGCGATATTGATGTTAGTTGCGTGTAACGCAAGGGGTGTCATTCTTTAGTATGCGGAGAGTTAAGTTAATGTTGTAATCTTCTAAGTTTAAAAAAATAAAAAAAGTATCACTAAGGACTGTTATAGCATTTATATGTATCTTTTTTTGGTAGATACTAAATAACATATGAACAGCAAAAAGCTATAAAATGCCATAGAATACTGGGTATAGCGCTAAATCTTTCGCTTTAAAAATCTGTGTGGTAGAATGTTATGTTTAATTTTTTATTTGATTATATCAAACTTTAAAACTGTAATGTGTTTTAAAATCTCTGCAATCAGTAATCTGTTTTAACCTGGAAACAAATTCCACCAAAAGACAAATAATACCAGTAAAATAATAACTCAGTTAATACTACGCTACGCAATTTGTAGAAAAAAAGGCTATGAAATTGATTTTCTTCAATAAGATTTTTGGTAAACCTTGATATTATACAAGTACGCCAAGCACTAAAATCCACCTAGAAAAAAATAACAAATAATTGGCTCCATTGAAGCAGATAACAGAATGATTGTAGTTGTACCTTTCGCACTAAACAGTGGTATTCTTGTGAGTTCGAGCGCAAAAAGCTCGATATACAATAAAATAACAATTGTGTACAGTACATTCAAAGCAGCCTTGTAGAGTAAATTCTAATACTTAAAGTTGAAAACTTCTCGACAAGTGTTGGAAGAGATTGGCTTTAGAGCAAATTAGTTTGTACGGTGTTTGCATCGAAATTCACGAGTTTTTTCGGCTAAGTGACAGAAAATCGTCTTTTTACATTGTGATACTATAAATTTATCTTATTAGAATATATCAAGAACTTTTCTTACAATGCAAGATTCACCCCGTATTTACTACAGCTAGTAAAAGATTGTAGAGCACGTAATTTACCTTTTTCAATTTTTATTTTTTGCTTTTGACCAAAATGAAGTAACGGAAAATGCTGAAGTATTTAGCTTTAATGAAAAAGCCATTCATAGCGTGTTCATCAAAAAATGTCTTACTCTGTGCTCCAAAACTTCCAAAAAACAAAATAACTATTACAGTTTGCTTATAAATGTTTAAACTTTTTATCAAAAATTGCCGCAAACTGCTCAATAAGAAAAATCTAAAATGTAAATAACTGCAGATTCATATTTGCAAAAACTCAATTTTCGAAAATATTTTTGAAGTGCAGTACATCAAAAAAAATCTCGTAACTTATTTAAATTTACAATATACGGCAATATCATAGCTTGTTTTACTATCAGCTATTGAGCAAAAAAGTGAAGAATATTAAAATTTAAATGCTTTATGATTCCAAAAATTAAAAAGTCTTGAAATTTCTGCGCACTGCAGCTGTATTTGCGCTTATAACATACACATCGTCAGCGCTCATTAATGTAGATATCTCTTTGTTTCTGTACATACAAATAATGTAGTAACGCCACCGCTATTAGTTGTCGACTTTTGAAGTCCAACAAACTTAAAAACTTTAACTGGCTCTATAACTCATCGTACCGTACTTCTAGCCAGATGGCAAAGCTGTCTGCACGCAGCTAACGAGCATGAAAGGACCAAAACGGTTTCGACTTGCTTTGACCAAATCTAATGTATGTAGGTATGAAAATATTGCGTCTCAAAATGGATTATTTTGACGGCAAATTACTTCGAATTTTAAGTCTTAATATTGTGCTGCTAGGATTAAGCTTAGCAAATGAAGGATCAATATTTTATCAAGTGGATCGCAATACCACGAATATAACTTTGATTCCACTTGATGTTGAATGTTTAATTAAGGAATTTACGTACTTGATCGTTTCCAATGCAACAGAAGATCAGCAAAATAGCATTGGTCAACTTTCAACTCAGATTTCAAATGGAAAAGACGTGGAAAAGCTCTTGGATCATGTAAATTGGAGAATGTTTATCTACTCATGTGTAGAAACAAGGTTTTGATTTCTCATTTTCAGAGTACGAGCTTCAAGATGGTTGCATGAGCTCATCCTGTTCATTTACTGATACTATTGACTATCTTTTCTATTTTCCTTTGTATTGTGGCGATAACATTAACTGTTCAAGTTTTTTAAACTCATCCTTAGTTACACAATGGTATATTTTTCTAGTGTTAGGGTTACTTTCGCTTGTTGGGAATATGATTGTGATATACGACGAAATCGCTACTTTGCGAAAATTTCAAAACAAAACAAAAAAAATTGAAATCTACCACACGTTGGTACTAAACTTGTCGTTGGCTGATTTGTTGATGGGACTATACATGGTAGCAATTTCGTTTGAAATAAAGTATAAGGTTGATACTGGTGTTTTTTTTCAGTGAATATGGTTTTTGCAATACCCTTGCCATTATAAATGTTGTATCAAGTCAAGTGTCTATAACGACTCTTTTCATAGTAAGTTTTTATCGTTTAGTTGGTGTTTCGAGGCCTTTTGAAAGACCACATTTAAAATCAGTTATAAGGTTAATAGTTTTGACATGGATTGTATGGCTAGTGATAGCTATCTTGCCTATAATACCATTTGAACCTTTCAAAACTTCATTTACAGTTGGGTTGTCTAAAGATTACAAATACGAAAAGAACTCTTTCATAGAAAATCCATATTTTGCCTATATTTTGCAACATTATACAATTCCAAGTTTCACTATAAACGCGACCGGAGCAACATCAGTGTTACAGGCTGTAGCACAATATCCAACTCAAGAGGTTATGAAAAAGTTTTCCTCCGCTTTGGGTTGGGCGGATTTCGAAACGGAAAGTTGGAGTACAGTTGGTATTTACGATTATCAATATACTTGCTCTCTCGATTTGTTTCTTTTTAGTGGGGATTATTATCCTAATGCTAATAATTTCAAACTAACCTTTGTACTTTATAATCTTATTGTGAGTGTTTTGATTTTGATTTTCTACAGTGTGATTACTTTCAAAGTATTTGACATTGATAAATTCTGTTTAAATTCTTGTAAGTGCTGGAAACTCTGTGGGGAGAAATGTGGAAACGCTATGTTTGTCCATAAAAGAAGCGCTTTCCGGTCCGCTAAGAATCGGAGAACACTGAAACGCATTTCATTTATTGTAATGACTGATATAATGATTTGGATACCGTTGTGTATTGCTTCGTTAGTTGTTTGGAATGTTCCACTCAATCCCGAAACAGTTCAAAACTTGGGAGATTATTTGAGTTATATAACTCCCTTCCAAATTGTGTTGCTAACTGTTGTCCCTTTCAACAGCATTTTGAATCCGTATATTTATTCTTCTCATGTATGGAGGAGCGTGTTTAAAAAAAGTAGAAAACTATTTGTTGCCAAAAATACTTCATCGTAAGACTTCGAACGTTGACCATGCAACTTATAGAATTCAAGCTAAACTATCAGATGGAGGCATTTCATTTCTAAAAGCAAACCAACTGCTTCTGTTTAAATTAGTTTTTATTTAGTTACATAGTCATTATTTTTAAATTCTATTGAAATAGATTTACTGTCACTCCCTCCCTTTCCTGAAGAGCCTGACGACGAAACAGCATGTTTGGGGTATCATTTTATAGGTGTTCTACTAGTTTTGAATTTTGATAAACGTACATTATTTAGCTGCATAATTCATCAAATACAATGAAACCTCATAAGCCTAATCTCAACCCGAACTTCAACCACAACTCTAACCTAAGATATTTCTTTTTTGTCAGTTTTAGTCCTATATTGCAGCTATTTTGGTGAAAAAATTATAATTTCCAAGGCTAAACTGCATCTTGTGACAAATTGCAATAGTTTTCCGATTTGGTTTAAATAAAAGTTATTAAAAACCTTTGTTTGCTTCTTATTTTTATCATCATTAATCACAAACTTAGCAGGAAACCGACAACTCCCTCAGTTTCTGTGTAGCTGATGACGTCTTTTGCGTGAATCTTACTTAAAGAGTATTTGCTGATCACAAAAGCATTAAGTACAATTTAACGATTCACTGAACGTAAAATGTCAAAATTCGACAAATAGTGTTAGTATAGCATAAACGAAATTTCAATCTTTGTTGTTGTTCACCTGTACTAAAACATTGTATTGTAGTTGATTTGCTAATTGTCTCAAATCAAAATTAACGCAATTAATCGAAAAAGTTAGAGGGCGTTTTTTCTACCATCTTTTTACGCTAATATACTACAAATACAGTGTGTTGGAAAATTTAATTGAAATAAACAGCATTACATTTAACTTTTTTTATTTCAAGTATTCTAATGAATTATGCGTGTTCAAGCTTATCAACCTCGCCTTATGCTTTCGGTTTTGTCTGACCACACCACCGCAAGTCAGCTTTTAGGGTTCTGTTTGCAGATTTGCCGTCAAGTCGAGCCTCTAATTTATGGCTAGAGAGGTCGTCAAGTGCAAGGTTATAACGAAAAATAACTCACCAGTTGGAGAATCTAACTGGGGCAGTAAGCTGACCTACTAACCCTCTGTCTACCATGGGGTCCGATGGAACCCAAAATGAAATTTGATCTAGCATTACTAAGAACAGATAGCAAATACGACTTCCATGTTACCTGACTTTTCCTAAGTTTAGTTGGTCATAAACAAGGGAGAATATCACAAATCTCAGATAAACCGATATGGCATAAAAAATAAAAACAGCATCGTATACCATGGGGTCCAATATACCCCAAGCCGATAGCTAACCTGCATTGTTTAGTTTAGACTAGCTGAGTTTTTTTTAATTACAGTCATTTTATTTTGAAACAAATGATCTGTTTTTGCGACAGCAAATACCGAAATCGTTAGTATGAAAAGTATCATTTATCAAATGGAAGTCAAATTACGAAATATACCTCTGAAAAGGAATTGCTAGCTGCTTGGAAGATGACAAGATTCTAGAGTTTCCGGAAGAGAGTGAAGATGAGGAAAGATCGAGTGTAGAAAAACAAATTGCATAGTCGAACATTTTGGATAGAATGGTTTGAATCTACAACTGCTACAGGATGATTAGAAGATGTTCGGTAGCCTATTTTTAGAACATGATTGATATTAGCGCTGAGAATGCACATGCGTATAGCAGCAAATGCATAATGAAAGTAACCGGATTTTTAGCTAGAAAAGACGAAAAAAGTTTTTAACTTGCTTAAGAAAAGAGCTTGCTGAGATATCTAGTGCTCTGTTAATGCAAAAAATTAGCGCAGTTCAGCCTCAAAGCAACGGAAAAAGGACTGCTGCAGCCGAAAACCAGACATCAAGGTAAAGAAAACCAGACGCTATCTTTGTGAAAGAAGAAAAGATCGAAAATGCAACGCCTGCTTTAAGAGCATTTGCAAGATATTTGCATGGATTGCAAGCACTAGTAGGTTGAAAGTACTACTTAGCTATTTTCTAAACGCTTTGAAACTGCGAGCATTGATTTACAGTATTGAAAAACCGTGCGTTTTGGCTTTTGTGTAACCAACTATTGCAGATTGTGCTGAATAAATGGGCTTAGATTTTCATACCTTTATGTGTTGATAATATCTATTTGAACTCCTAAGATGTTGCGTTTTTCATAACAAAGATGATAGGGAATAAGCAATAAAAAACTTCATAAACATGCAAATAATGCATAACCGTCGAGAAACGGTGTAAAGGTAATAGCAGTGCACCTTCTAATAAACTTTGAACTCCCTGTCTCGCTGAATATACAGTGTATAATACTGAATAAGGCCTAATTAGCGCTTTTTTGCGTTTGTTATTTGTTTTTGTGTTTAATTCTTCATTTATTACAGTTTTTAACGTTAATTTGTTGATTTGGGTGAGATCTTTACGGCCAAATACTTTTTTTGAAATCTGGGGTCCATTGGACCCCAATGGTACAATTTTCATGGAATTTTTTTGGTAGACAGAGAGTTAATTTCCAACTCGACCTTTTATCAATTGACTGATCTTTGCGGCTCCTGTATAGTTTGTGAAAAAAAAAATTGCGAAAGTACTGCTGCACTAAAATCGCAAAGCGATATCTGAGAACTGCAGGACAGCATGTATCTTGTTTCTATTATTATCTTTTACAACTGTATATCATGTATTTTGATTTTGGATGAAATAAATTTTATAATTGACACAAAACTGAAACTATGACATTCAAACAACCGACTAATGTTGCTAAGTGCTAAATGCTTTCTGCTTTTTATATTTTACGGTGTATAATCAGTTTTATTTTCTCTTCTAACCGGAAAACTATAAAATTCCGTTTTTTTTCCAAAAACAGACGATAAACTGCCTCCAAAAATATTTTTTTGCAATCTGTGGTCACATCTTATGCTCTTTGTATGAACAAAACATTTGCAAAACTGTCATAGAAAAAAATCCGGGAAGATTTAGTATGTTATGCTTTCTTCGCACGAATAAATTCAGAAATGTTAGCACGAACATTTTTTGCTTTCTGAAAACCTCGTCAATTTTGACAAAATCTTTGTGATATTTTGCCAGTGGTCTGGACCAGTCGCAGAAACTTGAGACGACACTTTGAAGTTCAATTTGTCGTGAAAAGTCGTGAAATTTGTAAAGATGAGTGCCCCTTTGTATTTTTGCAGCAACACAACACTGAAAATAATTTTACACAGCAGTTTTATTTGAGACAGGCATGTTTTATTTAATACAGCATAGCTGTATTAAAGAAGGCATTGAGGGGTGCATGCGCCAAACTTGTTTAAAGGCCCTAGCATGATGTTGTTAAAAATGTAAATGTCAAATTCGGTAGATATAAAGATTGCATTTCTGTCTTTAACCAAAATTAAGGACAACTTATAAGAAATTGTTTAAAGCTTTTGCGACTCATGGAGAAATAAGGCTGCTCGTGCACATCAAACCATTCGTCTGTAACTGGAACGCAACCCAAACTTTGGAATGGTTTTTTGATTTTCAAAATTATAATCGGCCAATTTGATATATATGCAATAAAAATAATGAACGTTTTTTAACTAAAACCAAAAGTATAAAACTCGTTATTTGCTGAGGTGGAGTCCTCGAGGACGTCCTTGGCATCGAGTACGTCTTCGAGGACACATTTTGAAGTCGTTGGCCTTGACCTCGAAGGTCAGGTTCTTGTCCTCGAAGCCTACAAGTCCTCAAAAATGTTTTGTCCTCGGCTGGAGGAAAGAACTTTTTTAATTTGTTAAAAATGGGCCATGGCTAAGACCGTCATTCCACTTTTTCTTGGAAAACAGCAGAAACCTTGCGAAAAATTTGCAAAGTCCTTTTTTGTAAATTTTACTAAATAACACAAAACAAAAAACCAACCAAACCATGACAAAAACAGAAAGCATTTTATACCTATTGATTGTTTAAAAAAGTATTCTAGTTGATCACCACAGGTTGTTAGTCCCAATGATATTTTACAGCTGATAGAGACTTTTTGATAACGGTTTCATTTGATGTTGCTTGTTTTCTCAGTTTTTCTCGTACACCTTTAATAACTTTGTAAAATGCCTGCAGTTTAACTTCTGTTTGAGGACAAGTTTTAAAATTTGTTTTAGTAGGCAGACCAAGAGCGCTTTCAGCAGCATCATTAACTATGGGCAGTACTTTAACTGTAAAATTTTGCATGGGGAACGCTTTTGCAGCCTTGACCAAACGCATTCGGAATGCGAAATTACATTAGTGGAAATTATGTCTTTCCGTCTCCGAAATCGAGTGAAGACCAAAAAAAGGTCTTCACCGCAATTTCGGACTAAATTCGAACAGAAATTTGTGGGATTTATTCGTGCTGCCAGGCCCTTTTTCGTTTGTTCAACCAGCGCTCAAACCTCGATAGGGGGATGCTGAATCTCGATGAGGGATGCTAAATCTCGATGGGGGCACGCTAACTCTCGATGGGGGACGCTAACTCTCGATGGGGGACGCTAACTCTCGATGGGGGACGCGTCCTCCCGCGCCCCCCTTACAATTTAAGTACGGACTGTGGACAATTTTGACTCATCTAGCTTGGCGTGCTCATATCCTTCATTTGTTTTCCATGCAGCAACTGGTAAACTAACAAAGCTGGAGTCTAATTGAAGAAGATGAAAGGCAGTCCAACTGTCTTTTCCCACGAAATCTTTTGAGAGATTTTCGTTCCAAATTGGCAGAAACTGACATTTTATGCTTATCATTTCCAGACTTTCCTTGATACTTGATCAATGCTTGCCGAAGTAGCTGCTTCTCTGATATGGTGACGTTGTCTGAAAACAACGACAAGAACACGAGTCTTTCTGACAAGTACACGAAATGATTTTCAAATTTTTCCCGGGCTTTTTTTACAAGTAAAAGTAGTAATCTCGGCCAACCCTTTGGACTTTTTCGAATACAATCTTCTGTTTTCGTCAGCTTTCTCAAAAGCTCCAGGTCGTTGTTAGGAGCATCTCTGGTATTTGCAGAAGTAAACCATTGCTTTGCGTAGAAGGCAGCCAGAAAGATTGCCAACTTGTGTATATTTTGCAGCTCGTTTTATGAATAGACATTTTTTAACTGATCCCGAAATAGAGCAATTTTTAACGCATATAGAGCTTTTGCCATCCAGCGTGAGTTATGAATTGCACCAGGAGCGCTCGCTACAATATTGGTATTAGCTTTGATGGCATCTAAAAACATCAGAGTCGTCATAGCCATTACTTGGTAATCGTGTCTCAAATGTTGCTTCACATTGGTGCTGATTCATTGACGGAGAAAGACAATTGTCCCCTCCACCAATCTTGCTAAAAGCCTTATAGATGAAGGAAGAACAATCAGACTCCAACTGGTTTTGTCCACAACAGATCAATTTGTTGTGAGTTTCTTGAAAGCTCCTTGCGTAGGACCCGCTGTTGTGCCGTTTGCAACAAAGCAAGCTGCCCCAGCAACCAGCTCAAAAATACGATGTCTGTAGGCGAGCTGCAACACACACTTTCCAAACTCTCGTTCCAGTCTGGCTACTATGCCATTTTTCAAACCTGTGTTGATGGCAGTGGTGTCGAAAACGAAGGCTGCTATTTTTTCATTATCAATTGCTTGCTGATCCAATACCAGAAATATGTATAGAATTTAGTGAAGTTAGCACAGTACACAATGAGTTGTTTATACTTTTTGTGAGCCAGGCTTCCATAGGATATATTTTATAATTGGTTAATAACGCTGCTTGATTATCATTCAATGACGCCCAGTACGCACTGTTGTTTTTGATGTCAATCGTGTGTCGTAAGTTTCTGTTGCATCAGTTTTCAAATTCTAAGCATTAAGGTGTCCCGGAAAATTTAAACGCAAAGTTGGCAACCCTAATTACGCAAGCTATTACACAGTTTCGAGATAAATATGTACATTAGAGACAGTTTATGATGAGGTGATGGCGAAGGACTAAATGTCATCGAGTGAACCATCATCACCTGCACTTCCGCCTCAAAATATGGGTCCGGTATCGTTGCTGGTATTATTTAGATTAGCCAATTCTTGAAAAGCAGTGTGTTTGGATCTTTTGTTGGATCAATTAAGAAACTTGAAATATGACTTAAAAAAATTATTTCTAAAATTCGATGTGAAATCTAACTTACATTTAATATTAGCGAAATTGAATTTCGGAATTCGTACCGTAGTTTTTTGTACGCAAGAATTTCAAACTTGGCAAGCTTTGAATTTGACCAACCCTACCAAAATACAAGCAATTATTCCAAAGCAAAAGAAGAATAAAAAAAGAAAAAAAATATGTTCACTATACACACGATTTACAGTTCAAAAATGCAGCAGATATAGCAAAAGGTCATGACTATGTTACTACTAAAAGCGATGAGGGATTTACTTTGCCTGATCTTATTCTAACAAGGTTATGGAGTCTGAAACAAAACCAAACATAAATAAAAAATATTATGAACAGTGCAATAACGATTAAGTTATATACCACGTACGGTTCAAGGATCTATATATAACGGAACATAATAACGAATATTATATAATACAACATATAATATAACAGAATGTCGTAAAAATGGCTGGCGTTTTATGCAAAATGAATAAAAAAATTAAAAAAATAAAAATAAAAAAGAATAGCGATGGCTGAAATGCATAGCCTTATTTTATTCAAGCAAAGACAGTGGCGCTTGCAGGCAAACAAAGAAACTGTTACAAAGATATGAATTCTAACTTTCACACGGAGTAGTTACAAAGCATTTCAAAATAAACCGTATAGTAAGAATCTGGCAGCCACCACAAATGTTTGGAAGATACGGTATTGCAAAATGCTGCCCATTTGTATAGTGTCAGCAATATCAGGTTGTAGAATGGTACTTAGCAATTAGTTGACTTTTGAAAGCTTTCTTAAATGTTCAAAATGATAATTCATTAAGCTGTTTGTTAAGGTACGCAACAAACAAGGAAAGAAAACGACCAAGCGCTTCACTAGAATGCCCGTAATGGCTGGCTCTTGCAACAACCCAAAGCGAAAACTGTTACATCATAGAGCAAGGCTCACTGCAAGCACGCACGGAGCCCCACGCTCACACGCGTCAATAGTAAAAATCACACATTAAACAAGCCTCAATCCAATTCAGTCGCACTCCCCCATGATGTCTCTTTTACTACCAATCAAAAAGTCATTGAAACGTCATGGAAATCGTCTCTGACGAGCTGAGCGCCAAACTGGATTATCACTATATATCAATTTTGTATTGCCTGTTCCAACCTCATCGGGTTCAGATCCTTCCGGCAATGCAGTGAAATCCGGATCATTCGCTAACATTGAAACCGCACCAAAGTTTTCTTTCTCCCTTCTGAAATCATCTACCAATCTTCTTCTAACTAACAACACGCAGGTGTCTGGGCACTCCGTCAATTTCGACGTCATACTTCGAGTTGATTCCAATTACAGTGCCAGGATACCAAAAAGTCGTACAACAGGCTGCGGGTGGCTTGACCCAAACTTTATCACCAGCAGCGAATTCGCTATCAATGCTGTCGTGCGAGTGGTCATTTTCCAATTCATTGTTCAAAAACGGATTAAGCCAATCGTGGTGGAAAATTTTACACGCAGGAACAATACCTTGATCACACCGGGGTGTGATGTTGCACCAAAATACGCAGTATTTGATGCTCCTGCTGGATCTCGTGGAAATCTTTTTGATTTTTCTATGACTACGCTCCACTATACCATTGCCACATGGTTTATAAGCACATCTGAAAATTAGTATCACCCCCTTCAATTTGCAAAATTCAAGCATTAATTTTGAAGTCAATGGTTTTCCGTTGTTGTACAGAACTTCAGCTGGGGGGCCGAACTGAGAAAAGACTTGTCTCAACATGGGCACTATTTCAGTGTCAGATTCGTTTCTGATAGCGCGCCATATGGCAAATCGGCTGGGGCCAAAATCAACAATCGTTAAATATTTTTGCTGTCCATGACAAGTAACGTCCAATGCAACACGTCTCCAAATGTCATCTACGTCCAATTCACCGCCATCCATTCTGACTGCACTGGGATCAATTGATTGGAACTCCCTGCAGTTCTTCACAACTTGATCTGCTTCATCCCTACTGACGTCGGAGTCTACTTGTCGTGCAAAATACAGTGTTGTATTCATGCCACAATGATGCAGACTACGAGAATGTTCGACTAATAAGTCCGTACTAGCACTTAACGCAACTGCACAAGAGAGTCTGCCGAATTATTTAGCCAATGCTTTGGCACTGGCGTTAGACCATCCAAAGGCATAGCCAGGGGGGCCCAGGGGCCCGCCCCCCCAATTGAAATGCTACCAATGACAAAAATTTCACAAAAAAGATTATTGTTTCTTTACTTTCGGTTTCTTTTAGCATCTTCGCGTACAAGAGTACACACGTACACAGTAATTAACAATCATATTGATCCAGGAGGCCGGAGCCCCCTCAATTTAATTTTTACCAACCAATTTAAATGGGCCCCCTACAATAATCTTGCTCCAAGGGACCCCGTAATCCTTCAATTTAATGTTTGCAAACCAATTTTAACGTACAACCCGAGTGAAATTAAGAGTTTTTATCCTAAAAGTTGCTAAATGAGGCCCTCCTCTAGCCTTTTTATAAACGTAATGCAATAACTAGGGATGGATTTAACATATGTCACAGTGCCAGAGGCCCCGCTATCAGATAAGACTTATTTTTGGTCTCCTCTTATATTTGGTAGGAAACTATCGCAAAAATCTCAAAGTGCCAGAGGCCCAACTCAATATAAATTCGGCCCGGGCAATAACATGGTTTGTAGGCGTAACTATCTATTGTGCATTTTTCAATGACAATTCACCTCCACCTCGCCAGTTTTTATGCAACAAAATACTTTTGAAAAAAATTAGCTACAGTAAGGGGAATGCTCATCGAATAATTTTTGAATTGGTAGGGCCTGGGCCCCCAGGCCATACAGGGTGTCCCATAATTTGTGGAACCCACATATTTTTCAATAGCTTGGAAAATTTAACACTAATTGCTTTAATTTTTGGATTTAAGCTGTTGAAATAATAACAATTAAAACTAAGTTAAAACTGAAATCAAAATGCCTTGGACAACTAAACAAAGAACTTTTTGCGGGAGCACATATTTGAAGACAAAAAATCGTTTAAATCTGTTTAAGCCATATATCGGCGAAAGTTTGATTTCAATAAAATTCCTCAGAAAAGTCAAATCTATCGGTGGGTTAAAAACTTTGAAGCAAAAAGAACAGTAAATAAGCTCAGTAAAAAGATAACCACTAGAAGTGGCCTAAAAATCAAGGCTAGAACAGAACAGAATTTGAACGCCCTTAGAGAATCGGTTAAAAGAAGCCAAACAAAATCCAAACGCCTACGCTACATTAAAGTTCGAAAGAATTTTTACAAAGGAACACTACATTGAAGTTCTTAAGAAGTTTTACACAAGAATCAGATCTCGTGGTGGCATCAATAAAGAAATTCAATGGTTTCAGCAAGACGGAGCAACACCTCATACGGCAAACTTCACTGTGCAATGGCTTGATGAAAGATTTCATGAGAGGTTGATTAGCAGACCCCGCGATCCTGAGTGGGCTCCACACTCATTGGATCTGAACCCACCCGATTTCTATTTTGGGGGATTTTTCAAGGATACCGTTTATGATAACCACCCTACATCAATAGCTGAACTAAAGCAAGCCATCACTTCCAAGATTCGGAAAATCAAAAAAGCAGGTTATGTGAAAGTGATAAACAATTTAGCTCGAAGAATCAACAAGCGCCTGAAGCAAAATGATGGCCATTTGGAACATGTGCTTAAATAAACTAACAAACTGAGCTGTTGATATTAATTACCAAGATTTTTAATTGTTATTTCAAAACCTTTCAGAAAATACGTTTGTTTTTTAAATATAATGTTTATTTTAAAAGTTATTACAGTTTTTATGGGTTCCACATATTATGGGACACCCTGTATGTACTCCTATAACCGATTGTTATCATAACAAAACAATAATCTCTTAGAAAAAATTAGACTGGATTGCTATGTACTGCAAAATATTGCAGGAGGCAATGTACTTTACTTCCCTCTACCTGGGCCAAATCACTTACAAAATTTAACCCCAAAATACATTATTATTGTCATCAGATTTTAAACGTGTTTTAGACTTAAATTGCAAGCAAAAGGAAAACTGAACAACTTAATTTTTTCAATTGGCTTTCAAATGTTAAAAATCTAGTACTTTCAAATGGCTCTGAATACGGGCGAAATGTGATCCAATGGTATTAAAATAGCTTTTTTTCCAAAAAATTACGAAAAATTCACCCAAGGTTTGGGGGCTTCGCCCCCAGTCCTCAATAGCCTCCAGGTGCTGGGGACTCCGCCTCCAAATGCTGGGGGTTCCGCCCCCAGACCCTCGTATGTAATACGTTTGAATTACAGAACAATTATTTACTCAAACATATCTCTTAATTTAGACATTTTCGCATTTTAACTATTGCTTTAACCCCTTTCGTTGAACGAGTTCCTAGTTTTCGTGCCAACACCAGGCCACGGTTTCTGATCTTCCATTCTACGATATCTTTGCCACACACGAAATTCCTCTTTTGAAGTTTTTGATGGCGTCATTGCAAGTGATTTATGGTTTGGGCCCCCCCAATCAAAAATCTTAGCTACGCCTATGAGACCATCGGCTTTATTCTTGTTAGTAAAAGCCAGGAACACATTCCATCGCACATTGTACACTTCGAGTGTCTCCAAAAGAATTGAAAGCCATCTCCTCACAAGCATTTTGAAAGACCCGATACCTTTATACGGTTGACCTTTTTCTGCATCGACAACATCCACCAATGTACTGCCGCAAAATCTGTCATTATTGCAATATCCTGCGGGTTCTATTTCATAGCGAGGTTGACTCCCTTGAAGAAAGCATTTAGTTCTGCTAGATTTATATGGGTATTGTCATCAGCCTTCGCAGCCAAGCTCCATCCTCAATGATCTCTTCTTTTCTTCCAAGGTCATAACATAGACATTCTTATTTGCATCTCACCATATATTCAACCGCCCAAACGGGGGGACCAACCACAGCTCTTTAACTGGACTATCAGAATTCAACCGAGTTAAAACGTCTTTCAGCCTTGTTGTAGCCGTAGGACTAGCAAGGCTATCCCATTCATCACCTTGATAACCTCGTTTTACAAAACTTGATGCAACTCGCAGCCAATCAGCAACTGGATAGTGACCTACCAATTTTCCTCAAAGGGAAAACACCTGACGATTTGTTATTGAATTCAAATTTGGTGGCTCGATTTCATTCTGCAGTTCAGTTTGTTCCTATCAAACAGCACATTTCTTTTCATATGTTTTCAAACCAAACACTTTTGCCGAACCCAAATTTTTGCTTGGTGTAGTAACCAATCCGTACTTCAACAAATGCTCTTTAACTTTTTCAACATTAACTTCATTGAGGTCAGCAATAATGTTATCATGTTAGTGATCAGTTCCTTTAGGAACACTTTCATCTAAACACAGTACCTTCGACTAGACATCTTTCATTATTTCAGGAGCACAATTCAAACCAAAACTACTACAAATTCAATTCAAACAAAGCCTACGCAATATGTAAAATTAATCCTTGAATTTAATCATCTGATACTTGCAGCATTTTCGTAAGTCAACCAAAGCATCTCGTAAGTCAACCAAAGCACAGTCCACTAATTTTTGCCTCCAGGTTCTCAACTTTTCATCACATACGTCAGCATCCTCTCCACTGCATTCAACAAACCCGTTTAGTTTACGAAAGTAAAGCACAGGGCGTACTTTGTCTTTCTTTTCTTGCAAAACAGCCATCAATGGTATCCCTCCTTTTCCGGGACAGTTACTTTTCACCAACCAACCATTGTCAATCTACCTTTTTACTTCAGACTTGAACCTTTGCTGAATTACTTCATCCATCGAGTAAACATAGGTACAATTGCGTAAGACTGGCTTCTTTATTCAATTCTACTTTGTGACCCATTTTTCTCCATCGAAGCGAACCTGAAAGCTGCTTTTGGAAATCGTCGGGTAGCCTACTGCAAAGTAGTACTGGACGGGACCGCAGCAGCTGGAATAGAAAACTTTCCCCCGTCTAAACAAAATTTGAAATGTTTTAATATATCAGTTCCAATGATGACGTCTACGTCAGGTACCATGTTCTGGGTCACTACGCAGGGCACCGCGATTGTTTTTTCAGCCAATGACAAAACAACAGAAACTTCACCTATGCAGCTAATGATTCTTTCGTGCACCCTCATTATTCGCTTTCATCCATTCACATTAGCAGTCCGTATGGCTGGCCCCACAAGCGTTTGGGTGCAGCCACTATCAATTAAACCCCAAACTGACTGTCCATTAACTGAAATTTTCATTCGTGGGACGAGAGCGGCGTTGAAGTCCCCGGGGTCACTGCTGGTGCAGGCAAAACCTCTTGTTCATTTCCCACGGAATTGCAATACCTCGCAATATGGTCTGGCTTGTTGCAAGAAAAGCAAATAACGTCCTCCATTTTCTCTTTCAGGCAATTCTTGCAATAATGTAGTCCTCCACGAGCAAAGCAACCTTTATCACGGCTAGCTCTTACGACTGCTCCAACCTCAAACAATGAATCACTTTGGTTGTTCAGTCATTAATGCTATCGCAATTTGCAATATTGCATTTAAATCCATGTATCAACTTTTGGCATCGCTCTTAATTGTACCGCTACTTCACTCGACAATCCCATGACAAAAGCGAGTTTTACAATTTCTTCGTTCTCCTCGCCACCAATGTTAGCCAAACTAGCAAGCCGTTTAATTTTGGCCAAAAATACGTCAACTGTCTCTCCGCTATTCCATTTCCTATTTCGAAACTCGTGGTACGCCGAAAACTTGTCAGCAACAAACGCAGTTCTTAGCGCCGCTTCTATTTTAATTGTATCTGCCTTGGCTTTGTCACTAAGTTGGTCAATGGTCATATACTGCGAAGGCAGGGGGAGGGCCTCAGAGAGAAGTTTTCCAGGGCGTACGAAGGTCGATACCGGGCCCCCAAATCTTATTGGGACCCCCAAGCCTTATCGGGGCCCATGCCGTTAAATCATTTTTTGTCGGATGGGTGTAAATCTTCATTTAAAAGTGAGGGAATAACAATATTCGCATACATTTAGGACCTTTAAAAAACACAAGTAGACATAAAATTGGTTTAAATCCAGCTAGAGGGTTTGGGGGAGCACAGTGAACTCCCCCAGCTGGGTCCGGGGCAGAGCCCCGGAAGCTTTAGCACTTTTTATGTTTCTCGAGGGTAAAATACAGCATTTGATCAACATCCCAGCAGCAAACTTGCTTAAATTGACAAGCAGAAAACGTGATATAAGTTACATGAGAGAAAGTATGTGAAGTGGGGGATGATGACATTGACACAATATTATACAATATGATGACTTTTATACTGCAAATCCAAATATTTTACTGATAAAAGTTTTAAGAAGTCATCTGCAATCATAGACTTCACAAACCCAAATACCTATTAAACTCATACAGATAGAGTGAGTCACTTCATGATAGTAGTATATAGTACGTCAACTTTGACTCCGCTCTCTGAGGTTGAAATGCTTTTGGATCTCTGGAAATGTGGGCCCTCGTACATTGCTATACTGTAGAATTAGGGCTCTTAAGTCAGAGAAATGTAACAAAACGTTAATTTTGGGGCAAGTGTGTGGCTTTTGATACATTTTCCTCTTTTTTTAATCAAATCGGCCACTATTGGATGCCCTGAAGGCTGTTTAGCAAAAATAGCAACCAATTTCCAGTACTGAATAAGGCTGACTGATACTTTTGCTGTAGGCAAGTTTGATTACGGTTTTATGGCGCGATACAAAACTTAACGCGGAAACCTGAACTCTTCCGGCCCCCCTAGGCCCGGGCCCGGGTACGATGTACCCTCTGAACCCAGCTCTCGCAGGCCTGGGCAGGGGTGTCAAGAAACAGAGTATGACCAGTTAATTACGGCCAAATCTTTTAGTTTTACTAACTCTTTGCCAGCTGCGCTTGTTTTAACCAAACTGATACATCAGTATCTCCTCTGTATCTGTTCAAAACATTAGTAACTTGTAAACTCATCTCAAGGCCTCGATAGCTTGTGAACAAGGAAAAGAAAACGACAAAAAACCGTTACTCTAACAACACAGTAAGTCACCCAATCACGCTTCACTAGAATGCCCGTGATGGCTGGCTCTTGCAAAAACCCAAAGCGAAAGCTGTTGCATCATAAAGCAAGACTCACCGCATGAACAAACGGAGCCCCACGCTCAAACGCGTCAATAATAAAAATCACACATTAAACAAGTGTCAATCAAATTCAGTCACAAAAATGAAACTCATTTTTATCTGGTGTTGCTTAAACCAGTATTTGATAAAACAACGATCTATAAAGTCCTCAAAATCATGACGTAATATCTAGGTAACGTAGTAACCTAACTTTACGCTAACCGTACCGTTTAATAAGGCTTAAGCAGTACGTTAACTCTAAATAGAATGTTTTAGTTGTTAACTCTAAATTACTAGAATTTAACACCCAAAGTTTAAGGCGACACGAATTTGTCGCTCTAAACTCAGTGTCGGCTTAAAAACTAAATCTCATATCACCAACTGTCGCCCAAAGCATAGAGTTGTGAAAATACAACACAACTTATTGAAGACGAAAGATAATTGCAATTGTTATGCTACATCATTCTTTATTCGCTATAACTTTGCCTTAATCAGAAGGCAGCAAAGAGACATTTCGGTCTTCGAGTCAAGCTGCCACCTGCTCAACCTGTTTACTACACAGGGTGGAGGCTTCACACTTTTCCTTTTAATACTGAACCTCAAGCAAGGAAAGCTGTGAATGCCAATTTTTGTAGTGTTTGGTTTCATTTGACTAGGAATCGAACCCGATTCTACCGTTTCAATTGCAGACGCTTTATTCATACAAGCATTAAACAGTAAAATATTGCCAGAAAAGAAAATCCGAAAATGTAGATTCAGCTGATAGCGCAACCAGACACCGATGTTTTTTGGAGTTTATTGTTTTGAAATAATAGGTTTTTGGCCACCTCATGAGCTAAATTGCACGTTATAGAAACTGAATTTATGAATTGCATCAAAAACTTAAAACAGATTTTTTAATGCTTGCAGCAGGTAGTTTGGAAGAAGATAATAAAAATTCAGATTGAGAACATTGCTCCAATAACTCACCAACG
>CAWYPQ010000048.1:0-127000 GCA_963965965.1 Trididemnum nubilum
CTTCAGCAGATACTGCCAATTCACGAAGCACGCAACCCAGCGTGCTGATTCCTTAATCATATGCAGCTCTTCGTGAACAAAGTTTAGAGAACATTTTTGTTCCACCATGCACTTGAAAACCGGTGATTGCTCCTGCGAAATTTCATCGATGTAGCTGAATAACTTCCAGGTCGTAATTAAAACTTTATGATACTGTTTCGTACAACTTTAAATTCTTGATGGCTAAAAGATTACCGATATTGAAACTTGAAAGTGAAAGCGAGTTGTTACTTTAGAGAGATTCTGATCGTGATCCGTTTTATTGAAGAAATAAGACTACGTGAGATAATAAAGAGGTGCCTCAAACCTTGTTTTACTATTCCTCTTCTCTGCAAAAATAGATTTAATTCGTTTGATTTGGTATCATTGGCAACCCTGAGTTTCAAAACTTCGTGACTTCAGAAAAAATGACTTCGTAAAATTTCTCGCAGAATATCGAATTTCTGCAAGAAAATTTGTAAATTGGCAATTTCTTGCAAATAAGCAATCCTGATGTTTGTTTGTCGAAATCTCGTTCGTTATTTTGCGAGAAGTTTACGAAGTCATCTTTTTTGAAGTCACGAGATTCTGAAACTCAGGGTTGCCAATGCTACAAATCAAACGATCAAATCTATTTTTGCAGAGAAGGGGAATAGTGGAACTAGATTTATCGCACAACTTTATTATCTGAAGTGGTTCTCATTACGTCAACAAAACAGATTTCAAGCAGTATTTCTTTAATTTTAGAAAAGCATGGAAACAAAATTGAAGACCACAGTGCTGCAAGTAGAAGAGGTGCTGGGAGGGAGGGGCAGAACCGTTGGGAGGGGGTAAAAACTGGTTAAATGCGCGACAACTTTTTGGCGGCCCGCTCAAATTTAGGGTACAAAACGGTTTCAATGTTGAGCTCAACTAGATCATAATCTTAGGAGTTGAATCTAGGGATGGGCATTTTAGAATAGTTGGGTATTCAGAATTATTCCGAATAGCTAAAACCAAATCCAGATTACTGAATCCTATTCTGGTTTAAATTAACTTAGCTGCTGAAAAAGTAAACAACTAGTCTACTACCACCGATATTCAGAAAAAAATTATTCAACGATTTGCTTAATTAAAGCAGCTCTTTACTGCAGAGCATGACATTGAGTACCGGTACTTCTAAATGTTCACTACTTAATTGCGTTCTTAATTCGCTCATAGTCAAGCCTGCACTGGAGAATCACATTTCGGAAGAAGCTGATGTTGCAGATATGCAAAGGGAATTTGAAGCAAGTTGTTTCGAATGAGGAAGTTGAGAATTTGTGGAACGCCATTCTTGTGTCCGGCTTAAAAGGTTAAAAAGTTTGAATTTTGGAAGACCTTGTTTGGGGAGAACTTTTCTTCATATTTACCTACCCTAAAAATTTTATGTGTCTAGCGTGAGTGGTTAAAGTTTGGATTTTGGCGGCCCCGTTTGGGAGACCCTCCAGTTTCGTACCCCCAAATTTTGTCAAATTTTATTTTTTCTTTATATTTAATTATTTACCTTAAAAATTTCATGCGTCTAACTTAAAAGGTTAAAAAGTTTGAATTTTGGAGGCCCGTTTGGGGGGATCCCCCATCGTGGCACCCCCATTTTTGCTAGGTTTAGTTTATTTTTAATATCTACCTATTCCGAAAATTTAATCCATCTAGCTCTAAGGGTTTAAAAGTTCAAAATTTTGGATGACCCCATTGAGGGGGATCCCCCAACCTGGCATCCCCCATTTTTGTCGCACGAAAGTCCTCCCTGATATCTTCAATCGCTTAAACTTTGAATACAGAGCGTTGAGCGGTTTAAAAGTAGATAGCGGCAGAAGAAGAAGACAAAAGAAAAAAAGTAAAAAAAGGTGCAGAAGAAGAAAAATAGTACTCAAATTGGGGTAAACGACCATAACCAAAAGAAAGGTGGTTGATAGTGTGGTCAAAAACCACAAACCATTTTTCATCAATATCGGTAGCTACCGAGATATATCGGTTCAAATTCGTCAACTTTTTGCCCATTTTCGGCCTGTAACATTTTGGTCGCGTGACCAGGTGCCCCCAAACTCGATTTACATTAACCATTCATAAGCTTTGTGCATTGTGTTCAAATTTCAGCTTTGAACGTCAAGTGGTTTTTGACATAGGAGGGCACAAGTCCGTTAATCGTTAATCCGTTAATAACGAAGCTAACTTTTTCATTAACTCGTTAATCCGTTAAAAAGTTTTTTTCATGTTAACGAACTAAATTATCTTCCGTTAAGTTTTGTTTACTTCCGTTAAGGTTTTTATCGTTAATATCTTGCACCATTTATTCATCGTACCAATACAAACCAGTTTGCACTCGTAACACATATTGCGCATTAGCACGAGTTTTATAGAAAAAAGCAAAGAAAGGAGGTCTTTTTCGTGCCAATAATAAGCTGCAGCCTCATAGGTTTATTATTTATCGCTGTATGCAATTTCCAAAAATTTTCCGACAGCAGCTTCGTTAGTGCACTTGAACGTATTTTTATCTTAAATTAGACTGTAAAATGTAACTTCCAAAACACGAAAGACCACCGTAGCAATAAATCTTTCCTTACAATCAGCTCAACAACGATAATACGTGTCCTAAAAGAGAGTGAATAAAACGAAACGTAAATTACACGCAAAATATTAACGAATTAACGGACCTTATTAACTTCCGTTAATGAAAGCTGAAAATAACGGATTAGAGTTAACGGAGGTATGAAGTTTGTTAACGGAGTAGTGGTTAATAAAGCTAACGTTTTGCATGAACTTGCCCGCCTATGGTTTTTGAGTTATAGGCGAATTAATAAATTTTTAAGCCAAAAATCGCCGTTGTTTATATTTTTTCTGTGTCTCAATTCGGAATCGCGTGACTTAGAATCCCAAAAATTGGCACACATGACGTTTTCATTAATTCTTATGTTGTCCAAATGTCAACTTACTAGGTTTTACCGTTTGCTAGTTATAAGCAAATCAATCCTCATCAGCCAAAACTCGCTAACGAAAGCAAAGATTGTGAGAATTAACTGCAAACAATTTTTACCAACGTAATTGCGTTGATTTAAAACCGGTTCCAATTATCTGGTTTATATTTCAATTTGGATTCCGGAGAGTTTGGGATTCGGATGCTTCAAAAACTGAATAAGAGTGGTTTCTAGAACCATCTGGTCTACCGGGCGCGAAATTTTTTTTTCTACCATGGTTTTGCAGATTTATTACGTCACATCCGCATCCTATCCATACTCCGCGCTCACCTTGGCTTGATCCGCTGTATTCACAGGCAAATTAATGCAAGAGGTAGGTTAGCTTATAGGTTAGTGATCACAGGTAAATACGCCTAATATATGTTAGCGTATCTAGTTAGCCTAGTATCTAGATAGCGTCTGACAAGTTGTTGTAAGCATCACGGTTAAGCTGTTGACTCGAGTCTGAGCAATTGTTGCTATATTAGGCCTACTAGATACCGGTATAAAATTTAAATAATAGCCTAATATCATACCAGGGATGTCTAATGTGATGGTAGTCAGATAACGATGATGTTAGTGCAATTCAAAGTTTTAATCATGTTATGTATATTTACTTACTATTCGTAAATGGCAGGTAATAGCCAAATAATTGATTTTTTGATACAGAATAGACTAGCTTACAGTAAACAGCGTCACTCTTGCATTCAGTTAATGTTAGTCAGTCGATTCATCTGTTCGATGGTCAGAGTAACTACCGTAGTATAGCTTCTGGATTTTGGTAGGTCTCAGTAAGCATAGTAGCCTAGGTGAGGTATGCATAGGTGGGCACAAGTCCCTTAATCGTTAATGCATTAATAACGAAGCTAACTTTTTTATTAACTTGTTAATCCGTTAAAAAGTTTTTTCATGTTAACGGATTAAATTAACTTCCGTTAAGTGCTGCGAACGGACTAAAGTAACTTCCGTTAAGTTTTGTTAACTTCCGTTAAGGTTTTATTTGTATCTTGCACCATTCATTCATCATACCGGTACACACCAGTTTGCTCTGGTAACACTTGTTGCATATTAGCATGAGTTTTATAGAAGAAAGCGAAGAAAGGAGCTCTTTTTTGAGGCAAATAATAACCTGCAGCCTCAGAGGTCTATTAGTTATTGCTGTTCCCAATTTCCAAAGATTTTCAGGTTGCAGCTTCGATTGTGCATTCGAACTTGTTTTATCGTAAAATTAGATTAGACTGTAAAATGTAACTACCAAAACACAAAAAGACCACCAGAGCAATAAATTTTTTCTTACAATAATCAGCTCAACAGCGTCAATACATGTTCTAGAAGCGAGTGAATAAAAAAGAAATGTGAATTACCCGCAAAATGTTAACGGATTAACGGACTTTATTAACTTCTGTTAATCTAAGCTGAAAATAACAAATTAACGTTAATGGAAGTGTGATGTTTGTTAACGGACTAGTGGTTAACAAAGCTAACGTCTTGCATTAACTTGCCCACCTATGGAGGTATGATATAGCCATACAGTAGTAAGGGGTTAGGTTGAGAGTTCACTATTCAGTTCAGGGTTACTGGTTAACGTTGGCGTACTTACCGATTCTGTGCTATGCCAACTACACCATCCTTGAGATATTATACTTCGCTCTCGGTTTTGGCTTGATGTGCACTGTTAACATCAAAATGTTAAGAAGACCTAGGGCTATGTCAGATGTGTAGGGTAGGTTTATTTTGCTGTTTACATATTTTAAGGTGTTGAGCCTGAGTTAATTGTGGCAATTTCTTGATAGTTTAGACAATGGTAACGCCAAATTTACTACTGGTACTAGCTACTTCTACCGGTACAACTCAGATTAAGTAGCCTAAATCGTTTGTCTCTAACCTGCTCATAGAAAGTTTAGTACCCTAATTTTTTTACACAATAGGTATTAGATTGTTGAACTTAAGAAATGTTCACATGTTGTACTCTATGATTATTCAACATACGAAATTGTGTTGCAGGCATAAAATGTTACCCAGCATAGTATACAAGTAGATCAATTTTTTGATATGCCCATGTTGTAGTCTATTTTATTTTTAAAACGTAGGTATGTTCTGTTGTGGTGATCTGTGGTAACCAGTCCAAACAATTTGCAATTAGTATAGATTCCTGTTCTTACCATTAGTATGTGACCTATGAAGACGGAAAAATGCATTTCTTGTGTAGAGTGCGGGCAGGCAATGATATCCTGTACAATTTATTGGCAAGAAAAAAATACTGATTGTGTACATGCTTAACAGTAAACAAAGAAGCTATAAGGTTTGTTTGCCAAAGTTTCAAGAAGTATCAAGCATCCAGCATCTGTACTACATTTCAAGGATTCTTCCAATCATCTTTTGTATTTGTGCTTTTCAGTCAAAGCCTACTAACAATCGAAGTTGAAAAACATGACTGCTCTAACACTTCAGAGTTTTGGTTATAGCAGTTCAAAAGAAGCCTTGTATGCAATCTTAAATTGATTTTTTGTGGAATTGTGAACATGGACTAATGAAAACTTTGGTTTTACCAACTGGATAGTGCATCAGTATACCAATACAGAGTTTGCAGCTTATGCAATAGTGATATACTGTATGGATTGGGTTTGTTTGAGCTGATAGGTAGGTGTTGTTTTTAGGTAGCAAAGTTCATATTTAGTCCTTTAATACATACCGGTATTTAACAATTTAGCGTATTATATAGGCAGAGGCTGCTGTTACGTTACATAAGAAAAAGAAAATCGCTATTTTAACCCTAACCCCAACCCTAAACCTAACTTTAACCCTAGGTCTAACCCTAACGATAATCCTAACCCAAAGTCAAAATCTAACCCAAACCCTAACGATAATTTAAACAAAAAAGAGTAAATGAGCACTCACTCTTTACTCTCTTATTCTCTTCATGGGCGTTACATAACGTAATGCTAGCCACTTCGTATTATATATTATGTCTTATTAACAAAATAATGGGATTTAAATTGCATCATGGTTTGAAAGCGTTCGCAGTTTTTTACTGTTAAAATGGTCTTGAAACAGTAGTTAATTTGTTGAGGTATATGATCAATGACTGCTTATTTACATACCTAAAAGAGATTTACTTGGAAACTTTGAGGTTGATCAAATAGCAAATTACTGAATGGTTTATGATGCAAAAAGTATCAAAGTCACCCTTAATCACAAATTGCAGAAAAGGACCACAGAAAAAAATCTGGTATATAAAGTCTTTTCCAATTCAACCTAGTTTGTTTTTTTAGTGGGATTTCCCAAGCATGACGTTCTTGTTAGAGCACTGTTGAATTGAATGCTGACATCTTGATTTGGTCTTCTTGGAAATTTTTGGTGGCCTTCCTGCTCCATGCACTCTTCTACCCCGGCTGATATTTGATCTTCTTGCTGGAGTTGTTCCAGAAATGGGAATCTGAATTGAGGTAGATAACCTATGTTGCGTTGATGTTTATTGTGCATACTTTGGTTTTATTTTTGAAACAATTGTAGCCAGAGATGGCTTTTGTTAAACGTGTACAGTGCAGTATTAAATTGAGAATCTGCAGTGATTTTGTGAAAGTTATTAACAAATGACTGTAATGCTGGTCCATGATATTGAAGGTTTGTCTTGCATGTTTCAATTACCGGTATGGTCTGAAAGCAGTGTGAGGCATGATTGAGCAGGTCTTAATGCACGACATTAGTATCTGTCTTTGCTTGTAGATACTGAAGAAAGACTGTTAACAAGGCATTTCATCAAACTAAAAAGTTCTTAACCTTTTTGATTTTGTTATTAAACACACTTAATTGATTGTATAGTCATTGAAAAGATTATATGTATCAAAGGTGCGTTTAGACAGGAAACAGCAAAATGCCTAAATTGCACTTTTGCAATGTTTGCTAGTCTTCATGGGGGACATACGCAACAATTTGTGAACGCTGATGTAAACAAACATTCACCAACTTAAATCTTTTATTTATTTGTTGTATTATGCAGAAGTGTGTAATAAGTTGGCGGGCCCATCTTTGCATCATTGAGCCTGGACAATGCACCCTTCAAAGAAATGTTGCACAGATGGCAAGTGGTTGGCAACACTGTGCCAATTTCACTGACCCAAGATTTGAACCTTAGACCTCACGCTCCAGAGATGAATGCGTTAGCGTTCGATTAACTAGCATCAGCAAATAGTCCCCAAAGTAGCTTTGCATCAAGTCTAACTGCCAATTTGCTGTGCTTATTTGTATTGTAACTTTTAGTTGATCAGCTATAGATCACACATACTAAAGAGACATTCTAATTTATGTAATGGTGACAGAATTAGTGTCGCAGTAATACATACTTACTGATATTTGGTAATTTTTTTTTTGTAGTTTATGCTGGTATGAAAAGTTATACTGTGGTGTGAAAAGAATTCTATGAATGATGATTTCACTGGAAATTTTTAAGTTAAAGTGAGTGAAATAAAAATTTTCATTATTCATCTTTGCATTTTTTGTTTGCCTTTTTTAAGATCATGAAGAAAGTAGGTCAACAAGCTCACATGGTCTTATGTCTGTCCTGCGTTGAAAAACTGCTGCGACTTTGAAGCCAGTATATGTCTGTGGTTGTTTCGGGCATGGGTTGGAATCCCTTCTGTAGGCATTTTTCTAACAATCAGAGGCTGATTCAGATTGTGACTTGATATGTCTTATTTTCGTGATTTTTTAAGGGTTAAGATTTGGGTTAGTTTTAGAGTGAGTTTTGGAGTAAGAATTTGAGTTTGGGTTAGATCTGGATCAAAATTAATAAAAAAGTAGACAAAAATTTCCAGTGAAAGAGTCTCGTCCGAAGAATCATTATTTGACTTAGGTTATTGATAGTGTTGTAATGCCATGCCAAACTATCCCCATCCAGTTTAAGTTTTTTTGTTTGGTTTCACCTAGAACTTTAGCTGAAATGGTATCAAATTAATGCTAACTTTGGCAAGGTTTCCTGGTTTGACGCTTGAATATATATGCGTCAGTTGTTTCTTTTTCTTATTAGTTGTTTTTAGAGCTGAAGGTAAATCAGACTGCACTAATTATCTTCTCCACTTTTTCAAAAAACAAACTTTAACTGCTTTTCAACCTCTAAAATTAGTTTTTGTTAGTCTTTTTCGAACTCTGTTTGCAATCCTTAACTGTTAAATGCAATGGAACATCGAAGTATACATTTTTACAACTCATTTTGTTTTTAGAGAAATCTGACCATGGGATCCAGCTTCGAAATACAACCGCTATTCGAAACATTACTTCAATTGCTTGCAAGACTCTGCAAATAAACATTTAACTGTCCAAGCATCATTTTTAAGATGTGCAAAAAAAGAATTTTGGAACAGAGAAGTTTGTGAAAATCATCTAATACGAAATCTGATCCTTGTGCAACAAGACACTCATTAGCGTTTTTGATAAAACCATCTTCATACGATAACTCTTTGTATTATTCCTGGCAACAAAAGAGACATTAATTTTATGCCTACTTGTTTTACAATGGTGAATATTACATGTACTATTTAATCAGTTAAATTTGTTTATTTATTTAGTTTTGATAATTAATGTAATATGCTTTTCAAATTTTGCTGATTAATTTAGTTTGGTTTAGTTGCAGACAAATGCTGTGATTGAAGTATTCACTACGTCAGTATTTGTATCAGAATTCTTTATAGCAGCGTACCTATTAGATCGCACGTAATTTTTTTTTTAAATATTATTTTGCTAGTTAAGTATTCATAAGCAAAGCATAAATTAATACGTTTGAGTTTGAAGTGTTTAAATAATGTTGTGTGTTTTTTTTTTCTGCAAGATTTCTTCCTTGTTCATAGAGTAAATGCTTTTGCATGTTGGCTTTACTTGCCCTTAACTTTTCATAGACTGTAAGGCTGTTTTTACACATCTGCGCTTGACAACCACCAGAAACAAAATTGTGAAATAATTTTTTTTAAGTTAACAAATATGTGAGTATTTGACTAATCGTTACTGGTTTTAAAGTAATTAATGCAGGCGTTGCGTAGACTAGATACCCATGCAAAAGTTCGTTATTAAGTTATGAGGATGTGGTTTTGAAATGACAAGAGCTTTTTTCAAAATAGCCATTGTGTCAGTCATAACAATGTTATGAGAAAGCGGGATACTAGCGCTAACATAACGCTTTTTATTGCTCTTGGTGACAACGATTTATCGCTTTAAAGGTTTTGTCACAAACGATTGTTATTCTGAGTAAAATGTTCATGCCTTCGGAGCAATTTCAATCAAAGCAATTCTCGAGTTTTGTACCACCAGTCAACGTTTCAAATATTACTACTCTACAATATTTAGATCTATGCGATTTCATAATTAAGTAGCATAAACGTTCTCGACCAAAGTGATGTTGCTTTAAATCTAGAATTTGATGAGAGGTTGTAGACTAGACGAACGCGTTTAATCTCTCTGGATGCGGATTCTAAATCTCGTTGCAATTATTAGTTTTCCCTTCGCATATTTTGTTATTCGCTTGATCGCGCTCAACAAAATTAAACTAAAACAAATATTAATATTGCAATTAAGAACAGGAATGTGGAAGCACCGCTTTGTTAATTGCTTCCACCTTCTTTACACGAACTTATGTTTTGATCTGAAATTGTTTCAGTCAACTTTTTTTTAGGATTTTTCAAAAACGGCTTATGTTCAGTATCATCTAGACAGACTCATGGAACAAAAATGTCGTTACTTTGTTTGTTTTTATTTATTTTTTTGGCTGCACACCAGAGACATGCAATAAGACGCTTTTGCGTGGAGCCTATATGGCTCGAGGTTTTAGATTCAACATAAAAATAGCTTGTCTTTAATCATTTATGCTGCATATCTGTACATGGCTGTAGTTATGGGTGAAATGAATCTTCAACGGTCGGAGAATTTTTCTTAAAAATAACTCGTTTTTAGGTATGGTAAATTTCAACTTTAGTGGCAACGTCCATTTTCTGCACAGCAAAATAACCAACACTCATTACGAAGCTTATTCTGCTTCGGGATATATTCTGATTATTAGAACAATCCCATAGTTACAGTCACCGTCGGTCAGTGGTGTAAAGTAACGAAATACTTGAGTAGATTACTCAAGTGGTTTTTTCCAGCAGCGAATATTTCTTGAGTAGTTTTTTAGTAGGTACTTTTTCTTGCTTACTTATAGACTGAAGTAACGCTATTTAAGTAGTATTTTGCATCAGAAAAGTACAAAGTACTGTAATTTTAAGTTAGAACCTCAAATTCGGCAGAACGATCGACTTTTCTACCGGCAATTGTTCAGTTCAGCCAAGTTAGTTGTCTTTTTCTCCTTTTGCGGCTGGCTACTCTTGCGTCAGAGGTCAGACCACCACAGCGACTTTCACAATGCCTTTTTTCTACGTGTGCGATTACGTATCACATCCAGTCTGGCGAAAATTTGTTTAAGATGGTTTTAGTTTCACGTTCGTTGTTTGGTATCTGCCCTTCGCCTCATACTGGCATAGATGTTTGTTTATTCTATTAAAAGTAAATCATGAAAGAGTCAAACAGAGATATATAGATTTGCCAAAAATGTGTCCTTTGATTACTTACCGTCCTTTGATTACTTGATTACTATCGCTAAATTCTACAGTGTGAGTTAAAAATCGCACACCATATATGCAAGAAACATTATCGTGCAGTACTGTAATATTTATTGTTCAATGTAATTACAAAATCTTTTTAATATGATGATCAATTTCGTCCCATGGAAACTCAGACTATGTAGATGGGCTATCTGCAATAGATTTAGTGACGTAATGTTTATCAGGCTTCTGCCTGCCTTCACATATTCTGAAATAAATTAAATTTAAAAAATCCGCAATAAGTTTGATTAATTAAATCCAAAAAAGGTTATCGCAGAATATACTGAAATAGCTATGGTACGTAACTTTTAGCCCACCCTTGAGTAAACTGTACACTGATAAGGCACGTACAACGAGTTTTTTTAATTTAAGCATAATTTAACAATAACAGTAAATGAGCATTTGAGCCAAGATGTAATAAAATGATTCAAAGTAAATTCTGCGTGGCATGATATTCAAATCTCGAAGTCTAACAGTTGTTGTTCTTTTTGATTAATTGTCTTGAATATAATAAGAAACTTGCCAAGTTACAATTAAGAATTCATGACTTATTGAGAGAGGAGGGGTTATAGAAGACTAAGCGCTTTGTGGCAGTGATGTAAAGGTAATTGGCCAGTTGTGATATGTCGAGTGAATAGTTTCTGTATTTTGCTTGAATACTTTCAGAAAAACTTGTACTCGAGTACTTTTAAAACTACGTTTTCACTTTTACTCCAGTCCTTTTTTGGTCAGTACTTTACTTCAAGTAATTTTTTATCAGTAACGAAACTTTTACTTGATTACAATTCTCGAATACTTTTTACACCACTGGTTGCGGTCCGTTATAAGACGTCCATAACTTTATAAAGACTAAAAACGTGATCTTGTTTGGCTTACAATTATAAAAAAAATACAAATAAAAGTCCAAAAAGCTTTTCAGTTGTAGTGAATGGTCGTGACTGTTGGTTAACTTGTAAGAAAATCTAGATATAGAAAGACATTGATAAACGTTAAATTTTTGAATTGATAGTGGGCTAGCTGGCCCTCGATAAAAACAATAACTTTTCGTCGTAACTAGTAGTTCACTCACAAACTTGCGATCAAGCGTTTAATGTGTGGATGAAGGGTGCACATTTATTGTTTCAACTTTCGCAACTAAGAAATACAGTTTTCACATTTCTGCATAGCAGACTGCCACACTATGCTTACGGAGAAAAAAATTAATGACGAGTTTTTCATGCAATCAACAATACTATAGCGATCCCTGTTTTTCTATGCTTTTATGAATTTGTTTCTGCGATGTGATTTTGTTTTTAAAAATTCTTAAATATACGGTAGCAATTTTTCAGATTGAATGTGTTATAAAAAGTAAACAGCGAAGCCCGCTCCTGGTTTATATGTGTCTTATTTTTAGGCGGAAGCAAATAAACGGGCATTTCTTTTACTCAAAATGATCTTAAGTTTTTGTACTACTTGAAAATGACGTCTTAATCAATATCCTTATTTACGCTTTCACCAGAGAACATATTAGATGTTGTCGTTGGTCCATCTTGTACATTGTAGAACTTGATTGTGTATACTGCACAGCGCAGCCGTCCTAAGAAAATTAAGTGGATTGGTGTAAACCTCTCTGCATCGACAAGTTTAGAGTAAGGTCTGGGGGTTTCAGACCTCCTCCAAATTGTTGTCTGCGTCAATTTAAGTCATATGTCCCATGTGAAAACAGAAGACATGGATTGCATGAGCCAATAGCTATACAGTAATTCAAGCTACTTCAACAATTGTTGGTTCGACTCCCACCAGCATCCTTGTTGCTTCCTTGGATGAGTAAATGCTTAGCTTTATCGCTGTTGTTTCTAACGAGCAGTAAAAAGCAGCAAAAATCTAAATTCATCCATACTATCAATCATTCTCATCAACCTACTCTGCAAAACTGAACAAATCGAACCGAAGCAAACCGGTATCTCTAATTTTGTTTATTGAAATGCAGAACTGATGCAAAGAATGAAATGAACGGAAAAGCATAAAATGAAATACTTGTAAAAACTATTGACCGAAAAATCACGACAAATGCTAAAAAAAGTATCACCAAAGTCCCAATCAATTAATCCTGATAATCGCATAAAAAAAAATTATGAAGCGGTCTGGAAGCTGTTTTTCATCTAACTCGGTAGTTTCCAAAGTGGGGTCCGCAGACCTTTTAGAGTTCTTGAACCACTTTCGGAAGGTCCGCAAAACAAATTTGGTAAAGCGTTACTTGGCTCATAGCCTAATAATTTTGCTTCCCACTCCTTAGCATTTGGGAGGTACGCAATCTGTGCTTGCGAGAGTTATTTTGTGCTTCCTATGCGTTCGTTGCGATTACACTACCCGACTCCCCCATGGTGTCACAGAGAGAAAAGTTCAGTTCATCGGTGGCTAATGCTATAGATAGCTACTTCTGTGGCCTAGCAGAAGCTCAGGTTTTTTGTATCTGTGTTAGAGAAGAAAGGAGTGGGCGTCTGGAAGTAACTGCACCCATCCCATTAAACTTCGTTAATTACTGTACATTTGCGCTCTATGTAGGCCTATTTTTCACAATACGGTACATTGATCTCGTAGTTGTGATGGACAAATTTTAAGCTTTGTAGATAAGGCAGCCAAACATTTAAAATTTGCATGGGGACTGCTGTGAATTTTTTTAGTTTGGGAACCACTGATCTTACTTAAAACCAAAATGCCTTTGTACGGGTTAAAACGCTTTACGTTGTAGCAAGACAGAAACATAACTGAGCCTACCGCTGCATAAAAAAGACAAAATAGGTGGAGCCTACCCATGACGACACCATTGATTTAATTGTAAACCATAACTAGATCATTTATATTTCAATTATCAACTATAAGTAGGGTGTAAGTGACTTTGATGACCGTACGGTCTTGTTCGTTGTCTCCCAAGTTTTTGTATTTACCTGTGGTGTATTTAAAAAGTTGATGTAAATAAATATGATATTGCTCAAAACTAAAAATCCTTATCCGCTCATTCCATCATCTTTTGTGGTAAGCTGTGCCTTCGCTCAGGGATATCGAGAACAACCATGCCTAAATCCTCTTTCTTCTATCCTCCTGATGAACTCTGCTATTTGAAAAACACTGGAGAGGCCATTCAGGCGAATACAATGCACAAAATTTAGTATTTCATTCGTTTTTCGTCTCTATCAAACGATAATTGCGCACGATATAACGATTTTCTATCACCTTGAACTCATTACTTGGCGCTTAACGCCAAAAGCTCGAATAATTTCAGAGTGGAAAATCTATTTAATAATAATAATGTACCGGTTCAGCACAATTTTGCGACGGTAAAATTTAAAAATACAATCGTCCATCATATCAAATGTATAATACCATCGTGCCAAACATATTCCATGGACAATGAGAGCCAACTCAGTTCAGTACGGAAGAAACAGAAGTTTCATTTAGTAGCATCCACAATAAGTTGGCAATAACAAATATCCAGAGTCAAAATTAAATTATCCAACACCAAGCAGTGCCGTCACCAGAGAACAACAAAGTGGGGGCGCACTAGCCAAAAGTGAGGGGGCACTAAAATAGACAGAACTTGCAGATAAAAATTGAAATTGTACGGCTACAAATTATGGGCAATTTTAAAAAATCTGTAATCATGTCAAAAAAAAGGCATATAAGGCCAGCAGCGTTTCTTAGCTAGTTTCGTCAGCGGCCTATAATCGCTTTAAAAATCTACTTGCAGCCGTGAATGCGATCAGACGCGAAACCAAGATTTTGCTAAGAGGCAAGAATTTAAACTAAAAGTAAATCTTTTTTTCTACAAAAGTTGTCGAATTTAGGCTCCATGCTGAGCAAACAAATGTAACTCAAGTGTGTTACAGACGAGATCCTGGGGGCGGATCCCCAGCCGCTGGGCGATTTTGCAGCAAAAATAGCAATTTTAATGCCACTTTAATCACATTTCGCTCGTTTTTGAAGTCATATGAGTAATCAAAGGGCACAAATTTGGAAGTCATTTGAAGAATTAAATTCCCCTACCCCTACAGGCCCCCTTACTTCAGGTCAAATCCAAAACACGTTCTAACACTCGTACCTTGAGGTTAAATTGTTTAAGTGACTTGGCTAAAGAGGTGAAGTCCCATTGGCCTCTTATCTCTTGAATGCGCCATTGACTGCGACCTAAAGACAGGGCCTCAGAGAGAAAAATTTCCAGGGGGTACGAAGGTCGATACCGGGCCCCCAAGCCTTATTGGGGGCCCATGCCATTAAATCAATTTTTGTCGGATGGGTTTAGACTGTAGATCTTTATTTAAAAGTGAGGGGATAACGATATTCCCATATAGTTAGGACCTATGAAAAACACAACTAGACATAAAATTGCTTTAAATCCAGCTAGGGGGTTTGGAGGAGCGCTTTGAGCTCCCCAGTGGGGTTCGGGGCAGAGTCCCGGAAGCTTTAGCACTTTTTATGTTTCTCGAGGGTAAAATACAGCATTTGATCAACATCCCAGCACCAAACTTGCTTAAATTGACAAGCAGAAAACGTGATATACATGAAAGAAAGTATGTGATGTGGGGGATGATGACATGCACACAATATTATACAACATAATGACTTTATTAATGCAAATCCAAATATTTTACTGATAAAAGTTTTAAGACGTCATCTGCAATCATAGACTTCACAAACCCAAATACCTATTAAACTCATACAGATAGAGTGAATTGCTTAATGATAGTAGTAGAGTATGTCAACTTTGACTCTGCTCTCTGAGGTTGAAATGCTTTTGGATCTCTAAAAATTTACGCTCTCGTACATTGTTATACCATAGAATTAGCGCTCTCAAGTCAGAGAAATGTCACAAAACGTTGACTTTGGTGCAAGTGTATGGCCTTTGATACATTTTCCTCTTCTTTTAATCAAATCGGCCACTATTGGATGCCCTAAAGGCTGTGTAGCAAAAATAGCGACCAATTATCAGTACTGAATAGGCTGACTAACATTTTTGCAGTAAGCAAGTTTGATTACGGTGGTATGGTGCGATACCAAAACTTAAGGAGGAAACCGGAACTCTTCCGGGCCCCTAGAGCCCGGCCCCCCCTAGGCGTGGGCCCTGGTACGATGTACCCCCTGAACCCACTCTCACAGGCCCTGCCTTAAGATCGTGAGTGTGCTAAAAAAACAAAAATAGTTGGTCTTCTTGAAAACGTTTTCACGTACTGTTTCAGGTCATAATTACTAACGAAGCACCGGAAACGATTCTGTAGGCTTACATCTTTTTTCCGCGACACATCCGTGAAGGCGTGTTAATAAGACGGGTTACTGCATCACGATTATTATAGCAGTCGGTTGGCAGCTATTTCGCAAAGAATCGAGTAAACGTCCAATGGTAATTATGTTTGAACATTATTATTCCTTTTTCCATCATTGTCTTGTCGTTAGGAGATATTTAAAAACAGTATTTTGAGTAAACTGAAATGGGGGGCACAACCAGCTATTAGGGGTGCACGGCCTCCTGGCCTCCCCGTAGCGACGGCACTGACACCCAGCAACATCAAAGTTAGTTAATCTTAAACAAAGTAATTTTAAACCAAAAAAGTGCCATATTTACGAAAAAATAGCAAAATATTTTAAGTTAAGACTAAAAGCAGTAAAATATACAAGCCAGGCTAACTGTGAGAACAAACATTATGACTTCGATGTTATCCTACATTAATTTAAAGCATACATTTTCTGTTAAAACATACATAACTGTTTGAAACAATTAGCAGACACTTTACATTCACAGCTGGCACATAAATTAGCCTAATACAACTAAACCAAACTAAATTAATCAGCAAAATTTGAAAAGCATATTACATTAATTATCAAAACTAAATAAATAAACAAATTTAACTGATTAAATAGTACATGTAATATTCACCATTGTAAAACAAGTAGGCATAAAATTAATGTCTCTTTTGTTGCCAGGAATAATACAAAGAGTTATCGTATGAAGATGGTTTTATCAAAAACGCTAATGAGTGTCTTGTTGCACAAGGATCAGATTTCGTATTAGATGATTTTCACAAACTTCTCTGTTCCAAAATTCTTTTTTTGCACATCTTAAAAATGATGCTTGGACAGTTAAATGTTTATTTGCAGAGTCTTGCAAGCAATTGAAGTAATGTTTCGAATAGCGGTTGTATTTCGAAGCTGGATCCCATGGTCAGATTTCTCTAAAAACAAAATGAGTTGTAAAAATGTATACTTCGATGT
Organism: Trididemnum nubilum; assembly: GCA_963965965.1. Taxonomy (NCBI): domain Eukaryota; kingdom Metazoa; phylum Chordata; class Ascidiacea; order Aplousobranchia; family Didemnidae; genus Trididemnum; species Trididemnum nubilum. The sequence goes on from CAWYPQ010000048.1 coordinate 16,862, forward strand.
TCCATTGCATTTAACAGTTAAGGATTGCAAACAGAGTTCGAAAAAGACTAACAAAAACTAATTTTAGAGGTTGAAAAGCAGTTAAAGTTTGTTTTTTGAAAAAGTGGAGAAGATAATTAGTGCAGTCTGATTTACCTTCAGCTCTAAAAACAACTAATAAGAAAAAGAAACAACTGACGCATATATATTCAAGCGTCAAACCAGGAAACCTTGCCAAAGTTAGCATTAATTTGATACCATTTCAGCTAAAGTTCTAGGTGAAACCAAACAAAAAAACTTAAACTGGATGGGGATAGTTTGGCATGGCATTACAACACTATCAATAACCTAAGTCAAATAATGATTCTTCGGACGAGACTCTTTCACTGGAAATTTTTGTCTACTTTTTTATTAATTTTGATCCAGATCTAACCCAAACTCAAATTCTTACTCCAAAACTCACTCTAAAACTAACCCAAATCTTAACCCTTAAAAAATCACGAAAATAAGACATATCAAGTCACAATCTGAATCAGCCTCTGATTGTTAGAAAAATGCCTACAGAAGGGATTCCAACCCATGCCCGAAACAACCACAGACATATACTGGCTTCAAAGTCGCAGCAGTTTTTCAACGCAGGACAGACATAAGACCATGTGAGCTTGTTGACCTACTTTCTTCATGATCTTAAAAAAGGCAAACAAAAAATGCAAAGATGAATAATGAAAATTTTTATTTCACTCACTTTAACTTAAAAATTTCCAGTGAAATCATCATTCATAGAATTCTTTTCACACCACAGTATAACTTTTCATACCAGCATAAACTGCAAAAAAAAAATTACCAAATATCAGTAAGTATGTATTACTGCGACACTAATTCTGTCACCATTACATAAATTAGAATGTCTCTTTAGTATGTGTGATCTATAGCTGATCAACTAAAAGTTACAATACAAATAAGCACAGCAAATTGGCAGTTAGACTTGATGCAAAGCTACTTTGGGGACTATTTGCTGATGCTAGTTAATCGAACGCTAACGCATTCATCTCTGGAGCGTGAGGTCTAAGGTTCAAATCTTGGGTCAGTGAAATTGGCACAGTGTTGCCAACCACTTGCCATCTGTGCAACATTTCTTTGAAGGGTGCATTGTCCAGGCTCAATGATGCAAAGATGGGCCCGCCAACTTATTACACACTTCTGCATAATACAACAAATAAATAAAAGATTTAAGTTGGTGAATGTTTGTTTACATCAGCGTTCACAAATTGTTGCGTATGTCCCCCATGAAGACTAGCAAACATTGCAAAAGTGCAATTTAGGCATTTTGCTGTTTCCTGTCTAAACGCACCTTTGATACATATAATCTTTTCAATGACTATACAATCAATTAAGTGTGTTTAATAACAAAATCAAAAAGGTTAAGAACTTTTTAGTTTGATGAAATGCCTTGTTAACAGTCTTTCTTCAGTATCTACAAGCAAAGACAGATACTAATGTCGTGCATTAAGACCTGCTCAATCATGCCTCACACTGCTTTCAGACCATACCGGTAATTGAAACGTGCAAGACAAACCTTCAATATCATGGACCAGCATTACAGTCATTTGTTAATAACTTTCACAAAATCACTGCAGATTCTCAATTTAATACTGCACTGTACACGTTTAACAAAAGCCATCTCTGGCTACAATTGTTTCAAAAATAAAACCAAAGTATGCACAATAAACATCAACGCAACATAGGTTATCTACCTCAATTCAGATTCCCATTTCTGGAACAACTCCAGCAAGAAGATCAAATATCAGCCGGGGTAGAAGAGTGCATGGAGCAGGAAGGCCACCAAAAATTTCCAAGAAGACCAAATCAAGATGTCAGCATTCAATTCAACAGTGCTCTAACAAGAACGTCATGCTTGGGAAATCCCACTAAAAAAACAAACTAGGTTGAATTGGAAAAGACTTTATATACCAGATTTTTTTCTGTGGTCCTTTTCTGCAATTTGTGATTAAGGGTGACTTTGATACTTTTTGCATCATAAACCATTCAGTAATTTGCTATTTGATCAACCTCAAAGTTTCCAAGTAAATCTCTTTTAGGTATGTAAATAAGCAGTCATTGATCATATACCTCAACAAATTAACTACTGTTTCAAGACCATTTTAACAGTAAAAAACTGCGAACGCTTTCAAACCATGATGCAATTTAAATCCCATTATTTTGTTAATAAGACATAATATATAATACGAAGTGGCTAGCATTACGTTATGTAACGCCCATGAAGAGAATAAGAGAGTAAAGAGTGAGTGCTCATTTACTCTTTTTTGTTTAAATTATCGTTAGGGTTTGGGTTAGATTTTGACTTTGGGTTAGGATTATCGTTAGGGTTAGACCTAGGGTTAAAGTTAGGTTTAGGGTTGGGGTTAGGGTTAAAATAGCGATTTTCTTTTTCTTATGTAACGTAACAGCAGCCTCTGCCTATATAATACGCTAAATTGTTAAATACCGGTATGTATTAAAGGACTAAATATGAACTTTGCTACCTAAAAACAACACCTACCTATCAGCTCAAACAAACCCAATCCATACAGTATATCACTATTGCATAAGCTGCAAACTCTGTATTGGTATACTGATGCACTATCCAGTTGGTAAAACCAAAGTTTTCATTAGTCCATGTTCACAATTCCACAAAAAATCAATTTAAGATTGCATACAAGGCTTCTTTTGAACTGCTATAACCAAAACTCTGAAGTGTTAGAGCAGTCATGTTTTTCAACTTCGATTGTTAGTAGGCTTTGACTGAAAAGTAAGCACAAATACAAAAGATGATTGGAAGAATCCTTGAAATGTAGTACAGATGCTGGATGCTTGATACTTCTTGAAACTTTGGCAAACAAACCTTATAGCTTCTTTGTTTACTGTTAAGCATGTACACAATCAGTATTTTTTTCTTGCCAATAAATTGTACAGGATATCATTGCCTGCCCGCACTCTACACAAGAAATGCATTTTTCCGTCTTCATAGGTCACATACTAATGGTAAGAACAGGAATCTATACTAATTGCAAATTGTTTGGACTGGTTACCACAGATCACCACAACAGAACATACCTACGTTTTAAAAATAAAATAGACTACAACATGGGCATATCAAAAAATTGATCTACTTGTATACTATGCTGGGTAACATTTTATGCCTGCAACACAATTTCGTATGTTGAATAATCATAGAGTACAACATGTGAACATTTCTTAAGTTCAACAATCTAATACCTATTGTGTAAAAAAATTAGGGTACTAAACTTTCTATGAGCAGGTTAGAGACAAACGATTTAGGCTACTTAATCTGAGTTGTACCGGTAGAAGTAGCTAGTACCAGTAGTAAATTTGGCGTTACCATTGTCTAAACTATCAAGAAATTGCCACAATTAACTCAGGCTCAACACCTTAAAATATGTAAACAGCAAAATAAACCTACCCTACACATCTGACATAGCCCTAGGTCTTCTTAACATTTTGATGTTAACAGTGCACATCAAGCCAAAACCGAGAGCGAAGTATAATATCTCAAGGATGGTGTAGTTGGCATAGCACAGAATCGGTAAGTACGCCAACGTTAACCAGTAACCCTGAACTGAATAGTGAACTCTCAACCTAACCCCTTACTACTGTATGGCTATATCATACCTCCATAGGTGGGCAAGTTAATGCAAGACGTTAGCTTTGTTAACCACTAGTCCGTTAACAAACATCACACTTCCATTAACGTTAATTTGTTATTTTCAGCTTAGATTAACAGAAGTTAATAAAGTCCGTTAATCCGTTAACATTTTGCGGGTAATTCACATTTCTTTTTTATTCACTCGCTTCTAGAACATGTATTGACGCTGTTGAGCTGATTATTGTAAGAAAAAATTTATTGCTCTGGTGGTCTTTTTGTGTTTTGGTAGTTACATTTTACAGTCTAATCTAATTTTACGATAAAAACAAGTTCGAATGCACAATCGAAGCTACGACCTGAAAATCTTTGGAAATTGGGAACAGCAATAACTAATAGACCTCTGAGGCTGCAGGTTATTATTTGCCTCAAAAAAGAGCTCCTTTCTTCGCTTTCTTCTATAAAACTCATGCTAATATGCAACAAGTGTTACCAGAGCAAACTGGTGTGTACCGGTATGATGAATGAATGGTGCAAGATACAAATAAAACCTTAACGGAAGTTAACAAAACTTAACGGAAGTTACTTTAGTCTGTTAGCAGCACTTAACAGAAGTTAATTTAATCCGTTAACATGAAAAAACTTTTTAACGGATTAACAAGTTAATAAAAAAGTTAGCTTCGTTATTAACGGATTAACGATTAAGGGACTTGTGCCCACCTATGCATACCTCACCTAGGCTACTATGCTTACTGAGACCTACCAAAATCCAGAAGCTATACTACGGTAGTTACTCTGACCATCGAACAGATGAATCGACTGACTAACATTAACTGAATGCAAGAGTGACGCTGTTTACTGTAAGCTAGTCTATTCTGTATCAAAAAATCAATTATTTGGCTATTACCTGCCATTTACGAATAGTAAGTAAATATACATAACATGATTAAAACTTTGAATTGCACTAACATCATCGTTATCTGACTACCATCACATTAGACATCCCTGGTATGATATTAGGCTATTATTTAAATTTTATACCGGTATCTAGTAGGCCTAATATAGCAACAATTGCTCAGACTCGAGTCAACAGCTTAACCGTGATGCTTACAACAACTTGTCAGACGCTATCTAGATACTAGGCTAACTAGATACGCTAACATATATTAGGCGTATTTACCTGTGATCACTAACCTATAAGCTAACCTACCTCTTGCATTAATTTGCCTGTGAATACAGCGGATCAAGCCAAGGTGAGCGCGGAGTATGGATAGGATGCGGATGTGACGTAATAAATCTGCAAAACCATGGTAGAAAAAAAAATTTCGCCTACCGGGCATGAAAATCGATACTATAGGTAGGCTAGCCTTCTAACTGTTCTTCCGTTCTTCCAACTCAACTTCTGAAGATGCTCGGCGTTTTCAGCTGAGCGAAACGTCAAGGTAATAAATTAGCGTTATGCTAATGGTGTGCCTTTTACCGGAAGAACAGTTAGTAGGCTAGCCTACCTATAGTATCGATTCGGATGCTTGTGGATTCGCTATTCTGAAATGACCAGCCCTAGTTGAATCTCACCCACAGGGGCAATTTGGTAAAATAGTAAAATCAAAATAATGTGTTGGCGATTCTTTGACCCAATAATCATAATCGTCATATACATAGTCTGGAAAGTCAATGCGTTTAGCTTGCGAAGTTGTGTCACTGCTCTCACTCTAGCGACTGTTAGCGGAAAAGTTTAATTTTTTATTGGTTGCTGCTGAGTATCGGTAGGCTGGTATATTTCTGTTAAGTATTTGAGCTAAACCTGGCGTTAGCAATGAAAAGTGAATGTGAGTTTAATTGACTAGGGTTATTAAAATGCATAGGTGGGCACAAGTCCATTAATCGTTAATCCGTTAATAACGAAGCTAATTTTTTCATTAACTCGTTAATCCGTTAAAAAGTTTTTTCATGTTAACGGACAAAATTAACTTCCGTTAAGTTCTGTTAACTTCCGTTTTGGTTTTTATCGTTAATATTCATCGCACCGATACAAACCAGTCTGCACTGGTAGCACTTGTTGCGTATTAGCACGAGTTTTATAGAAGAAAGCGCAGAAAGGAGCTCTTTTTTGTGCCAAATAATAATCTGCAGCCTCATAGGTCTATTAGTTATTGCTGCTCGCAATTTTCAAAGAATTTCCGATCGCAGCTTCGTCGGTGAATTTGAACTTATTTTTAACTTGAAATTAGATTAGACTGTAAAATATAACTTCCAAACCGCAAAAAGACCACCATAACAATAGATATTTCCTTACAATCAGCTCAACCGCGTCAATACATGTTCTAGAAGCGAGTAAATAAACAGAAATGTAAATTACACGCAAAATATTAACGAATTAACGGACTTTATTAACTTCCGTTAATTAAAGCTGAAAATAACGGATTAACGTTAACGGAGGTGTGAAATTTGTTAACGGACTAGTGGTTAACGAAGCTAACGTTTTGCATTAACTTGCCCACCTATGCAGTTTAGTTAGGTAGGCTAGGCGTATCAGAGGAGGCTTAGGGGGTTACATCGTATGCCTACTACTGTACTAGAGGGGGCTCAGGGGTTACCGTGCATCGCATGCTGGTTAGCCTAGTGTAGAGCAGTAGAGAGGACTCAGGTTGTTGCATTGTATCCAGGCCCAAGCCTGGGGGTACAGACTCAAGGGATACTAATAGTAATCTGCCATAGCCATATCCAATAGCCTACTCGTAAGCTAGTTGTCATAGACCCAAAGAATATTCGGGTGTCGTTTAAGTAATTGCTGTCGTTTTTTTTCGGAAGCTCTGCGATTCAAGTTCGAGCCGCGTGCGCTCTCTTCTTCTTTCCGATCTAAGCTATTCCCGAAATCTAGCCCTAACCCTAATAAGTGCACGCTTGAGAGGAGCAAGAGTGCGCGAATGCTCATACACGAGTCCCAGAGACTCGGAAAAAAAGCAGACGGCTCATACTTAGTGACGTCCAAATAGGGCAAGACGGGGTAATTCCGGACAATTTTCTACTTATTGACTCCTTTCTGCCACCGAGTTGCATATTTGACATTTTTGATACATTTGAACCTTAACCTATCAGGTACCAAACGTACGGATTTCAAAAATAATCAGTGAGGATTTTAGTGCAGTTTTATTTTATCCATTCCACAGTCCGGAATTACCCCAGGCCTGGGGTAATTCCGGACAAGTGTTAAGTATGCTGCAAACCTATAAATTGATTAATAATGTGTTCAGTCAGACATTTATGTAATTTTTTTTTCTGAAACCTATTCAACTTCAACTCCTTTTTTAAACCGTTTGGGACTTTCCAAACCTTTGGATTATTGGGAAATGCTACTTTTCTGATTCTCCTTTTTTTTTATTTCATTGCACTGCTCCAACCCTAAACCATTTAAGTTGGATTAACTTCGAATTTATTTTTGTTTCAGAAACTTTGAGCCACATTCTTCTTCTGCAAAATTTAATAAAATCGGTCATGAATGAATGATTCAATGGCGGATTAGCGGCAAATGTTTTTGGATTTGGCTGGAATGGAAGCTCTGCTGAAGCAGTACACTAGCTAGCTAGACCTCCAGGAGTCCAGGGTATTCTCTTGAAATAGTAAACCAAGTTTAGTCTGTTTTCTTTGTTTTTATAGGAGTAAAATTGAAAGAAAATTTCACTAGCCCTATTTGTTCTTTTAGAGACTTCGGTGGAACAGCCTAGGCCTATTATAGAAAAAGCAACGTTAGGCTATAGACCTAGCCTAAGCCTATCTCGTACGACAAAAAATGGTGAGGAAGTATGTAAAGAAAAAGCCAAGGCCAACATATACGAAAGAAGATATAGAAGAGGCAGTGGAAATGTACAAACGCAGCAATGGAGGCATTTCGATAAAGAGTTTAGCAAAAGAAAAAGGCATACCGCGGAGTACATTGGTTGATTGGATAAATGCCAAGTCGTGTGGTACAGAGAAGAGGCCAACGAAGAAAGATAGTCAAAGAAGAAAGGCCTCTGGAACCGGAGCAACTCCGTATCGTTGTGAAAAATTTCTTGGAAAATTCTGGACAGCCCAATCGCTTTTGCAACAACACACCTGGACCAGACTGGATGAAAAGCTTTCAACTTAGATGGAACCATCGTCTTCGCATTCGAAAGCCTGAATACGTCACCACTGCGCGAGCAAAGGGTCTGACGGAAGAAGTATTGAATGGCTTTTTTGAAATAGTGACTAACTTGGTCAACGAGTTGGGTGTGGCAGAACTTCCAAACAGATTTTATAATTTGGATGAGGTGGGCTTGGCTCTGGATCCGAAAGCAAGAAAATGCTTTTACCACAAAGGAGTAAAAAATGCGCAATTTTTAGTCCCGACGGAAGGGAAGACCATGTTCACGTTCCTCTTTTGCGGAAATGCTTCAGGCCAGTATCTCCCTCCATACGTTGTTTATAAAGGAAGAGGTAACCACATTATGGATTCCTGGATGGTAGGGGGGCCCGATCAATGCGCCTATAAGATCAGAAAAAGTGGTTGGATGGAAGCCTACATTTTCGAATCTTGGTTCCGCGAAGTTTTCTTGAGACAACTCGAAGGTAAACCAAAACCTATCCTTGTATTTTTTGACGGACATGGCTCCCATTTGACATACCAAACTGCATCAAAGGCCAAGGCGACAAATGTCCATCTTGTTTGCCTCCCTCCTAAAACTTCAAGCGCGCTACAACCCTTGGATGTTGCATGCTACGAACCACCTAAACGTGAATGGTACCGCATTCTCAGCAACTTTTATCGAGAAACCCGACAGAAAACTGTGCAGAAGCCAGCATATCCGCGGTTGCTGAAGCTTTTGTTTGAAAACGCATTTGTTGGCAAACCGGAAAATATGATGAGTGGCTTCCGGAAGTGCTGTTTGCATTCTGTTAACAAGGAAGCCTTACCAAAGGCAAAGCTGTTGCCTTCGACTGCATTAATTCCTAGCGTGGAACAGCCAGCAACAGTGTCATCAACTTCTGCATCAGAAAGCGAGCAGCAGATGACACCACACAAGGCGATGCGTTTAGCTATTGTAGCCACTGTTTGCCCTCCTGTATCTGAAAGCACCAGACAAGCGCTTGAAAACGCCGGTCGCAAACGCAGACGTGTTCAAAAAAGACACGGCGAGGTTTTGACTTGGATAGCTCACTCCAGCGGCTTCATAGAGAAGAAGAGGAACGACGAAGAAAAAATCCACATCAGCACGTAGATCTTTAGCAATAAATGATTCTATTTGCTACATGCGCAATGCGCATTGCGCATGCATGAGGATCCGTCTCTCAACGATGATACATCTGATTCAGAAGACGACGAGATAGAATTGGTTGGGTGCGGTCGCTGTGATCGCAAGTACCACATCAAATGTGTCAGCAACACATCTGATCCGTGTGTTCATTGCCACTAAATCTCATTTATGTGCGCGAATTGTGATGGGTTGTTGTTTCCGTAATTCTTGATGTTTGTTTAGTTAATGTAGAGTCGTTTATTTCGTTTATTTAAGTTTGCAACAAATATAAGTTCAATTCACTAAGTGAATCTAGGCTATTTATACGTTATCGTCTATGAATTTTTGAAACAAGGTTCTTATTAATAATTCTCAATATTATAGCATAATTCCACAAAGACAAGTCCTCAAAAATTGCCCTTAAAATTTTTTTTGGAAGAAGTTTTTTTTCTGGAGATTGCCTAAAAATGTTTTTGAAGACCCACTTTTTTTTTTTAGAAAACTTGCGCTTGTGTCGTTGGTCCTTGGCCTCAAGCATTCCTGTCCGTGGCCTCGAGAAGGTCTGTCCTCGGAAAGGCTGTACTTGGCCTCGGATTTTTTTTTGTCCTTGGCTTTGAGCTTTGTGTCCTCGACTCCACTATAATGTCAGTTTAGTTCGAATCCATCATTTTCTGGGGTTGCTGGTAGAGATGGTAGCCGCGCAGCGTACGCGGTTAGACAACCGCGCCGTACCGCGCAGTGTGATAAATTCCAGTAGTTTTGCAGTGCAGTGCGGTTGCAGCGTGGAGGATGAGACCACTTCTTAGGATTAGGTTAGGAATCAGCCCCTCTTCGCAGTAGTCAAATTCAGTCTCAATGCTGCCAGCCTAGGTCTGTTAGCGTTAGGTAACATGGTTTACCGGTAGCCTAGGTTTATCCTTTAAATCTTAGGCCTACCGTGCATATCTAACGGTACTGGTATCATGCAGCCTGTACTGCCGGGTAAGCTGGGCTGGATGGGTACTGGTCCTGCCTAGTGGTAGTTGTTAATTCAGTACTGGTACCAGTGGTAATATCTTAGGCTATTGCATACCGGTACTGCATAACACCCGATACTAACAGATAAGATGATATTACTAATAGTCAAACTGTAAGCAGGTACCGGTACTTACGACTTGTAAGTTGAGTTAAGCCAAATACCGTAGCCTAATACTGGTATCATATGTGATACTGGTAGGCCTAATGAAATACCGGTAGCCTACTGCTCACTCAGGGACTAGTAGTCTGGTACGGAATGCCCCCTTGTAGCTTTTTGGCATTTAGTAAAGTCGAGGCTTTGGTCAAGTTTATTGCATATACCGGTACTGTATCACAGATTCTAGGCTAGTAGCTATGTCTAAAAATTGAAGGATCCTTTACAATGAAAATTAAAGTTTATAATTGAAGCATCACCGGTACGGAGAGCATGACAAAATTTTGTTAACTACTTGAGTCTAAAGCTGAAAGTACCAGAGTACTGTAGTCTGAGCAGTGAGTTACCGTAGGAATTTCGGATTCATAGTTTGAAAATCTCTCATATGTGATGTTAGTTGGTAGTATCACTATCAGTCACCCAACCCAATATGCCAACCTATTCCTGTACTGTACAGTGTAAAGTAGCCTCAGAGTTCTACTGTTTTAAGAGGAGCCATATTTAGATGTCAGTGTACTGTATCTTTTTCTCTTCATTCCAAATCAACAATAGACATACCGTAGATGCCATAGTAATAATGCTTGTAATATTGGTTCAAATTCAACATGTCAATGCTCATTGTCTGATGGTGCAAAAGCGCAAAGTGCTTAACCTTAAACCACCTATTCCATGTATAATTATTGGTAGGCTATTCCCAACCAGTAACAAAATATAAGATGTAATGATTGAAATTACTTTTGAATAGCAATTCCTCACCTTAAACTTAAGAAACTTTGAGCTAAAGTTGTTTATGCAAGACAAGTTATAGAATTTTAGAGCTAAATTGACATGAAACTTAGCATGTATATACTTGTCAGTTGTGTGGTATAAAATTACAATAAAAGGACAGATTTATATACACTGTAACTCATCAAGCATGATCATGACTTAGTCTGGCAAGCCTAGTAATGATGTCAGATGTGACTGTGCTTTTATTGCTACTTTTAGCATGAATGCAGCCAACAAACTTTGCCAGTTTTAACTTCTAAAGTGGAAGTGCTGATAGCCTATATTCAGTATTCCAAATCTGAAACACTGAACATAATCTGTAATATCCATGATTTGATTCATGATTGGGATAATTTTTTATCATTTAAAATTGAACTGAGACCTATCATCAAGGGTTGGGTTAATGGGCTTGTTTAGTTAAGCAACACTTTAGAACAAGTCATTATCTATCTATTGTTTGACTAGCATCAGGTGGACCATGGGGTACCAACCTGTTTAGTTCGTAATTTTGCATGCAGTAAGATACACTATCGGTGTTAAGCAATATCGTTGATCATTGTATTTTGACTTGCGGTAGTATTTGCGATGCGGTATAACAAGTTCACAAACTTTTTGCGGTGCAGTGCGGTATGCGGATAGAATTAAGCGGTGCAGTGCAGTTTGCGAAAAAAAATTTTGTGTACCGCACCATCTCTAGTTGCTGGTACTCCAGCGGGCGGCGACCAGTGGACACACTCCACGGTAGAGATGGCAATAGCGCAGCGTATGCGCCCGCGCGCTGTTGCTTGTGCACCACGCCGCGCAGCGTGGCAACGAAAATCTGTATTACGTCACAGCATCAGTGCAGCGCTGTGTACTATAATTTTTTACATTTTTTTTACAATTACTGCTAGTGAATTATTTTGTTATGTCCAACAATGGTTAATCACGATGCAACTATAATATGAATGGAAGTCAATGACAATATCATGTTGTGACGATACATATGTTTAGGCTACTAAAATAGTCAAAGGTGCTTTTGATACAAGTTTATTTTTTCAGAATATCGAGCATCCTAAAATAGGCTATTTTGGCTACAACAAACTTAGTTTCGATTGGCTGAACATGTTTCTTGACACCAACAAAAAGATTTTGGTTTTGGTAGGCTAGACTAGGAAAAGTTTAGGACGTTTGGTGAGAAGATGGAACAAAGTCAGACCAAAAAGAATGTAGATGAAACAGGTTTGGAGGAAACAAGCATCAGAGCAGAGGCACATAATCTAGCCACATGCTCTGTATGCAGTAGACCTATGGTATTGGACTGGTACAACGCTTGGATTTCAGAGTGACAGAGTTAGTTCAGTGTAGCCTATAATATTCGTCAACAGGTCATGGCATAAAGCATTAGGCTTTTAGTCTTACTGTAGATGTCTGTAGCCTCTCTGGTATATGGTAGAGTAAGAAGATCAGGCTACACAAAGTTGCAATGACAGAATAGCCTACGTGGTAGTAGCGGATGATTAGAGGGTTTCCAGGTTCACGGATAAGTAAGCTACCGGTAGTTTACTTTACCCAAAATTGAATCCCCATATATAGGCTTATATAATACCCATATAAAAGCAACAAAGTTGTTCTTATCAAGTTAGACAATTAAAATATAAGTGTAGTACTGTAGCTTGTTGACAGCATGCAGAGAACGTGATATACCAGTATTTGGGCTTTTGGTTCAGGATTAGTTCTCTAGTTTCATGAATCATCAGATAGACAGGTAGATTGTTATCAATGCCAAAACACGGTTCAGAAAAATTGATAGAAAATACACACAAGTCAGATAAAACCAGTATAATCAAAACGACTGACCTTGCGTCAAGTGTTCCTTTGTTTTTACTCGACCATTTTTAAAGTAACAAGTGCGAGGTTTCAGACTTTTACTTATAACTCAAGAACAGTTAGGTCTAGTTGTATGAAATTTTAACAGTAGTTTGATACTAATAAGTTAAATGTTGGTGCCAAATTTTGAGGCAATGGGCTTCAGTTTTAGGATCCGAAAACCACCTCAAAAGTTTGGTGTAAAAAGTGGTCTTATTGAAAAACGGCTTAAATACGGCAAAAAATATTTCACAGGGTTATTATAGGTCTTAAGATTCCCTTTCATCCCTACCAACCCACTTTTGGCCACGATGAGTTTTTTTTCTTTTTTTGCTTTCTAAATCTTGTGTGCTCTTCTTTTCCTAAACCACAACATATAGAAATCTAATTTTTGTGGAAAGTTGCTTAGCTGCAAACACAATTTTGTCTCCCAAAATTTTTTGGGGTCACTCCTCCAGAAACCCCCCAATATAGGGCCCTTAAAATTAATTGTTTTGCTTGCTCAAGCTCGGGTGATAGTTTTTTTTATATCAGTAGATCTTTAAGCGACAAATGTTTTGACATATTTTGGGGTTACCATCGCCCCCAGGGGCCCCAAATAGACCCCCAAAAATCAATTTTTGATTGGCTCAAACTAGAGCCTTAGTTTTTTCCTTTTATCAGCAGATGTTAAAAAAAAAGTTTGACATGGTTTGAGAGGGCCACCCCTCTGAAAACTGTCCAAAATGATATCCCAAAAATCAATTTTTTTGTATGTCATAAGCCAGAGAGCTAATTTTTTTCTAATGTTGGTGGATATTTAAAAGTGTAGATAACTTGCGGTGTGGTGCGGTGCAGCATGAACTAAAATGTGTTTGCAAGCAGTGCGGTGCAGCATGCGGACAGGGTTTGCGGACACAGCACAGCATGCGGATGCATTTTTTGTTATCTACGCAATCTCTACTCCACGGTCTCTGCGCTTCCTGCAAGACAAGAAGCAGTAAGGTTAAATGCAGGTAGTGTATATGTCCGGAATTACCTCCCTTTGCCCTATTCAACCACCACCCACCAGACCTGCTGGACCTTTAGGGTGGAAGTAGTCAGATGCTTCAGGTTTCAATGATGTGATGGTAGGGATTTTTTGGTATTTCTGTCTTTACCTACCGGTAACTGACAGAGTGGCAGTAGTGGACTTAATTCAGAATTGGGCCCAGAGTGATTGCTCCGGTTGTAGTATTGTGGGTGTCCGTGCTCTAAATAAAGTAAGGCACTTGGACACATCTGATGTCTTTGTATTGCATCTCTTCAAAGATGCCTCAGTATTTGTGGTAGAATAAGCTAATTCAATCAGCCTTTCTACCTCGAAAGATTTAAAGTACCACAACTGAACTCGACTCATCCCCTAAAAAATTGTTTGCACCGAGAATTGAAACCCATACCAGACCCATTTTTATGCCTGTCGATTTTTATGCTAATTCTATGATGCTAATTGACTAATTAAATGCTGTATTTTTACTGTTTTACCCTTGACATACATTGAAAGGGCTAAAGCTTCCAGGGCTCTGCCCCAAACCCTGCAGGACTCCCTTACAGCACTCCCCGGACATCTAGTTGATGCAAATGTCATCATTCCGTTGCTTTCAAATGGAGATGTACATTAGTCATATTGATATGACAAATGATATGATATGATTGATATGATATGATTGATTAATCTTGACAACAACAAAGGAGTGGGTAATATTTGGGCGGCTCTATGTTTACTGGCCCAGCCACAAATTAAAAAAGGAGGTGACAAAATTTTTTTACGATTGTGATTGTACAGTAGCATTGTGCTCCTGGTTACCATCAACAGTTAATTGCCCTGCATAAGCCATCTGCTGCTTACAGCTTATGATTTTCGTGGTAACTTCGATGTGCTCATGTTGGAAAAAACTAGTCAATTAAACTACTACAAATCTGAGTCAATTTTTTCACATGCTTCAGTTACTGTTTGAAATTATTTGCCTCTTGATATTCAGAAAAGTAGCAGCATTTTATTGTTCACGAATAGATTGAAAATGCACTATTTTAATATGGCCTTTTTCAATGTGTCTAATATTCATTAGTACCGTATGCTTTAACACTGTATAATACTGTCTTTATAATCTTTTAACAAGTCCTATTTTGCATTTCGTATCTACTAATTTTCTGCTTTTTCACCTGCTTTAGTAGTAAGTGCCCCTTAGCCAAATCTTAGGTTCTTGCTATCTCATCTCAAGGGATTGGCAAATTGCTTTTCATTGTTATTAGTAGTACTTATATGCAGTTTCAAAACTTTTAAATTATGCAACTTGTGAAAACATGAAATACAAGTTCTAGCTATAGCTGGCAGCAGTCCAATTCTTGTTTGTGCAGCAGATTCCTGAAAAGAAAAAACGACAGTAGCAAGAAAATACAAAATTCGTGGTTTTACGATACAGTAGCAGATGCAAAAATTGTGTGTGCAAGCAAACGAAACAAGAATCATAGATTGCAAATAAGGCAAGCAATTCGCAAAAAAATATAAAAACAACACACCTCTGACCATATATTACTAGCCGCATTATTTATGTTGCCACCATGTACTGTTTGCCGTCGCAAATCACAAACAACAATGCCGTTTACTCAAAGTTTTTTGCGATCTCAAACAAAAAAAAAGGTCATAGCACACGGAGACTGCCACGAGTTTTCTTTTCTTTATCGGCGTACTTTAAAACAGATGAAATAAAAAAGGTCTTCAGATATCGTAGTGCATCTTTTTCTGTAACTTTTGAATCAAGTTTCGAAGAAACAGCGCTGGACACTGCGCCGGATAAAGAAAAAATGGCGTTGCGCCGGACGCTACAGCCAAACAAAAACGCCGTAATTTCGAAAATCAAAAAACGCCGTTCGCAGTTGCCAAAAAGTAGTGAGAAAATGCCGTAAAAAATTTCGCACTATTCGCACTTTTTTGCGCTTACAGGGAACACTGCGCTCAATACTACAACCGGAGCAATAGCTCTGAGCCCAATTTTGAATTAAATCCACGTTAGTTAGGTAAAGACAGAAATGCCAAAATATCCCTACCATCACATCATTGAAACCTAAAGCATCTGACTACTGCCACCTTAAAGGTCCAGCAAGTCTGGTGGATGGTAGTTGAATTATCTTTGGTCTAACACAACCAGCTTACCAGTCTGCCTGTAGGGTATTGGATATGTCTATCACATTAGCATTCCTTGAGCCTGTACCCCCAGGCTCGGGGCCGGGTACATGCAACCACCACCTGGGTCCCCTCTACTGCTTTAGTGGTAGGCTTACTACCATGCGATGTACAATAACCCCTGAGCCCCCTCTAGTACTGCAGTAGGCATATGATGCAAACCCCTCTAGTACCCCTAGCCTACATAACTAAACTGATTTTTGACAAGTAATGATAAACTCGAGCCTAGCTACTCAGCATCAGAAGGACTGAGTAGGCCTAACCTGGTACGGTGGTACCTTAGGTAAGCAGGTAAATGTATATATTCACGTATTGGGGTAGCCCTGGCTTAATTTTTGATATTCATTTCTTGTAGGCCTGCATTGTTTTGCTTTCTTACCCTGCCCCTTTAGCGGCAGATATGCTGGTGACTATCAGCATTTTTTAAGGGGTTACTTGTAGGCGTAGGCGTCATAGGCGTGTCATAGGCATTGGCAGCAAATTTTTCAGAGGTGGGAGCAATAAGAGCAGAGCCAGTATTAACCAGAGGTGGAGTCCTCGAGGACGTCCTTGGCCTCGAAGACGTCCTCGAGGACACATTTTAAAGTCTTTGGCCTCGAAGCCTCAATTAAGCCTCAAGTCCTCGGCTCGAGAACAGCACTATTTTTTAACCGTTAAAATTTCGTTGGAAAACGCCAGAAACCTTGCGGAAAATCTGTAAAGACCTTTGTTTTGGTTTCCGCAAGTAGAGATCGCCTGAAAAAAAATTTTTGAAGACCTATTTCGCCTGAAAAAATTTTTTGAAGACCTGGTTTTTGACATCGCCTGATAAACTTTTTGAGGACCTATTTTTTGAGAACACTTGCGTCTGTGTCCTTGGTCCTTGACCTCGAGAGGGTCTGTCCTTGGCCTCGAAATTTTTTTGTGTCCTTGGCCTCGAGCCTTGTGTCCTCGACTCCACCTCTGGTATTAACGACTAAAAATGGAAGAATTTTTGAAATTTGGGAGGTTTAAGAGAAAGAGTGAGAAAATCCTGGGGGGACCATGGCCCCCCTGCGCCCCTTGCCGACGCCCATAATTACTGTACTGGTAGCAACTGAACAAACACTGAAACAGTAGGCCAACCATATTATTATTAATCCAGTGTTTTATACACAAAACAAAGCTAAATTCCCAAGAAAGTATCTTGCCTTAGCCTACTAGCACTATAGATTAATAACAAACCCTGAATTATGCACACGACGATGCGCCTCTATCGAGGAATCGAACCCCAACCCTCAGCTCTTCCTGACCTGTCCATCACGGTAAACTGAAATAATCTGAACCTTCTGGAAAATTGGAAACAAGTGACACGCTTGAGCAATCACAGCGGCCAATCAGAAAGGAGCTTTTTCTTTTTTCTCGTGATTTGCACTTTCTCTGCATTAAATGCTAATCCAACGCACCTTGAGGTACGAAAGTGTACACTTTTTCTGCATTTTAAAGCCAAAGGATTAACGCACTTTTTTGCATTGAGAAGCTTTGATCCAAAACTAATCGGGTGAAGGGAGTGTCAGAAACCGACTGTCAAGTAGCATTACTACTTACTACTTGAACTGAACTTTATTTTGTTACCTGTTATAAATAAACAGCACAAACCCACAAAGTAATGCAAAATGAAAATAAATTAAACACATTCAGCATAAATCAGAGCTAGGTAAAAATTATAGCAAAACAGGCACAAGCAGACTGCGAAGGGACTGATTTTGTCTTCGTGTCTGCAGCCACCGATTGTTATTAAAGCGTTACTTTTTGTTCAGTAAAATCTAATCTTTTTTTTTTTGAGAACACACCAACAAACAAACAATAGTGGCGGAGAGGAAAAGGGAGGAAAGAGGGAGAAGGGGAGAAGCAGGAATCTCTTATTGTTAAAAAAAAGAAAATTAAAAAAATAACTAAAAACTATAGTCGTAATATTTAAGCTTATGTTTCTTGATCATATTTTTGCGAGAGTAAGTTTTTAGGTTTTGCTTTGAAAGATTGCAATGTCTTGCATGTTTTTAGATCGGCATCCAATGCGTTCCAAATCAGAGGACCTTGATATTTTATAGATCTTTGAGCTTTTGACGTATTCAAAAGAGGAATAAAATAATTGTTTTGGTAGGATGCTCTGGTAAACTTTTTATATACCTTACTCGCTTCAGTGAGGTAGTTGCTAAATTGATCTGGTAGCATTTTCATTTTAAATTTAAACACAAATAATGCTTTTTCAAAAAAGACCATATCAACTAATTTAAGGATGCGCAATTTTGCATAAAATTGTTTTGCTCGATCATAATATTTACCTCCTCCAACAACTTTGACAGCTTTATTTTGTAAAGTACTTAATCTTTTTAAATAACTTTTAAAAGTTGAACTCCAAGTAATTAAACCATATTGCAGATGCGAGTGGAAACTAGCATAATATAAATTTAATAAAGCCTTAGTGTTTAAAAACGATTTTACCTTTGCTAGAATTCCAACTGATCGCGATAACCTTTTTATCAAGTTTTTGATATGACAATCAAAAGAAAGAGATTCGTCAAAAGTAACACCCAAATATTTAGCATTTTTCACTATCATGATCGGTAGAACTTTATTATAACAGTTTTTAGACGACTTGCCGTTTTTGTTTGAGTTTATAATAATGACATTGGACTTAGACATGTTTAAAGTTAATTTATTGGCTATCATCCATTTGTTCACCGCATTAATTTCTCTTTTTATCTTTTATTTTAAGTTGGATATGCTATCATCTTGTAAAATAAGACATGTGTCATCAGCATACAGCCTAGGAGCAGAATTAGTGGAACTACTTATGTCATTGATATATATTGTAAAGAGCAGAGGACCAAGAACCAAGCCTTGAGGAACACTGCATTTGATGTACCTGTACTTAGATTGAGTATGATTTAAAACTACGTATTGTTTTCTGTTTGCTAAGAAAGAAGCAAATAGGTTATTTGCAATTCCTCGGATACCATAGTGATTCATTTTATTTAACAATATGTCATGATTCACCACATCGAAAGCTTTCTTTAGGTCTAACAGTAGTAGAGCTATGTTTTTATTAACATTAATGTTATCTAGGGTTGAAGTTAAAATGTCAATCACTGCATGTGAGGTAGAATAAGCAGGTCTAAAACCATATTGTGTTGGTAAGGTGATGGAGTGTTTTTCTAAAAATGATTGGGTTCTATTGTAGATTAATTTTTCTAAAATTTTTGAAAAGGTAGAAAGAATGGATATAGGACGGTAATTGCCATTTCCGTTTTATCACCCTGTTTGTAAATCGGGATTACTTTGGCAGCTTTGAAGCAATCTGAAAATATGCCAAATTCAAACGCGTAATTAAATAGAATTTTAAGGGGGGTAGCTAGGATATCAGCAGCTAAAATTACAAATTTTGCTGAAATCTCATCAGGGCCACACGAATTTTTGTATTTTAGAGAATGTATTGGTTGCATGACTTCAGTTTCAGAAGTAGGCTGAATAAAAAGTGAGGAAGAATTAAATTTTGGTAGAAACTTTTTGTAACTGTTGGAATCATGCTGGTTAAATTTTGCAAATAAGTCTAGACCTACTTTGGAAAAATAACTATTGAATCACTCAGAAATGGTTTCTGAGCCCGTAATTAAGTTACCATTGTATTTTATTTCATTAGGAGTAGTTGAAGAATTTTGAGAGCAAGAAAGAAGTGATTTAATGACTTTCCAAGTTTTAAAAGCATTGTTTTTGGATTTATATAGCTCATCTTGATAATACATTTGTTTAGAAATAAACTTGATTTTATTTAGTTTATTAGCATATTTTTTGTAAAAGTTTCTTTTTTCTGTGTTTCCGTTAATGAAGTGAGATAAATACAACTTTTGTTTGTGCTTAATAGAGATTATTATAGTCCACGAGTGATCCACGATTTGAGTTTTAGTTTGCATTGTCTCCGAGAAAGTTTTTTTAGTGGTGCGTAATTGTCAATTGCGGTTTTGACAATATTGATAAAATCATTAAATATCATATTTAAATTATTGGGATTAATTGTATTGTCTTGAGGAAAAAAATTTAGCATTGATTTATGTAAATCTTCACAAAAATTTTCCGCATTAAAATTTAATAAGTCGCGATTATACATTTGCTGGTTTAGTTTGTTGGAGAAGGTAAATGTATTAATAGAGCAAAATATACTGTAGGGTAGTGGTCAGTCAAATCAGTTTTGATTATACCAGGAAAAATAGAATTTTTGTGATCATTAGTTATGAGGTGATCAATTAGAGTAGAAGACACATCATTGACGCGAGTAGGAAGAGTTAGCTTAGTTAACTTGCTTTCATAAAAAAATGATTGGCCGTGTTCTACAGTATGTGGAGTTTTAGTTGCTTGCAATTTTCTCAAAACAATGACAACTGATAAACCATACCAACACATTGATTTGCATGTTAAATTACCCACAGAGTTTAATTTGGCCCGCTACCAGACCACATTATTTGGTGAAATTTGGTTCAGAAAAAATAGGACCATGTACGACAAAACTCGCCTTTATTAAACAACGACAAAACGTCACAAAAGTAGCATTGTTTGTTCTACTAAACTAAAATATTGTAATAGCAAGAGCAGAGTGAAAAAAAAAAACTTGTGAAGACTCCAAACGGTAACGTGTAAAAAATTCAATTGAAAAAAGTCTTGAAAGGAGTTTATTAGCAGTAGCGGCAGAAATTTTGCTTAAAAAAAGTCTTTCGCTGGTGACGAAAAAAAGCAGCGGCGCTGCCGCTACCGTTACTGAAAAAGTAGCGATGCTAGTAGCGCCGCTGGTGAACAGCTCCGCTGTGCCCATCACTGCTATTAAGACTGCAAATTGTCAAATATTATCGTGGTTATTACAGTTTAATTAAGTTTTGTTCCGATATTATTCAAGAACCTTAGTTGATTAAAGGTGCGTTTAGACTGGACGCGAAGCAACGCGAAGCGAAGGTTGGCGACCTTTGCCAACCTTCGCGAGTGGTCGATTACGTCACTCGCGAAGGTTGCCAACCTTCGCGAGTCTTCGCGAGTGGTTGCTAATCTTCGCGACTGGTCGCTTCATAGGCTAATTTTAATCTTATTTTTAAAATGTATTCAATGAGCAGAAAGCTTTGTGTACTTTATTATTGAAGCGCTATTATAGTAATCACAGGTTCTGTTTCGTCATAGAGCGCTGAAATTACCGGTAAAACGAAGATTGAGTTTATATTATGTTATCACGCAATAACCGTGAAGAAGAGTCTCGACTAAATAGCTCAGGTAACTAAACAATCTTGAGAAAAAAGTTTGTAAAGTATAAATGAAAAACGAAGTACAGTAGATCGAATTTGGAAATAAAAAGACCAGTCATTTCTTCAAAAACGTAGTAGTACTTAGCCTATTTACTAGCTATCAATGATTTGTTTAGATCCTTCCACTGAAAACTTGCCATAATCTGTTTTGACGATGACAGTTCTGGGTTTTAATGCAGAAACGCAAAAAGCTGGAAGCAGATGTCAAAAGTTCTCTTTAGGTATTTACTAAGTTAACAACCGTTTTCACCATCCATGTCTCATTATGGTAGTGGTAGATCAACCGGTATCTTGTGGAGTGTAGACCAATAGGCTAGTCTACTGGTACATTTAAAGCATAAACTATGTTGTTTTTTTGATATGATTTTTCTTTTTCAGGCAAGCATGTTATGATACCTGTAGTAAGCTTAAACAGTTGTTTGTATTTGCTATAAGGTGCTGTTTATGAAGACTCCCAGTGTTAACGCTATGAGTGAAACTGAAAGCTGGATTTGTCATCAGTTATGTAGTGGATTTTTTGCTTATTGTGCAATGGATTGCTGTGTTGATTTGCTGGAGAAAGCAAAAAGACATCGCAGTTTTTGCATGATTTGACACTATCATCGAAGGACAAGAATTTAGCACAGTAATACCAGCAGTTGCTTTGAGGAAAAGTCAGTTTCTAAAACTAAGTTTGGTGTTTTACTCGCTAGCGGAGCGCTTATCGATGTTTAGTGCGAAGTTAAATGCTTTTGAGAGCATTTTATTAGTTTGCATTTTCTTGCGGTACCAGTAGGCTGTGTTGCGACGGTCGCGTTTACCTCAAAGGGCTTCGCTCCAAACCACCGTTTGTAAGATACAAACAAACTTATAGCTGTAAGGTCAAGCCCCCTCTTCTTAGCAAGTTTTTGGTTATGTCCCTGATAAAAAAAAACATTTAGATTTTTTTAAGTGAAAATTGTTACTCAAGCATCTGAATAAAAGTTAGTTCTCACATTTTCATGTAACTGACGCTTCCTTCCTCAGTCCAATTATTATTAATTATTATAAATGCTGTATCAAGTTTTTTGTTTAGTGGTGACTAATGAGAATGGAGCAGTATTAATGAACTTGCTTGACGGGTACTTCTCTACCAATAATAGTAACCTCAGCAAAAAAATAGAACTCACTTTCTATTGGTTAGATATGTATTGGCTTTCTAGTTCATCTAAATACACTGACTGTAATTGTAGTGATTGAACTTCAGACCTAAAATAGTTTACTTTGTCACTTTATTCACCATGTAAAGCAGTAAAAATTTTAAGAGACAGTAAAAATGTTTTGAAATTCACAAACAACTAAATTCAGATATTACACAAAGACACAGTAAATGAATATTTAACACACTTGACACTTCTATTTTCATCATATAGGACTGGAGTGAAAAATCACTACCAGACTACAATATTCATGATTATAAAACTTGGGGTAGTCCAAAACCATTGCTTCCAGTTCAACTTGATCACGGTCACAAACCTTCAGAAACAAGAAGACTTTTAAGAGGACATTCAGAAGAAAAAATTCCATGTTTGTAGCTATTCAAAGAAGTGACTACTAATTAGGCCAATCCAAAAGTTCATAGGAATTTTTCGATTTTTTGTATCTATCTAGCTCTTGTATGTAGCAGTGTAGCTTGAAACTAATTCTAAATACAGTTTTATTCACCAAGTTGGCATAGTTAAGTAGCAGAGATGTACGGAGTCAACTTTGTGACTCCGAATCCTATTCCGAAATTTTTATCAATATCCGAATCCAAAACCTTATCCGAAATTTATTTTTGCTATCCGAATTCTAATCCGAAAAATTAAGAAATGCAAACTCATCAAAACATAAAGGTCCCCTAATATTTAAAAATATTAATTATACTACCGTTACTAAAAATAAAACTCTCTCCTAGTATACTTGGATTTAGTATGAAGAAAATGATACTCAAATACTCTCAGCTCTATATACCACTATACAAGACAAGTACTTTAAGTATATAAATTAATTTGTCCTTGAGAAAATACAAACATACGAACACACATTTTACCATCTTGTAAATACTCAAATTACATATACACCTGCATTCAATAATACCGGTACTACCTATGTAGTTCATAGTTTATTTAGTACACCCACTTTTTCACATCATAGCTACACATTTGATGAGCCAAAGGTTTGGTACCAATACAAACCTAGCAATATATGACCTACAAAGGTAAAACTCTACAATAAAGCCTTATTAATCCCAAAGAAATTGTATCAATAAACCTAAATAAGCCATAGCTCTACAGGTTATCCACATTAATATTACAAGCACTTTGAAGAGCCAATTCTTATGAAAACAGTCAAATGCAATGCCGCCAAGAAATAAGGGATAACTCTTAAAAACAATCATAGTATAAAAAATCTGGCAGATCTGGGACATTGACAATGCAGCAGATGCATGAATGTTTCTTCATTTAGTCATAAAAAAAACAAATTAAACAAAAAAGCTGCATGATTTATACTGAATATTTTGAAAAATTCTATTTAAGAATATACGGTAAATAATACTTATGGTAGCAGTCTATAAGCACAAATTTTTAAGGCTGTAAGCTGACATGTAAGCTTTTAACCATATTGCATAGCCTAACATTATTCTGATTTATTTATCTAAGTGCACATACTGGTAACTGGTGCTCATTAATATTATTGATAAATTTAAGCAACAGATACAATGCACACCAGATTTATAAAGTCATTCAGCAATCAGCATGTTATTGGGAATTCAAAACAATTATGCAACCAAACTGGAAAAGAGATTTAAAACAAAGCTGACTAATTCATCTCTTTTTTTAGTTGCAGTATTTCTCTGAGCTAGACAAATCAGATAGGCTTTGCTTTTTTGTTGCTGGTGCTAGCTGCATGCTAAGCTGCTAAGTTAATGAGTAACGTCCATTACCAGCTGTAAGCAATCATAAGTAAATTTAATGACCAAATACTAACACTGAACAGCGAGTGCATGCAACTAATCCTTAAGAACTACCGGTAGAACCCAAATTCTAATTCTAAACCAACACCAACAGACCAATTTAAACCCTCACACAAATTTAATTTGTCTATCAAAACGACTCCTACGGCTGCAAGGGTTTGGACTTGAGTTAGCAGGTTAGGGCTTACGATGGTAACGTAAACGCATTTTTAACTAAGAAAAGCTTACAGGTTTAATCAATGCGGGTTTTAACCAATAAAGTTGACCAAAACTGCACTATATCAGATTTGAAAGGTAACTATATCTTATCGCAAGACATGTCACCGTGCTCTTTGCAAATCATGTGCTAATGAAACAATCATGTTAAACACACTGCACAGATGTAGACCCCTAGTGTACGACTAAGGTAGTAGTACAGTGGTAGTCTAACCTCTAACACCCGAAAGCTAACAGCTGATACTGACTTATCTCAAGTCAATTTTTTGAAAGGACAATTTGTTACCTAGTTACTAATTTTGCTAAGCCAACTGGTCGGGTTTCTGTAACTTCTTTCATTCAATAAGGCCTGCCCCACTACGTGCTGTATAGAAAAACCCAGAGGTGGGCACAAATATCATTATACAGTATCAAAAGCGCAACGCAACAAAGCGCAACGATCTTTTCAACCAGTAAAAGCGCAGCGCAAAATGCGCAATTTAATTTTTTTGCTTTCTGACGCGCAGCGCAACTAACGCAATGAACTTTTTGATTCAGTTGAAGCGCAGCGCAATTCCGCAATTGCGGAACGGCATTTTCGTACCAAATTAAAGCGCTACCTAACTTCCGCAATCAAAATTTCACTACACAATGCAAATACTGCGTTTTTTGCAATTTTAGACTGAAAAAGAATAAATAATTCGCTAAACAAGCCCGAAATTTATTAATATTACGATGGAAATAGAGCAAAATTAAGTTCAATGCATAGAATTGCGCTTTTAACCGAAAAAAAATCTGAAAGCGCAACGCAATTAAAGCGCAACAAATTTTAAAGGCTTTATTCCGCAACGCAACTTCCGCAATGTTTCAAAATAAAAAATTAAAGCGCAACGCAACTTTCGCAATTGCGGAAGTTGCGCTTTGCGCTTCTAATTGTGCTTTGCCCACCTCTGGAAAAACCGGTACTGGTGCTAATAGGCCTTGTTACGGTGTCCAAAATTGTGTTGTCTCGTGATACCCATCGAGGTACCTCTTGAAAAATTTTTTGCAAATAGATTTTTAATGCCTGATTAATGATTGAAATGTCTTCGGTTGCAACCAGGTGCCGCTTTTAATCGAACGCGGATGAATATTTTAAAATCATACGCTTGAATAATTTTTTTTTTACTATTAGTGTTGCCGTGAAATAATTCACAAATTTCAACAAAGATATTTTTTATCTTTCTCTGAATGTAAAAATTCAACATATGATAATTTTAAACTAAATAATTAATCATGGATAATTAAGTTTTTTGCTAAAAAGTTTGCATAATTAAAGTTTTAGCTTGAGTTTTTTTGTGAATTCTAAAACATGGAAACTTGCTTTAAAGTCACGTGACCGTCATCATTTGGCAGCTGATCGATATGAATGCAAAACTTCAAAACAATTTTTCAAGATGAAGTACCGGTAATCATTAACAAAGAAATTGTTTCTTGCAAAACGTCGAAAAATAAACGAACTACTTTATGAATTACTCTACGTGTTTGTTATGATGATAGCCTACCACAAAAAGCAGCCTAATACAATAACTGCTTCGAAGAATACCGATAAGCTTCGAGGAATATCGATAGCCTACGGCTGTCGGTAGCTATGGATATACCGGTCGTCAATCCATAACGTTCATTCCAATCGAACAAAAGCACATCGTCAATTCTAATAAATCATTCAGCTACAATGTTTTAAGACTACAGTAGTTTACTGCGAAGTTTCAACATAAAGCAATAGGCCTACACTTTCGGAAATATTGCAAAATAAGGCATAAATAAACTGTTCTCCTTTTCACAATTTCATGAGAGTTATCTCTTATTTTGGGTTATTTGTTGGCTTAACTACGGTGATTGTTTCAAGTGCTTAAGTGTGGCAGAACAGACATTCGAGAGTTGATAAGTCTAACAGCTAGGGCTAGGCTAGTTAGTTTCGAGGAGTGAAAGCTTATCGGTATTTCTCAAAGCAGTTACTGTATTAGGCTACTTTTTGTGGGTAGACTATCATCATAACAGACATATGGTGTAATTCACGAGGCACGGTACTTCATTTGTTTTTCGACTTTTAACACGAAATAATTTCTTTATTAATTCTTAAGGAAACCGGTATTTAATCATGAGAAATTATTTCAAAGTTTTGTATTCGTAACGATCAGCTGCCAAGTGACGACGGTCACGTGACTTTAAAGCAAGTTTCCACGTTTAAAATTCAACACAAAAAAACTCAAGCTAAAACACAAAATATACAAAATTTTTAACAAAAACTAACCCATGATTAATTATTTAGTTTAGAATTATCATATGTTGAATTTTTACATTCATAGAAAGATAAAAAATATCTTTGTTGAAATTTGTGAATTATTTCACGGCAACACTAATAGTAAAAAAAAATATTCAAGCGTATGATTTTAAAATATTCATCCGCGTTCGATTAAAAGTGGTATATCTTAAAAACGGCACCTGGTTGCAACCGAAGACATTTCAATCATTAATCAGGCATTAAAAATCTATTTGTAAAAATTTTTTCAAGAGGTACGTCGATGGGTATCACGAGATCTCTTTTCTAGACGTTTTTTCTGCTAGCGTAACAAGGCCTATAATAACATTTTTGAAAAGCAGCCTCACATTTTTTCATTTTTGACAAGGGTTTTTCACTGGGTGATCTTTTTTCCATACAAAAACACAACATCCGAAAAATCCGGATCCGGAAGTACAGCAAATTTAACATCCTAAAACCCGATCCGAAACCGGAGAATTTTGCAAAATCCGGAAATTCTCAATCCGGAATCCGACTCCGTGTACATCTCTGTTAAGTAGGCTAGACAGTGAAAAAACTTTTGCGAGTTTTCCAGTATTCAAAGAATTGTTCAATTGTGGTTACTTTTAAAACAACGAGCTAACAAACAATGGCTAAAAACACTATCAACACATTCAAAACTAGCCTGTTGGTGGGTTATTTCAAATTCTGAAAAAACAACAACACCATGTTAGTTTAAGTTTACTTTAAGACAAAAAAGCAAAAGCTTCTCAGCCAAAAGAACCACTGGACTGATACAATAGCTTCTGCTATGCTGCACAGAATAAAAAGTTTTGTTTTAAAAGCTAGTCCTACTGCTTGGGTGTATTCATTATAATGAAGCTCTGAGATCCAGCATAGCTATGAAAAGTCACTCTAGGATTTACAGCCTTAGCTGTCTAGATCCAAATTAACTTGGCTAGCCTAGGGCTATCACGAATCTAACTTTGCCAACAATCTACTCTTTGGACTGATAAATAGGCGCTAAACCCCTGGCTAAACCATACAAATATGTACCATTAAACCATTATAATACTATTTACATTATTTTCTAGCAAACTGCGATCGTAAAAATCCGATCAGTGATTTAGTAGGTTATCTTACTACAGCCTGCAAGCAAGCGATGTTGCGCAACTGCTCGCGAAGGTTGCGACCGGTCGCTAGCTTTCGCGAGCTGTCAATGACGTCAAATTTTGGTTGCTTCGCGTCGCTTCGCGTTCAGTCTAAACGCACCTTAATAGGCAAGTTTTTGCAACTTTTTTTTACAGCTTCCAAAATACTAAGAACTTTTGTGGTACAATGTTCTAAGCTGTTTTTAGGAATTTTATATTGCAACTTTTTTCTTTTTTACATGCTACTTGTTACCGCAAGTTTCATTACATTAGTGGCGTAGTTTTATCTGACTTGAGTGATCATTACGGAACCTTTATTGCTACTCTTGTGAAAAAGAACATGAAAGAGGTGCCCAAATATTTGCATCTCCGAGACATGTCCAGGTTTGAACTTGAAGGGTTTCTGCAAAACTTGCAAAATAATTTAATTGAGGCTAATATTAACACAAATGAAAGCGTTCACGTTCAGTTCAAAAATTTTTGGATATTTTTTGCAGATGTGTTAATAGCAATGCTCCACTAAGGAAAGCATCAAGGAAGGAAAAGAAATTGCATAGAAAGCCATGGTTATCGAAAGGGCTACTAAAATCTATTAAACGGAAAAAAGAACTTTTTGTTAATCTGCATAAACATCGTAATGAAGAAAATCTCAAAATCTATAAACTCTTTCGCAATACACTGAATAGAACAATTAAATCAGCAAAACAAAACTACTATAAGGAAAAAATTGGCGCCAATAGAGACAATCAAGAAAATTTGTGGAAAATAGTTAACGAACTGGCACAACTAAAAACTAAAAGCAAAACCTTTCCCACCGACCTCGAATGTGAAGAGGGAAAACTTCAAAACCCAATTGCTATTTGCAACAAGATGAATAGCTATGTTGCTGGAATTGGGGAAAAATTAGCTGAATCGATCCCTCCTGTAAACAAATCACAAATTACAGAGTCTGTAACAAATATCGGGAATTCTTTTTTCTTTTCCCCATCCACGCCTGAAGAGATAACTTCAATTATACACTCCATGAAACTAAAAAAAGCAGTTAGAGAGAATGATATTGACACAAAATTCTTGAAATACAGCACTCAGGTCATTTCTCCCTACATTAGCGAACTTTTCAATTTATGTGTTGAACAAGGAGAATTTCCTAATGTGCTTAAAATCGCTGAAGTTGTGCCTATACATAAAAAAGGGGACCCGAATCAATGTACCAATTACCGACCAATATCACTCCTATCTCCCTTCAATAAAATTTTAGAGAAACTTATTTACATTCGCATCAATTCTTATTTAGAGAAATACGATTTACTAACTAAACACCAATTTGGTTTCAGGAAAGGCACATCAACCATTCATACCATAGGCAAAATATATGACAAATTGTTAAGTAACATTGATAATAATTTGTACACATGTTGCGTGTTTTTAGACTTAACAAAAGCGTTTGATACGGTGGACCATACTGTATTACTAGAAAAAATGAAATGTAATTTTGGAATCCGTGGCATATCTCTTCAACTACTTAAAAGTTACTTAACTAACAGGCATCAGTACACAAAAATAGGCAACTGCAGATCTGATTTAACAAATATTACTTGTGGAGTTCCACAAGGCTCCTCCCTTGGCCCGTTATTGTTTCTTTTATACATAAATGACTTGCCTCATGCTAGTTTGTTCGATACTACTTTATTTGCTGATGATACCTATCTTATGCTTGCTGATAAAAATCCCATCGAGTTGCAACGCAAAGCAACTAATGAACTAAGCAAGATTGATGTTTGGCTGAGAAGAAACAAACTATCACTAAACTTTTCCAAATCATGCTACATGATAATCAACAAGCACCCCTATACTCCTTGCAAGTTTGATCTTAATTTATCACTTCGCTCCTTTTCACTGAAAAGAGAGAGAACTGTAAGATATCTGGGGTTATATATCGATGATTGCTTGAAATGGTCCTCTCATGTAAATCACTTGTCTCTCCAATTGGCTCGATATGCTGGTATACTTTACAAGATTAGAGATTTTGTTCCCCAGAAAACTCTCTGCATGTTGTATAATAGCCTGATATACTCCAGAATACAGTATGGTATACTCGTATGGGGTACTGCTGCCAAAATGCAACTTCATGAATTGACAATTCGGTTAAATAATGTTATTCGTACCATAACCTATTTCAGAAAATATTGTTCAATTACTGTTCTATATAAAAAACTAAATTTTCTTAAACTCTCCGATGTTTACAAACTTGAATTAGGCAAATTTATGCATCAGCTTCATCATAACAAATTGCCAAAGACTCTGTACGACTCTCTAGTTAAATTAGATACGATTCATACTCATAATACAAGACAACTGCGTAAACAAGTATACTTCAAGCCGCAAGTCAAAAAATCAATAGCCAAAAACTTGCTAATTTATAGAGGATCAAAATTATGGGAAGAAATTAACGACATTGACAAAAACTTAAGTTGGTATGCCTTTAAAAAACGGTACAAAAAATTTTTAGTTGGCACTTATAAGTCTAATGACTAAGGAAAGAACTGAGCATGACTGGCCAATTTCACCAGTCATGTGGATTTAATTAATCCATGCAGAATTTGATTAATCCATGCAGAGGAATTATCATTCATGTGGCAGAGATAGAGATGGTGCCTCAGCATGATTGATTAAATGTTGACAGTGCCATTGCAATAAAATGTTCTAACAAAATCGGTTGATTGAAATTGAACTAATGCATTTGCCTTGATAACTACTCTTTACAATTTAACTCTTGTGCTACTAAAATTTACTTGTGCTATGATATATTGTGTTCTTCCAACTGTGACTATATTGCTGTCATCAGAATAATATTTTGGTTGCTCATTGGTCAATTGCTTGTGAACCTGTAATTGTTTAATCCCACCAACACTATCCCCAACTATAAATTGAAATAATTTGACAAGAACTGTGCTTTGAAATTTGCTGCTCTTCTGCTTTGTTTATCATTATTGTTTTTTTCATACTGAGCTTATATTTCCTTGCTAGTGGACGGGCAAACGTCACCTAACTAAAAGTAGCAATTTCTCCGAGTTTCAGTTGATTTAAATTCTATTGCTGCTTAGTTAGGACCTAACAAGCAGTGATAGTTGTCAAAAGTGTCTTATCTGAGGACAAAGCAACGTAACGCCGACGATGGCGCGAATGGAGCCAATGGCCTTCGATACTGTACTGCAGCTTTGAAGCTTTTTTTGCGCAGAGCAGCCTTGTCAGGAGCATCTAGACTAGAAAACCTCCGGGTTCATCGGTGCTTCCTGGCCTGATTGTGTTTTTGAATCTGTGCCCATTGTGTGTCTTGCTTAAGCTTTTCAACTTTCAGGCAAATAAACTTATGTTATGTTATGTTATGTCATTAAGAATGGTGCAAAATGTTAGGGTGACTTAAAAATACGCCATAAAACTATTTCAGCACAGTTCTATTGTCTTTGATTTGCAAACAAAAAGCTAGGTGCAGATCTTTGTTAAGCATCGATGGGGATAATTTGCAATTTTACCTCAATTTTTTTTTTACCTTGTCGGCAGCGTGGCCGAATAGGTAAAGGCGTCGTTTTTACGACGACCCTGATCGAATGATCTGGGTTCAACCCGCACCCTAGTCACGCTGTTGCGTCCTTGGATAAGACGCTTTACGATGATTATCTCTGCTTGGTGGCTTCGAACAAGCAGCAAATTTAGTGGACAAGAATTCGAAGAAATCCACAGGAACATTGGATCATCGGAAACTCCTAAGCAGGTGCGGATTCCTCCAATCACGAAGTAGTCCTGGTAATGAAAAGTGTGCGGATCGTCCAACAAGTTAGCGTCTGACGCTGTCCGGTGACAGGAGGATAAATATGCGCCACAACAACAACAACAACAACAAATTTTGCCCTATTTTCAACATTGGGGGGATGAACCTCGACCACGATTTTTTCAGGTAAGCAAATTAAGTGAGGACCAAACAAAAAAGGTCTTCACTAAAACTGGAGAACAACTTTTTTTTCCCGAATTCAAGAGGAAACAAAAAAAAACTGCTCCAGACATCATCCAGCGCTCAGATGCGGACCAGAGTCAAGTAATTGGGGGGGATGCAGATGTAGACCATAGTCAAACTATTAGGGGGGATGCAGTCAAATTATTGGGGGGATATATCCCCCATCCCCCCGGGTTTCGGCACCCCTGGCTAGGTGACGGATTACTGCGTCTCAATCTTATCTATGACGCAACAGTTCGCTTACAACTTTGTGCAATATAAAGCGAAGTTTTAGCATGCTCCGCTAGCTGTTGGCAAAAAATCGCCATTTCTCCCTAAGTAATGTTTGCAAATATTTGGCATTATATGTAAACAAATCGTTTGAGTAAATCACTGTCGTTTTTAATGTTTGTGCATAAATGCAACTTTCGTTAAACATAAATGCAATTTTTTAGTGCAACAAAAACTTGCCCTATTGATAAGTTTTTGGTCAGGTATTGTTTTAGATTAATCAGCAGTGGTGGAGTCCTCGAGGACACATTTTGAAGTCCTTGGCCTTGAAGCCTCAAGTCCTCGAAAATTGCCCTGTCCTCGGCTCGAGGACAGCAGTATTTTTTGAACCGTTGAAATTTTGTTGGAAATTGCCAGAAACCTCGCAGAAAATTTGCGAAGGCCTTTTTTTGTTTTCCTCAAGTGGAAATCGCCTGAAAAATAATTTTTGAAGACCTTTTTTTGAGAATGCTTGAAAAAATTTTTTGAAAACCTTTTTTTTTGGAGAATACTTGCGCCTGTGTCCTTGGCCTCGAAATTTTTTTGTGTCCTTGGCCTCGAGCCTTGTGTCCTCGACTCCACCTCTGTTAATCAGATAAGTTTATTCATATGTTATTCTAATTGATTAGATAAGTTGAGCTCAGATGCCAGGCCTATTCTAGAATAAATTTAGTACCAGTACCACAGATTGTAGAAGTATGCTAACATAGTATTTTGCATAGGGTTATAATCAGGGTGGAGTCATGGACACAAGGCTCGAGGCCAAGGACACACAAAAATTCTGAGGCCAAGGACAGACCCTCTCGAGGCCAAGGACACAGGCGCAAGTGTTCTCCTAAAAAAAAGTCTTCAAAAAATTTTTTCAGGTCATCTCCACTTGAGGAAAACAAAAGTCTTCGCAAATTTCCTCGAGATTTCTGGCGTTTTCCAACAAAATTTCAACGGTTCAAAAAATACTGCTGTCCTCGAGGCGAGGACAGGGCAATTTTCGAGGACTTAAACCAAGGACTTTAAAATGTGTCCTCGAGGACTCCATTTCTGGTACCGGTAATAATATTGTCAGACATTGCAACACTAATAAATTTCGTTCTTTTCGGATATACTGTATTATCGTGCTCAGCGCATATTCGTATTAATTTACATATAATTATTGCGCTAGTTTTTATTTTTTTGGAACCATTGAATACATGAGGAGGATTCAAGTCCTCGAAGACGCCTTAGAACCTCAAAATGATGATGATACTGATATTGTTAAAGTGTTGCAATGTTTGATTTGGTCACTCCTTTTCAAATTTACGATCAAAACTCTTGACAGATGAGGTCATCAAAAACGTTTGTGACGTCATCATTTTGATTTACGCAACTTTTGGTTTAGAGCCAAACAGCTAACTTTCATTCACAATTTGAGTCATCAATACAGAACACGTCATTTTTCCAAAAATTTGGCAATGACGTCATCAATTTTAAAATAAAGCTGTTAGTGTTTATATCTGTCACTGAAAATCAATTACCGTAAAATGGGGTGAATAGGGACTGCGGGGTGCAAAACCCGACATAAGGGCGCAGGGCATAAGGGCGCAGACATAAGGGCTCAGGGACACAAGGGTGCAAGGACATAGGGCACAGAGACGCAAATCTGCAAGCTATGCTAACATTTTCGTGCTTCGGAAATAACATTAATTGATTGGTATTTTAGTTAATTTTTGAAAGTCAAGTTTTGAAAATAGTTTTTCAGTTCGTTTCCTGTTTTTAATGCTTTACTAAGCCGAAAGCGTGTGAAAGAGTTTGTGGGGCCCATCTCCGTGTTATTGCGCCCGGCAACGCAGCTCCTTTCGAAGTAATGTCGCAGGCTCGCAGCGGTGGCGAGCCGTTGGCAACACTGTGTACGATTTGACCGGACCAAGATTTGAATCTCAGGCCTCCCACTTCAGAGACGAACAGCAAAAACGTTTTCTAATCACATGCACGTGTACTGATTGTAGTCGTTATACAGAGTTTAAAAAAACCTATCGTTTTTTTTGTTTTGTTCTAAAATTTTACTTCTTACAATTTATTTGAAAAACTGACTGATTTCGCGTGTGAAATATGCGGACATGTGCGCTAAACACATGAGAGCACAATGGCCCCACACATATTTGGTTTTTAATGAGTTTTGAAATACGAGATAGAAACGTTTTTGCAATTAAGCTATAAATTTTA
Organism: Trididemnum nubilum; assembly: GCA_963965965.1. Classification (NCBI taxonomy): domain Eukaryota; kingdom Metazoa; phylum Chordata; class Ascidiacea; order Aplousobranchia; family Didemnidae; genus Trididemnum; species Trididemnum nubilum. The sequence goes on from CAWYPQ010000048.1 coordinate 51,110, forward strand.
TGTGGTTTTGATTTTATCGCAGAGGTTATTACTCTACAGAGATTTTGTTTCCAGTTCATGCAAAAAATTACTCGTTTTATGGAAGATTAAAACTGATCCATTTTTAGGAGACAAATTATTATCAAGATTCAAGAATAAGTGTGACAAAAACGAATTTTGAATAGGCAAGCATTCTAAATATTCTAAGTTACTTTTTCATCACAGTGAAGTAAATTACAGCATTTATTGGAAGCAAACGAAATCAAACAATATCGTGGCGAAAAATACAGAAAAGTCAACACAAAATCTACAATGACAGTATCTAAGGATTCATTTAATAGTTATGGCTCCTCTTAAGAATTCTTACATAGCTTGTGGAGGAGCGCATGGATCGTTTCCGATAAATTGATTTGTAAGAGTTAAAATTCTCTTGCCACATTTTTGATATTTTTTTCACAAATTCCTTTACACGCCTTAGGCTTAGTTAAGCGAGAAAATAAAAGACTTGATTTTGCTTTGCAGCTGGACAAAAGACTAATTATTATTGTTTGCCTAACAAATTAACAACAATCCTTTAATGACGGCGTTTGGAAACATTTAAATGATTGCGTTTGAAAACAACCGCTGACGTTCGTCGGTTACGTAAAGCAGATAAAATGATGAAAAAGCTTGAAACAACAGTAAACGAACTTGACCCAAATTTTTATCAGTCTTGAAGTAGATTGATGCGGTTTTTCTGTCAAAATCAGGTGATCTCCAAAAAAAAGGTCTTCACCAAAATTCAAACGGCTTTTCCGGCCGAAAACAGGTGATCTCCAAAAAAAAACAAAAACCAGTCAACTCGCCATTCACGGCAACTTTCTGCAAGCTTTCAAACCAAATCAATCAAGCAGCTCATCGTGCAAATACGACTTTTTCAAACCAAAATGCTCCGCGGCCCACTGCAAAATACTTCTGAGGCCCACCGGTGGGCCATAGCCTTCAGGTTGAAAACCACTGGTTTAAGGGTTGTGCTTTGTGCGAGAACTGAACATTAAAAACAGGAAACGAACTGAAAAAACTATTTTCAAAACTTGACTTTCAAAAATTAACTAAAGTACCAATCAATCAATGTTATTTCCAAAGCACGAAAATGTTAGCATAGCTTGCAGATTTACGTCTCTGTGCCCTTATGTCCTAGATCGTGCTGGGTGAATAGCGACAAATCAATAAAAAGTTATTTGACCTTTCAAAAGTACTTCTTAATTTCGTACGATAAACTTGTTATTTCGTTTTTAGAGCTGCATGATAGAGTTAATTGGCGTATTGTGCATTAATTTTTGAAATTGTCAATAGATCTCATCAAGTTCATCCAAGTTTTGGGTGTTTCCATTGATTTTTTCAAGTTGGTAAGAACTTTGTTCGTACAGACTTCCATAATGAGCTTTGTACATTATTGAATATTTCAGAATTTAATATTAAGCATATAATAAGTTCCTCTAATGAGCAAACAAGTTAAATAATTTTGTTTACATTTTAATTTTTGCTTCTTTTTTATAGGTGCATATTGACCTGGAATGAGGGGTGAATAGGGACATCACTGCACAATCAAAAAAACGTCTGCTTTTTTTGTTTCCAGTAATGACCATCACTTTCTCATGCAGATGACTCCTTTTAGAGATTTTGGAGCAAATGCAATGAGGCAATACAAGTGATGTCAGGCAAAAGAAGAAGCTGATGTTCCTCCAGAAAGAAGCATAATGAATTGGAGAAAACCTTTCTACAAGAGCGCCCTAAAATTGGGTACTGTGGAAGTAAGTGATGCCGATGGAAGAAAGTAAGATGTGAATAAGTAGCTTCTACAAACGATGTCGGTGTTAGTATCGTGATATTCGCTTAACCACGAAAAAAAAATATGCTGCGCTATGCCACCTGAGTTGAAATACGAGATAGTGTAGAAAAAAACTTCTCTTCCAACACCCAATCGCATATTTTGCAGCATCTGGCAACTTTAATACACTAAGAAGTTCTTTATCACAACCTACAACGTCACTATTCACCGCGCGACTAGGTTAACTGATCTTTATTTGAAAGTTACGTTGTTGTCCCTATTCACCCCGAAAGCAGGGGGTGAATACTGAATAGGTACACGACATTTTTGCAAGTATATGAAAATTTAAACACTTGGCAGAAAAAAAAATTAGTTGTTCATGTTACCCAACCTCATGGACATCTTATCATGAAACAACCAAATACCTACCTTAAGAACAAAACTTACGAATTAAAAAAAACAGTTAAAACTGTCCCTAATCACTCCATTTTACGGTACGATTGAAAATTTGGCTCTTCCATAACTTTTGGATTGGCTGTTGGACTCTCTGACACTAGACGTCAGACTTTCATGGCTGAAAAAGGGAGGAAGTTCCATGTCAAAAACATGAGAATATTGTTTGCGTGGATCAGGACATGGTCCAGAGTTTCGTGCCAAATTTCAGGTCATTATAAATTTTTTACGGGTTTCAATGTATTTTGTCGTATTTCTACCGGACTGCAGCGTCTGTCGGGCTCTTTTCAGCTCATTTTAATTTCAGAGCTCAGACCTGAAATTTTGTTCCAGCCGAGAGCAATCTTAAAACTTTTAGTGGTATGGCTTTATTCAGTTAAGTTTATCCATGGGCGAGAGGTACTACCGTTTAGCTTTCGCTTGTTTGGTTTAACTTTCAATAAAAGACAAATCAGAAACGAAGACAGTCTGCAGCAAGGAGCAGAAATTGCTTTAATATCCATTTGCCCTGTTTAAAGCCATACTGATTGTGCGCGTCAGGGCCATAGAAAGATGAAAGCCTTAGACCTCTGTGGTGACCTGACAGCCACCGTTGCGTCAGGGCCAACCTTCACTGGACATTTCTACGACCGGAGAATTTATGCAATAGATAGTGTACACCATACTTCAACAACATGCTCCTGTATTTCAAAAAAATGATAAGCTTACATATAACATAATATTGCTTCAGTGCCGAAACACATAGCGAACGTATGGCACTTCTACATCCTCTCCATCTTCGTCATTGCAGCACATTTCAAGAACCAAAGCCTTTTCGTGAGGGCGAAGCTTACGCTTGGACACTTTCGACACAACCTCGCTTAATCTATGCATACAAAAACAAGGATTTTTGACCGACTCATTAGTCAGTTAGAACGGGAGCAACGAGCATCTGTCACAAAAAAACTCTGCTTGTTTGATTTCGTGGTTAATAAAAGGTCAAATCAAATCTTTCCATTATACTAGCTGTATTACGCCAAAGCGTGTAACGAGTTTGTGGAACTCAACTCCGCGTCATTGCATCCAGGCAACACGGCTTCTTTTGAAGAAATGTCGTAGGGGGGCAAGCAGTTGGTAATGCTGTACCCAATTTGACAGGCCCGAGATTTGAATCTCAAGACTTTCCGCTCCAGAGATGAACACGTCACCTAATGCAGAACTCCCCGTAAGAGTCTAACCACAGCTTTATGATACCAAGCGCTACACCAGAAATGGCAATGCAGGAAGGTACCTGGTACAGTAGTACAAAATACAGTACAAAAAGTAGTAAGTACATGGAAGATGGCAATTATAGTTGCGGTCAGGTGAATAAAAGTGGTAATCTTAGCGGAGTTAAAAAAGTAGGCAGTTCAGTTTGAACAACATCGGTACCACAACAATATTTGGTGGTTCTTTGAATAGAGAGATCTTTTTGCAATTTCCCGTTGTTGATGTTCAGTATTTAGCAGTGTGTTATTAGTGTGTTTGTCATTTAGTAACAATAACATAATAATAGTTCCATTCTTGTTTAAAACCACTGGAGATGAACGCAAGTTACTTTGGACATTCTTGATCAAATTGGACAGTTCGTTGCTATACTGGTATACTAATAGTCCGGTAGAAATAGCTTTTACCCTGTAAAAATTTATAATAAGCTGAAATTTGGCACGATGGCTCAGGGCCATGTCCTGAGCCACCACAAAAAAATCCCCATGTTTTGGACGTGGGACTTCCCCCTTTTTTGGCCTTTAAAGTCTGCCATCTAGTGTCAAAGAGCTTTTACTATCCAACAGCCAATCCAAACGTCGTAAAAGTGCCAAGTTTTGAGTAATAGTTGGTTTTCAAGTGCAGGTATAAAAAATTTATTTTGAAATTGATGACGTCATTGCCAAAGTTTTTGAAAAAAATGACGTATTGATGGCTCGAATAGTAAATGAGAGTTAGGTTTTTGGTTCCAAATAAAAAACTGCTTAAATCAAAGTGATGACGTCACATGCGTTTTTGATGACGTCATTTGTCAAGAGCTTTGATCGAAAATCTGAAAAAGAGTATTTGACCAAACGAAACATTGCTAACTTTTTTTTAATTAGCTTTAAACTTGGGAGAATTATATTGTAAATTCATTCAGTCGATTGCAGGTCAAAAACTGTGTTATCAGTAAAACTCTGGGGTAGCAATCAAGCAGATAAATTTTAGACCTCCCAATAGGCAGTGGTGGCAATAACGAATTAGTTTTTTAGTAGTTTTTACAGTAATGACACAACTTTTTAAAAAATAACTTTTGTAGTAATTTTAAAATTTTTTAGAGGTGTTAAAATTGCTAATTACAAATTAGGCTACTTTGTAAATATTACCATCCTGTAGAAACGCTTGCCTGGCTGCTTAGTTTATAAAGCCGGCCAACCAAAAAGTTGTTTCTGTTGAGAATGACACAGGGTCGTACCATGGGCCGTATGTCTTTGCGCGCTAGAATGGTTTATACATGCAGTGCTAGTTTCGTCTAAGACAATCGATCATTGATAGAGCTTATAGGGACAGAGTTGTTAGTCGGGCCGGGCTTGCGCCTAAACTTGACAAAAATTTCGGGATTTATTCGGGCCTGAGACATGCTTTTTGCCTTAGGTGCACAAAAATATGATTAAAAGAGCAGGGCAACATTGCTAAATTTTTCAGACCTTACTTAACTTTTGTTTTTTTTCGGGCATAATTTGGGCTTTAAATTAGTTTTCGGGTTCGGGCTTATATTTTTGGGTTCGGGCCTGAACTAGTCTGCCCGTTTACAACTCTGCATAGGGATGCAACAAAAGCGCAATTACAATAGAAAATATACTGTCAAGTTTTTTAATTCCGCTGGTTTCAAGGAGGAGACTTCGGTGGCGGTATTTTGTTGTTTGTTTGCTTAATTATAAACATGCCCAGGCTTTATTTAGGAAAGTTTTGTTTTGTATCTTTGATTAACCAAGATCGATCTGAATAATCTATGGTTAACATTATTATCTACCTTCGCGTAGTATCAAATTTTGACGCTGAGCAAAAACCGATCATAGGTATTGGAATACCCTATTCTTTCATACGCCAATGGGTAAAATTTTGTTAATAGCTACTACATCAATACAAATAAAAGACAGTATTTTGTCCAAAGCAGTTAATATTTTTAAACATTTTGTGCGAAATAAATTTTAGCTCAAAAGCTGAAAACTACGGAGTCTTTCCAAAGATTGTCAAAGAAAAAAAAATAAACGTATAATAAACAAAGATAAATTTGAAAAAAGCGAATAAAATCATAAACGTCCTCTTTATAAACTTTTATAATATTTTTAGTAACCAAAAAGAGGTGATACCAGTAGGCGAGACCAAATTTATACTGCGCCGGACCCTTTACCACATTTTCAGCCAACAAAATTTGTTGACCAAAAAAAAAGTTTTCCAGCGCTTAGGAGTCGCATTTTCGTCGAAACTAGCACTAAAACAACCTAAAGTCTTCGCCGCCCAGGGATCGCAATATTGCTTCAGGCACAGTGCTATCATCGTCTCTTTATTAGTAGACCAGATACAAATGCGCGGAGAAAAAGAGAAAAGCATTGAAAAAAAAGTTTGCTCTTGTTGCGAATTTTTTTGCCGTTACGCGAATTCAACTGAATTGATTGGACATATTCGTAGAACGAGTGAACCGTGAAGCAAAAAGTTACGCTGACTGGACGAACCGGCATATTTTAGAACAAATGAACCACGAAGAAAAAAGACAAGCTGTTAGTTACCAGTTTACTAATATGGTACCATTTTGCCACGCGGTACTCTCGGCTCCGCCGGTAAGTACTATGAAGATAATATAATAAATTGAAAAAATACTACCGGAATGTGATAGATCAAAAATCTTTCATTATACTCGATGTATTATGCCAAAGCGTGTAACGACTTGGCGGGGCTCATCTCCACGCCATTGCGCCCAGACAGCACAGCTTCCTTTGAAGAAATGTCGCAGCGGTGGCGTGCCGTTGGCAACACTGTGCCTGATTTGACCGGGCCGAGATTAAAATTTTAGACGTTAGACCTCCCGCTCCAGAGACAAACGCGTTACCGCTCGACCAACAAATAGATCAATCACATAGTAGTTTTAAATTTTTTTATCTTGATAGCACTTTTATGTGAGAATTACCTTAACCGTGTTATTTAGATTATTAGCGTATATTTAGCGACTTATCTGAAATTATTTATTAAAACCTGAGGAAGTGCAATAAATTTGGAGTTAATCACAGCATTAAATTTTTATTGCTCGATTTTGCTTTTTGAATCATAACGTAAGTGTAATCTGGCTTCAGCGCACCAGGAGTCACAGTAGCCGGCTTGTTATGATATGACCTTGACCGCAGAAACAAAAGACCCGAAATTCGGAACCCGCTTAGTTTTAAAACAATTCTGTACTCACTCAGACCATGGGATCGACGCTCAGACGTAATACAGTGATCAAAACAATATTGGCGAGCACTGAGCCGTATCGAAGAGGTAGCATAATGAAAGCTATAACTTGATAATCATACTTGGATCCCGGACGAAATCTAGTTTTTTTCTTATTTAGCGCCATTAGAAATAGTGATGTAGAGTAGATTATTGTCATTTTGGCTGAATTTTTCATTCAAAGTAATTTGTAACGACAATTACTGACTACTTTTTCCGAGAAGTAACAAATACGGTCATTTTATTACTTTTTTACAGTAATTTTTGGTGACGTTGTGTCATTACTTTTATACAGTAATTTGCCCACCACTGCCAATAAGGGATTAAAATAAAATAATGCATTTTGCAGTTTAATCAAGAAAGCCCTTGAATATTTATCGAAAGCTCTCGCGCGCAGTTAAAGTTAATCTGCAATTTTAGTGAGATGCAAGCTTGAGAACGATAAAAAAAGTCATTAAGACGGCGAATTGTCAAATATCAGCGTGGTTATTCAGGTACCGGTAATAATATTGTCAGACATTGCAATAATATCGCAAATACGCAAAATCATACCTGATAATAATATTGTCGGACAATATTTTGCGTAAGATAATAGTTTGGTCAGACATTGCAAAGCGGTAGAAATTTTGTTCGTATCAGATATATCATCGTGCTCGGCACATATTCGTATCAATTTACATATAATTACACTAGTTATTATTTTTTAGACTCATTGCATATAGGAGGATGAGGCAAGACCTCGGCCAAGAACTTGAAGATGCCTTAGAAACTCGAATGATGATGATGCTGATATTCCCAAAGTGTTGTAATGTTTCGTTTGGTCAAATACTCTTTTTCAAATATACGATCAAAACTCTTGACAAATGACGTCATCAAAAACGCTTGTGACGTCATCACTTTGATTTAAGCAGTTTTTTTTTTTTGGAACCAAAAACCTAACTCTCATTTACTATTCGAGCCATCAATACGTCATTTTTTTCAAAAACTTTGGCAATGACGTCATCAATTTCAAAGTAATTTTTTTTTACCTGCACTTGAAAACCAACTATTACTCAAAACTTGGCACTTTTACGACGTTTGGATTGGCTGTTGGATAGTAAAAGCTCTTTGACACTAGATGGCAGACTTTAAAGGCCAAAAAAGGGGGAAGTCCCACGTCCAAAACATGGGGATTTTTTTGTGGTGGCTCAGGACATGGCCCTGAGCCATCGTGCCAAATTTCAGCTTATTATAAATTTTTTCCGGGTTTCAATGTGTTTTGTTGTATTTCTACCGGACTATAAAGTCGAGCTGTGTTCGAAATTTACAGTAAGAATCTTTAGTTTCAGAGTAGAATTTTTTTCTCTTCAGAATCAATAATTTATATAGTAAAAAACCATAATCATTCTATGCAAGGGCATATCCATTTAAAACCCCAAACTGCCATCAACTTCATTTCTTTTGGAATGCTCTTGATTGATGCTGATTAGTTCAGTAAAATAAATTTACAGTGCACTTTTGTTTGTTTAGAAGACGCGGAGAAAATAGATTATCACCAATTCCATTTGAGTAGTTTTTGTGTTCAATTAAGCTGCAGTTACACAATACTCAAATAATCATGATCAATAACGAAAGATTACTTTTAGCTAATCAAGAATGACTTTGTGTCACTTAATTCTCCGATCAAAGCAAACATTAGAGTCTGAAAACTCGTGAAAAATGATACAGCCAGCCTCAATCAAAATTTATGATGATTTCAAGACAAATTGCTTAGTAGCTAAAAACTACTTACTTAGTTGCTAGTCGATCCTTCCGCTTCGCGGCACTCATGAAGAATGAGTAGAGCATAGCGACATCTTGCGACAGCATGGTAATATGCAACTTGAGCTCCTTTTTGATGTATTCAATGAAGTCGCCCAACGTCATCTCTCCACTCCCGGGTTGAGCAAGCTTTACTCCGTCAATGTCAATGCGATCCCACAAACTCCACTCCGTATCGTAATACTTAAATATAGAGATGACGTTAGAAAGAAATCGTTTAGGCAAATTGAACTTAAATGATTTCCAGTTGCTTACTTATCCATCGCAGGTGAGCTTAAATAATTACCTGAATACAAATTTACGTTGCTCCTAAAGTGTAACAGGTAAAACTCTCATTTTTGGTGTACCAATACATTTGTTGAAGTTTTATTTACATATAAGCAAAAATCAATAAATCTCAACTAAAGCTGCGTTTGTGGCTCCGTCAATTTCACACTACGTGTGCTAAAGCATCTCCGACGTTTATTGCAATAAATGTGTTGCTTACATCACGAACAGGGGTGCAGTATACTTTGTTCTTGACACAGTGAAAGAAAAAAGTAAAGAGAGGTGATGTCTGGTGAACGAAACGCCCAAGATGTCAATCCATCTGTTTGGAGACGTCTCGTCCAAATACTAGCGGACACATAATTCCCAGTGTGGAGGGGTGTTTCAGCATCACCAATCACTGCGAAACGTCCATTTTACCGTTTTTGCCTCATTTACATATAGTTTTACACTGTTTTGGTTTTTATAATTGTTAACAAGTTTCTTTGGCCAATTATCTTTGCACACGGTACTTTGTGATTATGTCACATTCACATTATACGTTTGGCCTGTATTGCGAGCGTTGGTCACCTTTAGTCAGGGCCTGCGAGAGAGGGATCAGGGGGTACATCGTACCCGGGCCCGGGGGGGCCCGGAAGAGTTCAGGTTTCCGCGTTAAGTTTTGGTATCGCACTATAACACTGTAATCAAACTTGCCTACAGCAAAAATATTAGTCAGCCTATTCACTATTGGTAATTGGTCGCTGTTTTTGCTACACAGCCTTTAGGGAATCCAATAGTAGCCGATTTGATTAAAAGAGGAAAATGCATCAAAAGCCGTACACTTGCACCGAAATTAACGTTTTGTTACATTTCTCTGACTTGAAAGCCTTAATTCTACGGTATAACAATGTACGAGGGCCCACATTTCCAGAGATCCAAAAACATTTCAACCTAAGAGAGCGGAGTCAAAGTTGATATACTATACTACTATCATTAAGTAACTCACTCTGTCTGTATAAATTTAATAGGTATTTGGGTTTGTGAAGTCTACGATTGCAGGTGACTTCTTGAAACTTTTATCAGTAAAATACTTGGATTTGTTGTAATAAAGTCATTATATTGTATAATATTGTGTCAATGTCATCATCCCCCACTTCATATACTTTCTTTCATGTATATCACGTTTTCTGCTTTTCAATTTGAGCAAGTTTGGTGCGGGGATGTTGATCAAATGCTGTATTTTACCCTCGATAAACATAAAAAGTGCTAAAGCTTCCGGGGCTCCGCCCCGGATCCCGCTAGGGGAGCTCACAGCGCTCCCCCAGACCCCCTAGCTGGATTCAACCCAATTTTATGTCTAGTTGTGTTTTTCATAGGTCCTAACTGTATGCGAATATCGTTATCCCCTCACTTTTAAATGAAGATCTACACCCATCGAACAAAAAAATGATTTAACATGGCCCCCGATAAGGCTAGGGGAGCCCAATAAGATTTGGGGACCTGGTATCGACCCTCGTACCCCCTGGAAAATTTTCTCTCTCGAGGCCCTGCCTTTAGTTTTAAATTTTTAATTGTGGAGCAAATAGCTCGCATTTTATCTTGAATTCTGTGAATTTAATTTGGGAGAATATTTATTCTCCCGCAAGGTCTAATTATATTTTGTTGCCTGTTTAGTCTCAGTTTCAATAAAATCTGAAATCACTGAATATTTGAATTACTGAGGGCAGCCACGTCTGCAAAGTCTACGCTGGAACGGTGAGTCGAAGTTGAACTGCGCAACAAATACCCGTGAGCCTCCCCCGGGATATGACCAACTTCCCAGCTGGAACAAGGGGTTGGATCTCCTTAGAAAACTATGCCAGGTTGAAACTCTTCCAACTGGGATGCAGCATACAGCTGTTGCATGTCTAGATACACAAACGCTGTGATGGTACGTTCTGAGAAAAAAAAAAAAGGTCCAATGTCCCTGTCGTGCATTAGACAGCACCATACGTTTTACCTTACAGCTATCTCTTTGGTGCTCGACCACAACATGTGAATTTTGTAACCCCCGAAGGCCTGACATTGTGCGGGTTGACTCGCTATATGTGAAAAGTTGCCTTATCAGAAAATGCAACATGTTTCGGATCGGGGATTCGCAAGCTTTTCGCCTTCGCGGGCCATATCCAGCCAGCGCGCCGCCCCAATCTTAGAAGCCAAATTTTAGGCATTATTCGGCCGAATTATTGGTGACCACCAAAAAAAGGTCTTCACCAGAAATTGAGGTACTTTTTGGCAGAGTTAATGGTGAGGACAAAAAAAAAGTCGCCAAAAATTGAGAGGTACATTTCTGCTGAGTTATTGGTGAAGACCAATAAAAAAAGAGTTCTTCGCCTTATTTTGAGATGCTTTCAGATTTCCGATTTCCAGAAGCCTCGTGTAGGTATCATAAAAAATGAACAAGGTGGATGGATATATGGGACCGCAGGCCGGATTGAAGAGGATTTGAAAGGTCGCGGGCCGTAGATTGCCGACCCCTGTCGTACATGATCATTATCCTAGTAAATTCTGCCAAGAATTTCTCTAGCAAAGGCAGCTCAATTGCGACGACCGTTGGGTTGCAGCGCTTGAACAACATCAATTTACAAAAAAGTTAAACCGCTATTATATCCACTCTAACCTTCTCTGAGAAGGAAAAATTTTGCATCAACAAAAACTTCAAGATATGCAGTTTTAGTTCACCAAATTAGAAAGTTCTACCTTTTAAAGTATACACCCCGGGAACGACGTACAGTTGTAGTCTGGTAAAAAGTTTACGCTCATTTAGGCGATGTGTATTGTGTACACTGTACACTGTACAGTGACAATAGAAAATGGGTCTTGGGTTTTGCTATCAAGGTTTCGCTATTATAGACAATTATAAGATATTATGAAGCATGTCATGGCTTTCTATCCTACTCTAAATACAAAATAATGCGTTATGAAGAATTCCATTTCAACTTGTATCAAAAGTAGTGCTATATTGATGTAACAACACTAATTATTTTTATTCTCCATGAAAGTTTTGCGTTTATTTAGCACCCTGCGGCCTGCACCTGCAAAACCAAGCGGTTAAAACGTATGCAGATGGAAAAAGTAAATTGCACAAGCCTATACGTTCATTGTTGCTCAATGCTCAATGGTTTTAAAATTTTAAGTACTACAAAAAGTTCTTATTCAAAAAACAAGAACAAGCAATTGTAAACCTACTTTAAGTTTTGGGGCAGCTATTGGTTCAGAAAAAGCGAAGAAAGGCAGAGCTAAGTTAACAAAACCATTCTTGTATAAATCCAACTTTTTGTGGCCTTGAATTATCTAAACAAGTAAACATTAGATATCATCAGTAACCGTCAACTACAAAATAAATGGCAAATTATAGCAAAATTTAAAAGGTTTGCGAACCAGTATTGTGTAATCACAGTATTAATTACTCTCAAATGGAGTGTATTTTCATCATGTAGAATACCGATAAATGAACGCACATTATAAACTGCAAACACACAGCGCAAAAAATACCACCAGTGTTCTAGTTCCTATTTCTTAATTTGAATCAAAATCAAAACACATCTTTCATTATACTCGCTGTACTACACTCAAGCGTGTAACGAGTTTGAGGGCCCATCTCCGCGTCATTGCGCCCAGACAACACAGTTCCTTTCAAAATGTTGCAGCAGTGGCTTCTTTCGAAGCACACACATAGCTCCTTTCGAAGAAGTTTTCTCATTTGGAACCACAAAACCATTTTTCAGTCATATAAATGTTTTCGAAAAATTACAGAAGCTCGCAAAACAACCTTGTACAGTTCCAAGCACACTAGTCCTGCCACTAGTGAAGTAGTGGTAGCGATGGCTGGGATGATTTTGCCAGCAATCAGTTTGCTCTTGTGACGATCCGCTGGTGGGATGTCATAATTCTCAGCTCGCAAATTCGATGCAGCCACTATGAAATCCATGTGAAAGTTTGTGTCATCATCCTACAATAAAATAGTGAAGGAGTCACTGCCATTTTTTACGGCGTATATGAAACACAGATCAGTGGTCGAGTAGACATACAGTATGCTACTGACATGGTCGATTCAGGTTCTATCCTACTCGGATCATACCAAAGACTATGATAATTGGTATTGACATTTTCCCCGTCTGACGTTCACCAAAAACAGGGGTAAAGCTTCCACCGTGCATGGTCGACGGGTAGTAGCTTGAGCTTGATTCAAAAGACCGAAAAGGTCTTTCACTGCCTCCTCGTTGAGGCAACCAGGTGAATCAAGAATGATAAAGGTCGGATACTTACAATTACAATTTTTGTTCACACCCTGCTAGGAAGTTGCAAAGCAGCTAAAAAGAAAAGCCATAACCTTTTTACTTGAGAGGATGAAGACGAAGAAGACAGAGTTGATGAAAATTATATGGTGGTGGTGGTACAACCCGACCTCTTCCGAGGGATGGGGGCGTGGAGGAACTCCGCAGAGACCCATCAATCGGGCCACACCCCAAGGTCTGGACCATAGATCAAGAATAGAGAGAGAGGAGCCAAAGATAGATTTACGAAGGGGTTCAGAAGCAGGACAGTCGAGGAGGAGATGATTGAGGTCCTGTAGAGGGTGTCCACAGGCACTACAAGCAGAATTCTCCTTCCGACTGATCCTGTGAAGATATGAAGATAAAAGAAGACTATGGCCACGGCAGCGAAGACGGGAAAGCTCACAGCGAATAAGGCGAGAAAGGAGAAGTTCCTCCGAAGAGACTTCAGGAACATCGTGGTTCATACAGGAGTGGGAGACGTGACATCTCCAACTGTGGTACTGAAAATAACGGACTTTGGCTACGACTGGGGGGAGAGGGCATGGGATTGCGTCAGTGGCAGGGAGGCACCAGCTTTGGCAAGTAAATCGGCATTTTCATTACCAGGGAGACCAGCGTGACCGGGGACCAATTGGAAGCACAAGGTGGTGTTGTTGGAGAGGGAGGAGGCGAGGGACCAAACATTCCAGAGGGACTCAGGCAGGAGATAAGAGGGGGCTGATGAAAGGATTGAGGGCCGATTGGGAGTCAGTTAGGAAAAGAACTGACTGGAATTTGCAGGTCATTAAGTGGTTAGTACACCAATCGAGGCCTAGCTTGAGGGCAAAGGTTTCAGCCGTGAAGCTGGAGGCAATTGGACCAGTGGAGAAGGACAGGGTATAGGAAGTGTTGCATTTGGAGCATGTGACATACACTCCAGCACCACCGGGACCAAAAAGGGAGGGGACAGAACCATCAGTCCATACTTGGATATCAAAAGGGGGGAGGGAGGATAGTCTGTTTGAAGCAAACTGAAGTCGGGCTGTACTGTTGCCATGACAATGGGGGCGACTTTTTGGTCGAGCCTCTCGGGAGATCTGTCCAGCCATTTCGACCGATCCCCATTGGGGAGGGGACTGCACCACCACGATAGGCGGCAGGACGCTGGTGCAGAAATTATACGGTAACCTCGAGACTCGCGGTTCTCGCTGTTAGGGTGAATTGGCTGAGAAAAAGAAAGTAGTGAAGCACGAGGACTGGACCACAATACTGTCGCGATATTGATACTTGGCTTGAGTACGACCTTTAATCTCTAGAGTAGTTCACGTCGACCTAAACCAGAGAACGACTAAGATGTTTAATTGACCAATAGAAAATAGCAGTTGATAGTTCCCTTGAATTGCAGAAAGCAGTACACCGATCTTAAATTGAACAACTATTATTTAAGACTGAAAAAAAATAAACAAATTATTTCCAACCAAAATTGCTCTACTAAAACTTATCGTGATCGACCACTTCAGATCGCACACTACGGCTACAGTAGCCAATCACAGATACACGATCTTGGCTAAACTGCCCAGTGCCTGCGAAACTAATATCTAGAACAGCAACACTTAGAATCCTAAAATTATTAGAATGCACGAAATAGAAAAAACCAGCCTATTTATAGTACGGCAAAAGCTCTCGAAAATCCCAGAAAAATTTTTACTACATCACACTAGAACAAGTACACGAGCTTACGATAATAGATTGCAACATAATTATTACGTCACAAACTTCAAATCCAAATGTAACAATTGAAAAGTCGTTACAAACAACCACGCAACCCGGTGACTATAGCAAGTCGTAGAACATACTGGAAAAGTATTATCCCGAACATTCCCAATCAAAAAAGGCAGCAAATTATTAAAGCAGTTACAACTACGTTAAAGCACAGGAAATAATTAGAACGAAAACATTCAAAAATATTATCTGTGACAAATACAATGAGAAAAGTTAAAATAGTTCGTGCGTTGTGTCTAGTATTACTGCGATTACGATTGAAAACTAAACTTCTTCACTGCATCAAGTACAGTACACTGCTGTGAGGAAACATTTCAAATGGTCCCTAACCTATCTTGTTAAAAAAAAAACAATTTCCTTCGATACATATTACAACAGATTACCGTAGCATTAAAACATTAAATACCTCTAAAACCCAACAGTCTATTTCACCCATAAAAGGGATCATCAGGGGTAAATCCTAATCAAACAAAATGTTGTTTTTATTGCATACGTCATTGTTTCACGTGACCTAGCTGCTACCGCTTGTTTTGTTCAAATTCGCGCCGGTTCAATGCACCCCAACTGCTTGCTTCATAGAAAATCTTAATCTAGTTCTCAAATTTTAGAGCTCCTTACTCCTTCCATACATAAATACTAATGCTTCAACGGCAAACTTTTGAGATTTGCAATGGTTGAGAAATTGGTGATCTAAAGAATTTGCTTTTTTAATGCAAATCGCTTTATAATCATTCAGTCCTTTGCGTTTTGAAGTTAAAAGCACGCGCTTTTTAAAAACTAACAACCTTTTATCAAAAAATTTTCACTACAGGCAATCAGTAAATCATTCAAAAAATAAACAAAGATGTATAATCTTACTTTTTCAAAATCAGCGGGTGTAAGCCGGTATTTCTTGAATGTGTCCGGAGTAGGGATAAGCTTTTTCAGGTTATCGTACCTCTCCTCGTCAACAGATCCTCCGCTATTCATCGCTTGAGCTTCAGCGTCCGTGGTTGCTAAGCAACAAACTCAGAATTGGATGGTTTGAAAATAAGAGCAAACTACTTTTCAGAATAATTAATTGAACAACAAAATTTGAAAGCGAATAACTGCAAAAGCGAACAGCAAAATAAAACGGCTTAATATAACAAAAGATAATATTCAGATAATAAAAAATAAAAAAATGGCAATTTTTTTAACGAGAATAATAGCATCCTTCTACGGCGTACAAATTTTTCAATTCAGCAGAGACGAACGATGTGTAGTTGGATACTTATTCGCAGTGGTCAATTGTGTGGTGATGGAGTGTCAAGTCATTTTATGTTAAGTTGCCTTGAACAAAAGATCGCGAAGGGACGTTTGTGGTCTTTTCGAGTTATGCTTTAACCTGTCTCCCACATGGAGAAGGCTTCTTCACACTCTCTCTTTCGTTGCTGAACGCTAAGTAGGAAACCGTGAATACCAAATTTGATAGTATTAGTTTGACCCGACCAGGAATCGAACCATTGCCTACTGTTTCAGTAGCAGACGCTTTATCTACTCAATCATTCAGTCAAATGACTACTTCAGTAGAAATGACTACAGTACAGTACTTCCCTTCAAAGATCTCCAGCATATAAATGAGATTGCACGTTTCAACCAAGATAAAACAGAACAATTGATGTGAATATTCGACAACTGTTAATATTATCAAGTATTAATTTTCAAAACACTTACCAATTCTAACACCGCTCTTAACCTGGAATTCTGGGATAATCATAGTAGAAATAATTTGTTTAATTTCATCTACTTGTTTGCTCTGATCAATTCCGTACACAGCAGCACGCAAGTTAGAGGCCGACAAAACGTAATCCATATGAGTGGCCTGAAATCCAAAACATCTCTATTTAGATGTCTGGAAACTGAAAATTTTGGAATTAAAAGCAAATCGGTATATTTTTATGAAAACTTTTAAGCAATGAGCGTTGTCGTTATAAGAGCGTATTCCTGACTGTGAAGTAGTTCAAATATTCATTGTTTAAAATGGTTCTAGAATTTGAGGTTGGAGTGACCAAAAGGATAATGCGGAGCAGAGGAAGCAAGCGAACGGTATCGTATTGTGGCTCTACTTAAGCCTGCAATCTTGCATGTCTTGATTCAGTAATATCGAAATAGGCTAGCTAGAATGTGAAGGATGATTCATATCCGACGTTGGAGTTTCAAACCAACTTAGAATGTTGAATTTTTTACTGACAAAATACGAAATGCATTCGTGAATAGCATGCTCGGTTTTGCAATACATCCCAACGTTCTCGCACACCTAAAAAAGCAAAACAAACAAAAATGGAAAAAAAGAATGCCATTTGTAAACATCTTAACTGTGCAACGGGCCAGATGTAAAACTTTAGCGATCGAGAATGAAATTCCGACTTACGTTATCAACACTAAATACGAGCGGGTGGGGACAACGTTTTGGGCCGGACCAGAAGAGGGAGCCAGTGGATGTAGTTTGGTCTGCGGGAAAGTTGTGAAGTAATTGCTTGATATTATTGTGATAAACTTCCTAAAATATAATAAAAACTTATCAAAACAATAATTAGAATGTTCAGTAACAAAAAAGAACTGTTTTTTGAGCAATTAACAAATCACGAAAAACTCAAACTAGACATCAGTACCTTTCCTATTAGTTATGTTATTTTTAAAGTATATTTGGTATAGAAAAACGGCAACGTACGAATTTCTAGTAAAAAACTGTACTGATTTGAAAACAAATTAACAAAAACGGATGTTCTACGGCAGGGGTCAGCAACCTTTTCTACACTGCGGCACGGTAAAAAACGGAAAATTTGTTGCGGACTGGCTTTCAAAAAGAAATACCGAGCAACGAAAATGTAGGTCTGCTGCAATGGGAAGCGGCATCAAATTTAAATGTTCCCTGTTAATTGATGATATCAAAATAGTTTTCAATAGCGTCGAAGCTATCATTTCCACTCTTTGAAATATGGTTAGCCTTGAAAAAGGCTGTTTTTCAAGGCTACCCATATTTCAAAGAGTGAAAATGATAGCTCCGACGCTATTGAAAGCTGTTTTGATATTCTGCACCACTAACAAGCTTTTCAAATAATTGATGATATATTTGCATCACTATTGTAACAAAGCTGAATTATTGTAGTACTTCCTGTAAACAGGAATTATTTCATCACAAGAAGTTACAAATGTTATTCAAAAGTATTGAACCTGGAAAAGTATACGGCCCCAGTAACTAACTCTCCACGGACCGGCACCGGTGGTTGCCGACCATTGTAATCTACGGTTCTAGCGTTAATTTTCAGTTTCAATTGAACCCAAATGGCCAAAATTCTTTAACCGCTGTAAGTTTTCGACGCTAAATTTTGGTCACTATTGGCTCCATATCATCAACTACATTATTGCTGTCGCAAGTTATTATCACAAACTAAAAGCATTTTATAGTACAATAAAATGCAGAACAACAAACCTGGAATCTGAAGCGGGCCCATTTGACACAATCAGCGAAGTTTTGTGGTTTCCCCTTAACGAGAGTTTCATAAACTTGCTCCAACGTCACAACTGGTTCAGCGCCTGGAAGTTTGGTAGTGCGTTCGTAAAACTTGGCGTCCTTCAGATATTGATTGGCGATCTCAGCGGGGTTAGTGAAAAGCCCAGCGAATTCATCTCTGGCCCACTGGAAAAAAAATAATATTGCAATCATAAACAATGAATTTTTTAAGTCGCACAAGCTTAAAAACTTTTACTAACTATAAAAATTCCTTTTCCGCTAGTGCAGCTCCAAAGCTGTCTACACAACTGATAAGTAAAAGTAATAGCTGATAAGCGCCCAGAGCACTGCAGACGCGTTTCCGCATCCAAAGTTACTCTGAGCGCTGGAGAGATCTAGCCACTAAATGAGGTAGAACTAAAAGCAACTCAAACGAATATGATCACTATTGCTTTCACATCGTTAATGCAAGTGCTGAAAAAGCTGGCAACAATAGATTTACTATTTACAGTAGAGAGCTGGGATGCCTGACAGGTGCTTGCAGAGGGCAGAGTTTTTGAGCACTTCTTTCCCCATAAAATTTACAAGTTTTAGAACTTTTATTTACAGCTAATAAGCTTCAACAGAGTGAAACTGTTTCGTCTTGCGTTGACTACTAATTACTATTTCATTGACTAGTGAACTAATGTAATGAGTAATTATTAACCAAGTGCCATGGAAAGAGGCTGAGTACATTTTTTCGCTCAAAAAGCAGTTAAAATAGAAAGTAGTTTTTGAACATTTTTTATTGCTATTGTGTTATGCAGCTATGTATTTTGCAACTCGTAATTTTTATTATTCAACAACTCAAAATACTGTATTAATTTTTCCACTTATTTTGATTGAACTAGTTTTTTTTTTTTTTTTCTAACAAACACCAAAGAATGTCAATGACCGCCCAACTAAACCTAGCAGCTAAGTAATTAAGTGGTCTTTCGGTCACGCCACAGTCTGTCTCTACACTACTCTGCGCTAAAATAAGAACGGTAGGTAACTTAGGAAATTGTTGAAACTAACCAAACTATTGCTACCCTAATGTAGTTGTACTCAAACCACTATCACTACAAACTGATCCAATATAAACTGACTGTCAATTATGTTGAATTTTTTTAGTACCTGTAGTGTGTGCTCAATAGCGTTTGGGAAGTTTTTAAGGGTGCAAATAGGAATCGATTTTTCTGGAGGGTCTTGGGAAGACGAATAGGATTCGGTTAAGTGAGGGAGCACAACCTGGACGTTTCCTTTAGTCCCTAAAGTCCCCGATTCAAGCAGAGGCTTGCGATAATATACACAGCGACGATCCATGTAGATTCCTGGAAAGCACAGAAATTTTCTCTAAGCTTGTTTTCATTCAGTTTCTCGTTTTGTTAAAATCAACCATAATTTCCCATAGCTCAATTTATCCCATAAACTTTTAACTAAACCTAAAAAATTTGTAAAAGGTGGAACAAAACCACGGTTTCCAATCCAGCTGAGCCAAGCCCAAAAACTTGGTGAAACGGAAAAAACTGTCTGAATCTCAAAAAGGTAAAATTGCGCCTTGAAAAGGGCATTAAACTTGAAACAGACTAAACAGAACGAGACTGAACGTAAAAACATGGAGATAAACCAACGAACAGCTGGCTACTTACTTGCGTCAACGTTGTCTAACGCATTGGCAACTCCATGCAAGTTTTCAAAAAAAGAATCCGGGTAGGCGTGCTCTGTCTCCGGTCCAACCCGATCTTGATTAGCGATTATTCGCGCAAGAGGATTCATTTGCTTCACAGCTGCAGCCGCACATTCCGACTTAAGTTTCTGTCAAAAACAAACAGAAAAATGACATGAAGCACTTTAACATAAAAATGTGAAATCGGGCTTAATACACTAATTGAGCTTTTCATTTCTAGCGTAAGGTTTCAAAAACAGTGTAATCATTCATCAATTGAGGGCTATTTGCTGTGGATAAGAGTATGAAGATAGGAGACTGAATAGGCAGGCAAATCGTAAAAATCCCCCACACTGAAATGAATACCCGGAGAGAAAATGACAATTTTAAAACAACTGAAAGAATACGCAGTTACGCACTGGAACACCCCATAACCACACAGATCCCTGCTGATTGATAAAACATCGATTGTCACTATACCACCTGCTGGGTAGGCGGATTTCCAATTCTTTTCCTGAAGAATATTTTGCACATTTGTTTAGATAACACTGCGTTGAATTCTTCAATAACCACTGGAACAGTCAAATTCTTATTGTTGCGCCAAAGTTACCAACAGTTTAAAGTAACTGCTTGACGTACTTCGTGGCCGAATCCCGGGAAGTCCGAACGACTTCCACTAGCAACTCGATTCATTGATGCGCAGGGCTGGACAGCGCTGTTTCCAGCTTTTAGCTATCATCAGCAGCCCTCAGCATAACTAAACCAAAGGTATTTCTCCCCCTTTTTTGTGGATATGTTTCGAAATTTGAAGGGTGCAGGAAGGTTGTGGGAACGGTATTGAGAGCTGAAGACACTTTTTCAATCACCCACAGCCGCTCTGTGTGAAGACTGTTCTACTAGCTTACTAAACATGATATACGCGTTAACGCTTCCGTGATGCTTCAAGCACCAGTTGTTTTCGAGCACTGCAGACACCCATAATGCATCCCAATCACCTCACTGCCAACCAATACACACCTAAACGAATACCATAGTGCAAGAGGTTTTATACGGAATAAATGATTTTTCACTTGTGGTACTTCACAAAAGAACATGAAAAATCGCTGGGCTTTTGTAGTATGTTTATGGCCGTCCTTAATACAAAAGCTTATGGTTGTTCCTAATACACACGGCTGTCATCGACATGAACCCAAAAATAAGGACAGGGGTCGGCAACGGGCAACCTTTTCGTCCCGTGGGCCATTCCAGCCCAATCAAGGTTCCAGTGGGCCACCACCATTCCAGCGGATCAAAAACACAGGTCTCCGCCTGCAAATTTGGCATTTTGCAGCCGATTGACTGGCGAACACCCAAAAAAGGCCTTCGCCTCAGAATTAGGCATTTCTACTGCCGATTTAAAGGCGATGACCAAAAAAAAAGTCTTCGCCTGAGAATTACGCACTTTTCGCTAGAGGTTACCTATTTGGTAAATTACTCCTAGCTGATTATTAACACTGACCAATCTAAGTGTCCGGTATGAAAACCTCTACTCCTAAGATAATAAAAAACGTAACGACACAAGTCAAAATAAGGACATTTCTTGGAAAACTAAGACTAAAATATTTTCTAAGACAAAAACCATCAAAATCGGGACAAATCTTAGAAATGAAGACGTTATGGCAGCCCTATTAGTACAACAGACCAGCGATTTTTCACTTGTTTTTTTGTGAAGTACCACAAACAAAAAATCGTTTATTCCCTATCAACCCTCTGCCACTGAGCAAGCCAAGATATGCTAAGGGGTGCTGATAAGAGCAACAAGTAAAAACATGTTATTTTCTTGGCGCCGAATTGAAAACTATCGATTAAATAAATAAAAAACATAGCCAATTTTGAAACTTTTATGTAATGCTCTCAAATATTACATTTGATTAGATAATAATTGTGATATGTTGTGTTTTTGTAATTTGGTTGCAATAAAGCACAAAGTAATGAAATAACTTGGTTAGGATATAAAATTTGATAAAATTGCAAATAATTGTGACATGTTATGTTCTGTTCGTTTTCGTAATTTTGTAATAAAAAAAAAACTCGAAACAGCGCTGTCCAGCTTTGTGCAGTTTAAACTAAGCTAATTACTTTACTTGTGCAATTTTCAATGATTTTCTTTCATCAGTACAATTATTGTCTTGGTATGTCACATAAGTCACGCCCATGTTACAAAAACAGTTTCACTACTACCGTGTATCCCCGAAAATAAGACCTAGCCCGAATTTTAAAAATGATTATAATATAAGCCCTACCCTAAAAATAAGACCTAGGCGATAGGGCGAAATTTTTTTGTGCTCGGGTGTGTTTTTACTGCTTGAAAAATTATTGTGGGAATTAAGGATAAAAAGTAGTGCTAGTTAATGAATGGATTAACTGAATAATGGTCATATTCCCATCATTAATTTAAACGGTGTGGGAGAGGAAAAAGTTCAATGACCTGAGAGAACATGAAGATCACGCCACTATTCAATCTATGAACAGCTGTTTTTAAATAAAAATGTGTTATTTATATGTAAATGGATATCGGTTTTCATATTTTGTGCATTTAAAAATCTCGTAATTTTCTACTGTGCAATTTTGTTTTTGATAAATGTAAGTAAATGATATCCCCCTAAAATAAGCCCTGGTGATATTTTTCGAAAGAAAATTAATATAAGACCCGGTCTTATTTTCGGGGAAACACGATATGTACGCAAAGAATTTTTAAACAATAGTTCAAAATTTACTTCTGAATTTTAAATATTCGCATTTCTACATCACTTTGTACTGCTTTTGCAAACTTTTAATGTCTTGCTCCAGTACTGAGTAAAATGTTTTCGACAATACAACAATTACCTGTACATCGTGCGGCCGGAAAAGAAATTGCCTATTTAGGTTGCTTTTTTCGATTACATCCATGTCTGTGACTACGATTGATCCTTGGGTGGTGTTATCCTTTTCGTTTGAGCGACATCCCAAACCCATCATCGCAAAGTTCTTGAGCAACTCGCAACCAATCGCACCAGCCCCAACCACAAACCACCGCTGGCCACAAATTTTTTTCTGAAAATCTTGACCAAAAGCCGCAATTTGACCATCGTAGCGACTGCCAACCTGTAACAAAATTAGAAAAGATTTATGTTACTTCGCCTTGCCCCCTTTTGGTTGATATCAACTTTATTCATACGTGGAAAGGAACCAAACATTCTGCGTCTGTCTGACCATACCCAACGCAGAGCACTTTTTTCGGTAATGGTTGCAAATCTTTTGTCAAGCTGGGCGCTCGAGCTTCTTTCGAAGCAGAATAGAAAAGCCACCCTGCCAGCGGGTAAAAGTGGCAACCAACCGCAATGGGGAGCCATTAGCGGTGACCGCCTGCATGATGATGGGTACTCACTACTTGAAAGGTGTTGAAATGGTGCACTTTTCTCTCCTAGGTTCTCAAGTCCAGCAGGGGCGTTGCGGTGTAGCATTTCCATTGCAACATGTTCTCATCCCCATCCCCAGTAGAGAGCCAGATTCTCCACATTGCCAACCTATACCCAACCACAACGAAAAAACTGCTTGACGTCCCAAATAGCGCTTGGCCACGATGGAAAATAAGCGCAAAGCATAAATCCTTTTAACAAAATGACCAATTGCCATTTCAGTAATAAACCGACAGCCACCGTTAAATTTCCACTTAACCCCACGGTCTCGGTAGTGAAGTTTCAAAGAGATTGCTAGCAGCCAAGTATGTCTTAACCTCGCAACACCATTTGACTTCCTTTAGAGCATTGCAGCACTTTGAATTACCAACGTTCTAGTAGATAAACACTAGAATTATTTCGCCAAGGATCGAACCCAGCGTCACACTCAGAATGATTCGAAGTCCAATCATACAGTATTAGCCAACTGAACCTCGACAACAACAAAACAAATCATACATACAACAAGCAACATGATTGGCTATTATAGTCAGTGGATTTGTAGCTAAATTGGTTTGAGCGAGTTAGAACAAGTCAAGTTGCTGCAATGTGATTTTTTACCGCAGCTACATTACGAATTGCGTAGCCAATATCAACGCAAGTTTCAAGCTACAAGGCAAATTTACGCTATGGTTCAGCATTTGAATCTAATGTTTGGCCTTGATATTCATATATCACATATCTGTACTACCACAGCCAATAATTTTCACGATCGCATCTTGAGAGGAATATCTGGTCTCGAGGCTTCAATTCCCTAGCCGGCAGGATATATCAGGCACAGAGTTGCCAGCAGCTTGCCACCATTGCCACGAATCATCGGAAAAACCTGCAGACCATGGACCTGCTAACTGTGATAACTCGTTACATGCTTCAGCTTAAAAAATCCCATATTAACAAAAATTTATATTCCTTGCTACCTCTGCACATGTATTCGAGTTGAGAACAGAATCTGCTTCTGCTGGGAGACATTCGAGAGCATCAAAGTAGAAGAACTGCTTGATCATCATGAATTTGCCACTGCAAGCCTGAAAAGAATACATATACCAATAAAGATTTTAATTTGTATGACAAAAACGTATTTTATTTTATGCTTTGCATTTTGATGCGAAATCCTTTTTCCACTTTGTTGATAAGCATAGTTTCTAACAGCTAAGTTGAAAACATAGACTGAACGTCGCCAAAAGCACAGTGTCTAATCACTCAAACAAACACCATCACTACCCTATATTTGGAGTACTGCCGAAATTTAATTCCAGATTACCTTTTTAAAGAATACCAACGGTCTCCCAAATCGAACA
Organism: Trididemnum nubilum; assembly: GCA_963965965.1. Taxonomy (NCBI): domain Eukaryota; kingdom Metazoa; phylum Chordata; class Ascidiacea; order Aplousobranchia; family Didemnidae; genus Trididemnum; species Trididemnum nubilum. The sequence goes on from CAWYPQ010000048.1 coordinate 75,890, forward strand.
GAAAAGCGGTTCGACACTCAGCTAACAATTCAAACGCCGAGTCATTTATCCAAAACTACATCACCCAGGGTTTAAAAATGCATGTAGACTATTTTTGGAGTTATAGGGCTACAGCTTGAGCGACAAATTGCTTATTTAAACGGCATTGCTGGGAACAGTGTAGCAGCATACCAAATGTATAAAAGGAGAAGGAGATAAAAGTACGTAAATGATTTTACCTCACCTTCATAACTTCTTGAGCTACAATACCCCCAATCACAGCTTGCATAGGGCAAAGACTTGCTCTGGCAGTAAACGAAAGATATTGGACAAGTGATTCATCAACAGTCTCAACCTTAGCGCTGCCAGAAGTTTGACTATTAATTTCTTTGACCAACTGCACCAAAACCTTCGCATCGTCCTAAAAAATACCAAATTTGCTTTAAATCAACGCCTATTACACAGCAAAAAGAGCATAAAAACTTTTACAAAGAAACTATGCAAATAGATCAATGCAATTCCGAGACATCCAAATTCGATCAATATTGAAAGATTAATCCGGTCAAGTCTACTTGGAATGAAATCACTATTTTATTTTAAATGCTTGAGTCAGAGATTCGTTTGCCAAAGAATGGTTTCGTTCCATACAGTTGAGTTTTAATGACAAAGAAAATATCAGGTTGTCATACTCAAAAGCCATACTATAAGCAGTATAAGGTAACAGAGCAAAAATTTTCAATAATAAGTTGCATCCGATTAGCAAAACTATTTAGTATTTATTATTCAAGTGATATATTTAAATATTCAATTATTCATGCGAATGGTGCAATAAGCCTAAAAATAATGGTATTCTGCGTACATAGTGAACCTGACCTAAGTGCAGTATTTCCGAATTGATTCATTCATTCAATAAAACGTATAAACCAGGCTTTCTGGGTCCGTCTAGCCAGGGTCCACGACAACTGACCGCGAACAAACCAAATGACGCCGATTGGCTGAGAAGAGCGATTATAAGCATGTTTTACTATCCCCAGAGCCATCTTGCCCAAACCCTCACTTTGTGACAAAATCACTGTGACGAAATCAGTGACCAAATCACCCTGACAAAACCGTTTTTTCGCGGTCAGTTTGTCGCGGTCAGTTGATCTGGCTCGGAGCCACACCAAAAAACCTTTTTTGTAATCTGATACTTTTGCTAGGCTAGGCCACTACTTGGGGTAAATTGTTTAGCCTTGAATAACAACAAACACTATGTGCTTTTTCCAAAAACACAACGGCGTAAAGCAAATTCGACAATCGAATAGGGAGCCAAGAACTTTTTGATTACTAACCTGATGCTTTACCACCTGCTACCTGACCTACGCTGTCTCATTCTCGTAATGTTTATTTTTTATCTTGTAACGACTACATAATATACCCTGTTCTCCTAGTTCCACTTTATACAAAGCTTTTCCAGATTTTAAGACATAATTTTGTCCAATAAATGTCCTAAGTTTTGTCGAACAAATGTCGAAAAGCTCAGCCATAAGCAAGACAAGAAAAAGTGATAACAGAGAGCTATATATTGGGACACTTTCTGCAATCCGTTCTATCAATCAGTAACTTATTATTCTCTAGTATTTTAACACAAATTGCAGTCTAGTCACAAGTACTTACTTTATTCCAAGGCCGCGGTAAATCCTTCTTTTTGGCAACAAATTTGTCCAGAGCCTGGAAACCCAAATGAAGTTGGGCGGGTCTTTCAAACTTGGCAAAGTCAGTAATAAGCATTTCAGGTTCCGACAGAGCAGCACGGAGAGATTTCTAAGAAAAATTGTCATGGTAAAAAAGGAAATTTCTTTTAGATTCATATTGATTACTTAAGTTATTTACAAACATATAAGAGAACTACTTGGCAAATTACGGTCAATCAAATAAAAAATTCAAACTAGAGAATAATTTTCATTTGTTCGCCGGTAACAGCTGTTTCGCTTAATCTCAAGGCTCGTCAGTTAAGCTAGCAGGGACGAAATGATACTGCAGTTATAATAGTGGGAACTTCCAAAAGACACATCTTTACCAATAATTCATAATTAAATCTCACATATTAAGTTTTGTCATAAATCGATCTTCACCCAACAAATTAGACTAAACCAACTAAACTAACTGAAATTTAAACGGAATGGAAATAGGCTACAGACTATTAATTTAACCGAAACCTTTCTCGAACAAAACTACTTGGTTTACTTGCTACTAACTTAACTGAAATCTACTAAATGAAACTAGGCTACAGGCTACTAACTAAAATCTTTACCGAATAAAACCACGTTATAGGCTGCTAATTAAATCTTAACCAATTAAGTTACAATATCTTAACTTATAACATTGTTTTTAAAACGAGTGCTATTAATTCAAAACTAAAGCAATAAACTTGGCTAATAAACCTCAAAATAAATGAAACACCATAACCGTCTACATTTCTCAAACTCACGTAAAACGACTAAGAATAGGCAAGACTGAGGCAGTAAAACTAAAGCAATAATTAACAGGGGTTATAAATGTAAATTAACAGGGGTTATACAGTAACGCAACAATACATTCAACAATAAGGCAGAGACTTACTATGCTGTAAACAACCTTTTAAAAGCAAAACAGCTGTTTCAATCATGCAAATCGAAATTATTGTCCAGTATGAAATTATTAATTGATCGACCTTAATTTGCCATGTAATTCTTTTTTTGCGCTTGTAAATAAATTGAGTAATCCAAATCTATATTGTGAATAAAAAGAATTTCCTCTTTTAACATTGCTAATTTAGGAGGAACCGATCGCTGTGATAGAAGCGCATACTGTATGTTTTGCGGGAAAAGGATTAGTTTGTCCTACTACCAAATAGTTAGTAATTGCCGGTAGAACGCCAAATTGTTTATATCTTGACTTACCACGTTGCCTTCCCCACGAGAAACAACTGATCGGTTAAAACCACTGATTATTGATCGGTTAAAACAGATGAGTAAAAAACAAAAATAAAACTGGAAAGAAAAAAATTATTGAAACTTATTTGCTTTCAGACCACAGTAGTCCGCAAAAAATCAAATACATTTTTTCGGTCATTTAGCTAAATGTTTGGTGAAAAGAAAGCAAATTCGCTCCCGAATAGAAATTATAATCGGTAATGTTATGCATATTTGTTGCTAGCAAAAAAATAATGCTTGCAATAATCGAAAGAATTGTAAAACTAAGTCATTTTGAAATCAAAAATTCTGAGCAATAAAGAAATCCAGCCAAAAGCTAAATACTTCGAACTTGACTTGGAAAACCTAGACAACCTCTAAACTGTTTCATAAAAAATCCAGCAAGCCCAGTTTTTGACACCGAATCAATTTAAATGAATGTGTTTAAAATGAATCAAATTAATATTCTTTATACTTACGCTTTCAACAATCTGGGGCATTTTTACTTGAGTAGCAATTCCACCACGCTGATAGGGCGCAAAAGAACTAATATCTCCAATATTGAAAGTGTATGGCCCAAGAACAGTTATTTTACGTGGCTCTGAACTGTTCAATCCGGTCATTCCCTGTTATAAAAGATTTTAATAAACTCAGGATTCACTCTAAATTGGGCAAAACTTGAGGTCTACTTTGCTGTTTGAGATTCTATTTCTTTTGCTAATCTCAACTCATCCACGGTTTCAAACAGAGATAGGATGGTATGTGCCGCTTTATTGAAATTACATCTTTACGAGTTGCCTTGGCCAGGAGACAACGAAGGGACCACTAGGCCTTCGCCTTCGAGTCAAGCTGCTGCCTACCTACCACAAACGGTGGAAACTTTAGACTGTCCCTTTATTGCTGAACATCAAGCAGGAAAACTGAGTCTACCAATTTAACGGTAAAACCTAGAAACTTGAAATTTGAACTCAACATAGCAATTAATGAAAGCGTCTTGTGTGCCAATTTTGGGGATCCTAGGTCACGTGATCGTGAATTGAGACTTAAAAAAAAACGGTAGTTTTTGACTTGAAAAGTAATTAAATCGCTTATAATTCAAAACCACTTGACGTGCAAAGCTGAAATTTGTACACAATGAGCGTGATTATAAATGCTTTATGCAAACCCAGTTTGGAGGCGCCCGGTCACGTGACCAAAATTTTACAGACCAAAAATAGGCAAAAAGTGGACGATTTTGAACTGATACATCTCGGTAATTACCGATATTGATGAAAAATGGTTTGTGACTTTTGAGCACACTATCAACCACCTTTCTCTTGGTTATGTTTGTTTACCCCAACTTGAATACTATTTTTCTTCTTTTTGTTTCTTTTTTCTTACTTTTTTTTCTTTTTTATTCTTCTTCTCCGGCTATCTACTTTTAAACCGCTAAACGCACTGTATTCAAAGTTTAAGCGATTAAAGATATCTGGGAGGGCTAGTGCCCGACTGAAATTGGGGGTGCCAGGTTGGGAGGGATCCCCCTCAAATGGGTCCTCCAAAAATTTGAACTTTTAAACGGTTGAAGGTTGATGAATCAAATTTTTGAAATGGGTAGATATTAAAAATAAACTAAACCTAACAAAAATCGGGGGTGCCACGATGGGGGGTTTACCCCAAAACGGGCCCTCCAAAATTCAAACTTTTTACCCTTTAAAGCTAGATACATGAAATTTTTAAGGTAAGTAAATATAAAGGAAAGATAAAATTTGACAACATTTGGGTGCACCAAAATGGGGGGTTTTCCTCAAACGGGGCCGAAAAAATTCAAACTTTTCAACCACTTATGCCAGACACATCAAATTTTCAGAGTAGGCAAATATTACCAAAACATGAAAATTGACAAAATTTGAAGGTATGAAAGTGGGGGTTCCCCCTCAAACAGGGCCGCCGAATTTTTGAACTTTTAAATTGTTGTAGCTAGATGAATCAAATTTTCGGAATGGGTAGATAAACTAAACCTAACAAAAGTTGGGAGTGCCACAATGATGGGTTTACCCCCGAACGGGCCCTCCAACATTCAAAATTTTTACTCTTTTAAGCTAGATGCCTGAAATTTTTAAGGTAAGTAAATATAAAGGAAAGATAAAGTTTGACAAAATTTGAGTGCACCAAAATAGGGGGTTTCCTTCAAAGGGGGCTGCCAAAAATTCAAACTTTTTAACCACTCACACCAGACACATGAAATTTTCAGAGTACGCAAATATTACAAAAAAAATTACATTAGACAAAATTTGGGTAAATCAAAATGGGGGATACCCCTCAAACAGGGCTGCCAAAATTCCAACTTTTCAACCACTCATGCTAGACACATGAAGTTTTCAGGAGAGGCAAAAACAAAAAAAAGATAAAATTTGACAAAATTTGGGAGTACCAGAATGAAGGGATCCCCCTCAAACAAGGACGCCAAAATTCAAAACTGAACCACTCATCCTGGACTGATGAACTTTTCAGAATAGACAAATATGAAAAGATAAAATTTGACAAAATTTGGGAGTACCACAATGGGGATCCCCCTCAAATGAGGATGCCAAAATTCTCACTTATTACTTGTGTAAGCTAGACACATCACAATTTCAGGATACACAAGCAAATATGAAAGAAAGATAAAATTTGATAAAAAGTTTGTGGCACCAAAACGGGGTCCTTCAGAATTCAAACTTTTTAACCAATCAAGCTAAACATATGAAACTTTCAGAATAGGTAAATAAAAAAGAAGATAAATAGAGAATAGATAAACAAATATCACTAATTTGAAGTGCCATATTTGAAGAGTCCTCCTCCAACGGGTCCTTCAAAAGTTTTAACCACTCAAGCTAGAAAAATAAAATTTTCAAAATCGCTAAAATATAATATGAAAAAAAGTGAGGATCTCATACTATAGGGGTGCTCCAATTGTGTTGGCACCTACCCCATTAACTACACAAGCTAAACAAACTAAATCTACTGGATAAGTCAATATGAATCAAAGATAAAAGACAAAAAATTAAAATGGCCACTTTGAGGAGACCATGCCAAATGAGCTCCTTAAAATTTTTAAATCTTTAATACAAAGTACTCTAGCTAGGCATAATCAAAGAGAATCGGTAGGCTAATATAAGAAAAAGATAAAACATGCCAAACTTGGCAATGACATGTTGGACAATTAGCCCTTAAATGGACCTTCAAACTGTACGTTAATTTTCGCAATGAATTGGTATAACAGAAAAGTAGAAGAGCCAAACCTATGGAATTACTGCAACATTTAACACGTTGAAGTACTTGAGCTTAATGGCTTTGTTAGATTTAAGCTGCATGGCCGAGTATTTTTACTAAACTGTCGCGGATGACGTTGAAAAAGCTTCTACTAGCTCTTCAAAGTTTTTGAACAATTTTATAAAGAAAGCTTTGGTGCTGAATAATGGATGTAATACAATATACTGTACAATATCTAATACGTTGGCTGTTGGATCGCACCGCAAAATAGCGTTCTCGGAATAAGAATAGTTGTAAAATGCGTACTTATTTTTGGCTGTGGATAGTGTTAAGTTTGGCTGATGTAATAAAGTCGCTGAAATTTTAAAGATTGCTCTATGTTATTTCATAATAAAGAGAAAAACTGTTAGAACTCCTCATTGCTTTTTGATTGACGTTACTTGATTATTTTGATAACTTTTTGAGACCATTAAACTTTGAGAGCGAATAATCTCCAAGCTGTTAAAATGAACTAAAAAGAGCGCAATGTGCAAAAGAAGTGAATGATTTTCGGTAAATAGTTGTTTGACTTTGAGCATTACACCAAGTGTTCTGGAAAGCATAGAGTTGAGCAAATCATTATAAGTTTTCAATGTGAAGTCATCGTAAACTTAGACTCTGTAGAATTTGATTTTTTGTTTTTAAATTTTGTTTGTGTACGGATCTTTTTCCATGCTAATTGCTGCGTCAGGCATTGTTTAAGTTGGTTCTTAGATTTTGAGAAAAATTTCTCGAACTGTTCATACATGTGCTAGTATAAAATTCTTCTTAAAAATATTGCAGTGAGCTAGTTAGGGTGTAGACTTGATATTTAGGATGGTGGTCAAATTTCTGGTCAAGGTAATGTAAGTTGCAAAATCCAAAAATCATATTGGTATTTTCAGATCAAAAGTTTTTGTTTCTGTGTTTCAATCTGAGCGAAAGGTTACTGTCGAAATATTTGTTTGTTTGTAACCGCAATTTTAACAATTGCGCTCAACTAACTCCTTAAAAGTTGAAACGAGATCTGATAGACATTTATAGATACCTTTTCTAGACATTTAAATTTTGAAAGCCGTTAAATATAAACTTGACTAAATTGATGGAACATTATGTAATTCGAAAACGATGTGTTTCAGATATGACTGTCAACAACCATAAACACGCTAAACGCAATTGTGAAGTTCTTTAGTTCAGCAAAGTTAAATACTTTCGCGAAGCCCCCGGATATCGCTTGCGAAGTCATATTCTAGTTTGGTAGTGACAATTTCACCGAAAATTTTCAACTTAAAGTGAATAAAACGAGAATGAGAAATATTCATTCGCGCTTTTTTCATTTGCTTTTTTAGGGGTTAAGATTAGGGTTTAGGTTAGGGTTTGGGTTCGATTTGGGAATAGTTTTAGAGTAAGCATTTGAGTTTGTGCTAGATTTGAGTCAGAATTAATAAAAAACTAGATAAAAATTTCCGGTGAAATAAAGCCTTCCTTCTAGTTTTTGTCGGTTTAGTTGCGACATACTTCATTTGCGATGGAAAGGTTTTTGTTTTCGTTCTTCGTATCTTTTTTGAAAATGAATACCAGTTACCAAGCGTTCTTTTTTAGGTTCGGCTTAGTTAGCAAGCCTTTTGCCACACTGGGCCACCACGACCAGCAAACTGCTAGGTGGAGTCCCGCTATGCTGGTTTTGGTCAGCAACCAGCTGACACTTACAGAAACTAAATTTTAACAATATTTTGTTTTTAACTTCATAAAAGTCAACAAATTTGTTAAAATTTGAATTTTAGTATTCTTAAATACTGGATTGGTACGAAATTTAAGGCACCCTTAACCTATTTTTGCAGTTTTGGACACATTTTGAGAAAATTTCGGCACCAGCAGCTTAACCAAAAAGTTATCGAGGGAACACTGAAATTGTGACTCTCCCATGAACGCAACGGCACACTGCTCTAAAAACGAACGGGGAGCTGATAGCATTCAATCGCACCCATACGTCATGCCAGCTGGGTTTGTCGCTGTCGTTACAGTTAAGTTGCAAAAAACAAAGAAAAAAATAATTTTTATCACTTATAAATAGATGTATGCACCTTTATTTCATCAAACTTGACATAATCACCAGTTTCAAATCCATGTCTAGATTCGTCAATGCAGGCAACTATGCCTTCACCTTTTTCCTACAAAAATTGTTGAGATTGAAATAAATAAAATACAAACACCTTTTTTAAAATCGATGCATTTTCTCGAATTTGCAAAAAAATGTTTTGCTAGATTTGCGTAGTAACTTATTGAAATAATTAATACGAGCAACTCTTTTTTGGCATATTTTTCGTTTTCAGTTTGAGGTGATTTAATATAAGCACCACATTAAAATTTGAAGCAAAATAATGTTAACTAACAATTATACTAATGTTAAAATGTGCTAAGGTTATAATTGAAGAGGGCGCAGAGCTGCAGATTCGGTGACTGGCGTTTGGCCAGAATTCTGTGTTTTGCGCTTCCTCTCTGATTTTTTCTCTATTAGGCAACTTAATCAGTGGAAAAAACTTTTAGACATTTTCGCATTGATAAGTTTGTGTCATTCAGAGAGCAAAACTACATACACTGACATTAAAAGCAGAATATAAAGGATATAGATTTCAAAGAGAATTTTTTGTAATTTTGTTTACATACTTACATTTTTTGTAATCGCAGAAACCATTACACTAAGCGGTTGTTCGCCATTGTTATCGTAAACTGTAAACTTCTTGCCAAAGTCGCAGAAAATTTCAGCAAAAAGACCTTTAGTGTCGGCAACAATAAATCTCTTGTCATTATCGTGTGCATAGTCTCCTATCAACAGCTGCTGGTCCAACGCAGAATCGCATACAACAATAACCTGCGAAAAAAAAAATCGGTTTTTATTTGTTCTGTGTTAATCTCAATTCAACCATGGTTTCCAGCTAACTTTTTTTTCGGTCATTTAACAATCATTGACGCAAATTCTGCGATTGTTAAACCCTGAAATTGCGCTTGTAACCAAAATGATAAAAAATTTTTCATCACAATTCAAAAAATATTTAGAAGTTTGACAAAACAAATATAACCATAGGTGGGCAAGTTAATACAAAACGTTGGCTTCGTTAATCACAAGTACATTAACAAACTTCGTACCTCCGTTAAACTTAATTCGTTATTGTGTTAAACCAGCTTCATTGCGTTTTCGTTCGTAATAAAAGGAGGACTTGTACTTATGGTACAGAGTCATTAACTTCGATTTGAATTGATGAAAGAATTGAATAACGATGAAAGAATTGAATTCAAATCGAAGTTAATGACTCTGTACCTTAAGTACAAGTCCTCCTTTTATTAATTCGTTATTTTCTGCTTTAATTAACAGAAGTCACTGAAGTCCGTTAATTCGTTAACATTTTGAGTGCAACTTACATTTCTTTTTATTCACTCACTTCTAGAACACGTAAAATCACCCTGTTGAGCTGGTTGTGAGGAAAAATTTATTGCTATCGTGGTCTTTTGTGTTTTAGAAGTTGCATTTTACCGTCAAATCTAATTTCGAGATAAAAATAGGTTAGTATGTACTAAAGAAGCTGCGATCGGAAAATCTTTGGAAATTGCGAACAGCGATAATTAATATACCTATGAGGCTGGAGCTTATTATTTGCCACAAAAAAGCGCTCCTTTTCTTCGCATTTTCTATAAAACTCGAGCTAATACGCAACAAGTGTTACTAGTGCAAATTGGTTTGCAACGGTACGACGAATGAATGGTGCCAGAATTTAACGATGAAAACCTGAACGGAAGTTAATTTAGTCCGCTAACATGAAAAAACTTTTTAACGAATTAACGAGTTAATGAAAAAGTTAGCTTCGTTATTAACGGATAACAGATTTGTGCCCACCTATGAATATAACCATTATACTAGTGGCGAGTTTCAAAGAGGTTTGATGGAGCTAGCAACACAGTATATCAAACCTCTCCACCGTACATCGCTACTCTAAGACTTGGATTGCATGGCATCGGCCCGCAAACTCCCTACACGCTTCGGCGTAATACAGTGAGTATAATGAAAGATTTGATTTGATTAGAAATGATTTAAGCTTTTGTCTGAACAGGGCTGTATTTTGATATCTTCCCAACGACTTGTTATTTCAGTTTCCACTCGACTCATAAAAGACAACATTACGCTCAAAGTGGCAGCAGGAACAATTTTATAGTCTTTAGTATGATACGACAGAGAATCGAATCCATACTACCAACTTTCAAAAAGAATTTCTTAAGTTCCAAGTAAAATACAATTTGAAAGCATTTGTTCCATCAATTTCAAGTAATCATTTACATTTTCGCTATTTGCTTAAAACCGATTAAACTTTTTAAACAGGAAACATGTAACTACTAAGGACATACTTGAGAGCAACACGCATTGAACAAACTCGATTATTTACTTTTCTATGCTAGTTGTTGGAACAATAGTTTCAGAAGTAAAAAAAGTCAGATTATAAACCCAATCAAATAGCAACAGTAGAATGTGAACTATAGCTTTGTGAAACCGATTTGGTTGGTGCTTTACCTTTCAGCGCAAAACAAACAAAATGAACGAATTTAACAAACAGACAAGTCGATTTGGTGGATGAATTTGAAAAAATTTACCACTATTTCAAGGTCGCTGCATTCTACCAAACCCTACACAGTCAACGTAAGTTTTTTGGTGCCCGAAGCTGAACCAAGTTATTTTCAATGTAATAAATGATGCAGAGCCACCAACACACAACGGCTTCCGTACTAACGTCACAATCATCGCATGTATGCATATTGCATAGTTGATAAGTCTATGTGCACAGGAAGTGGTAAGCCTTAACTGGGCTGCAACGAAATTACAACTAAAACACGAATCACAACACAATAAAGTAAAGCCCTACTCTGCATTAAACTAACTACTCTCGTTTTTTGGGGGGAGCAAGTAAACTAAGGCTGGCTGTTCTTAAATTTTCAGTCTCATATGTTCTTAGTAAATGCACTATCCCAAAACTGAAAAGAAAAAAAAAGAAAAGAAAACGAACAACTTTTGTCGACTGTCAAATCTGCAAGAATAAAGCAGTAGCCTACAGTCCACTGGCTTTGATCGCTATTTATTTGGCTATTTCGTTACAACACAATATGCTGTGCAAAACATGTTATTTTTTTGTTTTTCGAATTTGTTTTCACGCCGAGGCTGGCACTGCTCTTCTTTGTTTTCATTTAGAAAAAAAAAGTGGTTGATCTCAGCCTGAATACGAGTAGAGATGACTTTGACAAAATAAAAAACGAATTGAAGATTGTTATTGGCAGTTGATGGTAAAACCCTTTGAAGCCGTATTATTTTTACTCAACTGAGCTGTATAACAAACGTAATACGGCAAATCATACACACCGTAACAAATCGGTTGTTCGAAAAGGAAAGCAAAAAAGCCAAAAACGCTATTTCTATCAGGTAACACAGTAACGTCGATTAGGCAAAGAATCAAAAGTCACTGAAAAGCCAACTGAGATGAATACCAGCTCAGTTCAAACACTTAGTCAAAGTAGAATTTTAAGAGGAACCATGACTAGTAATATTGAAACGTACGTTTACATAAAGTGCGATTCTCCTAAGTACGAAACAAAGCAGTTACATCAGAAAGTTGCACCACCTATCGCTGCCTTGACACAATGTGTTCTCTAACACGCATTGCAGATGTCATAACAGAACATTCAAAAGGAATGAATTAACATTATGTCATTGTGCTCAGTTACAGTGACAAAGTAACAAAAAAATCTCTAAATTCTAGCAACGCCACAAAATCTATTCAACAATATCTTTTGTTCATATAAACAATACCAACATATCTGCACACCCAAAACCCCCTGGATGGAACCTAAAGTTTTTTTAAAGATTATTATTCAAATACGAAAAGTGAAAAAATAAGAACCACCTGCCCGTGGAGTTACACTACGATAATTAGATCTATTTTTGGAACATCAATGCCAAACGTAGAGTATGCTCTTCCTTACATACATAGCAAAAATTAAAACAATAAAAATTATCACGGGAACCGAAGTAAATGTGTTCCTTTTAGGCTAAAATCATCGTGAGTGAAAAATGTCCCGAGGTAGAAAAACATTTAGAGGTTGTACAAAGGCAATAAAATTTTCATTAAATACCCAATTTTGCGAAGATAAGGGCTTCGCTGTTTGCAGAGTATTAGCTGTTCAAAAGCAGTAATATTATGGGTGTAACCCAACTTACTGTATGTTGCCAAGTTTAAGTAGCATACTGTCCTTATTCTCTCTTAGCAAAAACCATGCCTATGGTATGCTTTGTGGCAAAATGCATGAGGAACTGGATTTTTTAACCAACTTTCTGACTGCCATTAATGAGCCTAATAATTCACTCCAAGTATCAACGTCAATTGATAGAAAATTTTGATCCATTTTCATTTCAATTAATTGCACTTAATCAGCAAACCAGTTTTTGCAATAGCTGTTTCTTATTGGCACGCTTGGTAAAGTTTCCGTCTTTGTAAAGAGCTGCAACCATTCGTCACTTCATATCATCATGCACCTCTGGTTCAAAAAAACCTAAGCCACTAGTTTCTCGGACGTGTACCAAAGCCAACCAGAGAATTTTTTCATTACGGTTGCTCCGATTCTCTTGTCAGTGTGATTTTGCGACATTTTTTGTAAGTCCAAGATATTTTCCACATTTTGGTAAGTTTAGTGCAGATACAAGAAATGATGCTGTGGTCTATGCTTACGATGATCAGTGTACCATGCAGCACAGAGCTCACTGCTCATGTGTCTTATAAAAACTTAAAGAACCTCCGATCAAACTCTAATACAATCTATGATGACGGTACGCAAAATATGAACTTTGGATCTTTTTCAAGTTAAAAAAAAAGGTTAACATAAATCTGGATGCTTAATCTACGTTAGGGAGTATAGCCAAGTGCTCGAACCCCTAAAATGAGCAGATCACCACCATAATTTAACGTTATATCGCCCCTAACCAATTTCTGATTTTGTTCAACGTTGCTTTAATGGAGATACAAGCACCAGATTCTTACTTTCAGAGTTTGAGACATTCGTGCCAAAAAACATATTACCCTCTGTAGCAAAAAAACTTTCTCCGCCAATCTCCATTTTTCTAATGCTTAAACGATGTCATTTGCTTGAGACTAACTGGTCCCATTAGGAATTGGGGTAATCTTGAGCAGATGTTTTACGCAGATGCCAGAGGCGATGATAGCAGGCGATCGACTTGTGAGAATAAATTTGAATCAGATTGAAAGTGGTTCAAGTTATTCATCAAAACTTAAAACAATTTAACAGTTACCAGTTTTAAGAATACGTTCAGAATATTACTGGCTATTATTTTCTCAAGATGATCTCTCAAATTCTTAGTTAAGTTTATTGTTTTTGACTTGCCAATTATTACTCCTATATCCACTGTTCTCATTGATTCTATTGTCTAACATTCCCTTTTGAGCCAGAGAAAATTTTTCGTATCTTTGTCGTCAGGGTCTATGGATCAAAGCATTTGTACTCTTCACATCAAATAAATCTTTTAGGTCATCTCTTATGTTATTTGTGGTAGCCTTAAAGATTCGCCAGGTATTTTAACAAATTTGATAACTTTCCAAGAATCTGAGTAACACAATATTGTTTTGTAGTGTATGAGGTTTGAAATTTATCTAGAAATTAACACTGGGAACTTAAATGACTCTAGTCAAACTTACTAAGGCAAACAACTTCCAACAACAGGAGAAGAAATACAAAAAAATATGTGATGCATAATTACATATACTGTAGCATATGAATAATTTCAAATTTTCGCTGTTCATGTGCAACCTGTAAACTTCAATTTTTCTCTGAGATATTTTGCATATACAGTTTTTTATCGAAAACGAACACATTTAACTGGTTGCAGTTTAGTTTTCCAAAGTTTTGTAATAAGGACGACCCTAATGCACTACAGAGCATGAAAAATTTTCACTAATGCCTGAATTAGTGGTATGACCGTGAAAACTGGCCCAGCAAATTAACTCATATGCTTCAACATAACATTGCTAGTATAATGAAAACTATTGATTTTGATTTTGGAAACAAAACAGTACAGTTACCAGGTTTAAGACGTTGTGGAAGTTATGAATTATTCATTTATCGAATCATGTTGCAAACCAAAAAAATTTGCATTACTTGTTTCCGTGTTTTAATGAAGTGCATGCTTGGTAACAGCTAATTGAAAAAAAATACAATGTGTCCTTACAGCAAAATTTATCTCATCAAAAACGACCTACCTCGAATTGAGATAAGAACTCAGATGAAAGGCTTCCCGAATATGAGTCAACTTGTACGTATACATTGAGCTCTGCTACTCTGGGAGCTGAAACGGCTGCTCTGTTTTTACCAATATCAGCTTCGGTAAGAAAGTACTGCAAAATTAATTTGAGATTAAAGCAGGGCTATGGTATTAGTAAGATATTGCAGTTTGCAGTTTAGAAAGAACAAAAATCACAGCTAGCGTCAAAGTTAAACCTTACCTACAGTAAAGCCTTCGGCAAACTAGTAACAAATTCAAGATACACGAATTTTAATTTCTTTTTCATAATTGAACGGAAACTTTCTTCATCGTCTTAAATTTTAAGAATTCTTCCATCTAGGTAATTGGTATTAGCTTTGCACACAAAACTCTTTCTGCAACTTTTTTAAAAACCCTAACAGGTTTTTAATTTCATTATAATTGTCATTTTTACTTAATAAGCGTGTTTCTTTACCAGCGTGCACGTCAAATAAATAATCAAACAAAGAATATTTTTAATTATCTATTAGCATGTTACTGTAGTGTTGAATCACCTACAGTTAGCAATGAGTCAATATAAATGAAATAGAAACAATATGCATCGTACTTACGACGACTAAGATCGCAAAATCTAGTTGCAAGTTTCAACCCGCACCTCAATCATGCTGTTTGCAACCTTGAATAAGTGCTTTATAACAATTCTCTCAGGTTTATTCCTACGTGATTGCAGGTTTTTCCAAAGAATAGCATCATCAATGCTTTCTCGCGACAGAAGGAACAGCACAACAATCAAAACAAATTTCTAAATTAAAACTACCTGGGAGCTCAAATCGGAGACAGAAGCAGCCTTGGTATCATGAAGAGTGACAGCTTTTACACCACCCAACACTACGTTCTTTGCAACTTCTATTCCAAGTCCATTCATGCCACTGATAAGGACAGTAGCTGATCCCATACGTTTCATGGCATCATGGCCCAGAACGTATCTAAAATACAGAAGTTTTTAAGACCAAAAGAATATTTTTGTTCTTAGCAATAAGACACACAATTTTAGTGCAAAGAGTACAAAATATGGGTATTTTAAAGCTTCGATAGTTACTAGAATGCTTCAAACTCAAACTATAAAGATTGAAACGTTCACCTAATCTCGATTCAGGGCAAAGACTAAGTGAGCATCACGTTCCAAGATACTGTATTAGGCAAAATGATTGTTAGGGTCAAGTACACTCAATTGCTAAAATTTAACTTGTGCTTTCAAGCGAAAAATTAATCAGAATGTAATTACAAAACAAAAAAAGGATGATTTTTTAGTTTGACTGCAAATGCTACAGTGGTATGTACTTGGAAACTTGCTCATAATTGTCCTACCAACTACCACTAGTCTTTGTGTTGTTCATGTTTACTTTTTCAAGCATGGTTCTTGGTTAGTATTGAAAAAAAAAGTACAAGAACAAAAAACAAGTGAGAACCAAAACCATGCTAAAAAAATTTGAAATGCCGTACATTTCAAAGTGGTTAAAAAATGTAGTTGAGTGTGCTAGTACAGTTAAAATACAATATCTTACAGAAACTACTGCTAGTACCAGAAGCTAAGTTTTTTTTTTGATCATTGACTAAAATTTTTGGTAAATGACCAAAACCAAACATTATCAATATTTTAAATTTATGAGTTGAAGTCGCATTCACAACAATAGAAATTAAACAAAAAAAACTCTGAAATGACCAAAAACTTGTGTCCGAATTCGGACATTTGACCAAAAATTTTTGAGCAAAAATCAAACCCAGATCTAATTCCAACTAAGCTTATTGGCACCACATTGTTTATCAAATTGCGCTTGTCAGGAAATATGAAAGGAACTTTTATTTGTTTTTCGACTTTTTCCTCCCATTTGCTAATCACTCTCAGTAGAAGCAAAACAATGTCCCTTTTTTTTAATGCTAAATAAATGGAGGTAGAAAAATTGTTGATTTTAAATTGGGACTACAGGTTTAGTAAATCAAATCTTTCATTAAACTCGCTGCATTACGTCAAAGCATGTAACAAGTTGGCAAGGCCCATCTCAGCATCATTGCATCTGAGCACCACAGCTTCTTTTGAAGAAATGTCACAGAGGTGGCAAGCCGTTAGCAACCATTATGATCGGCCTGAAATTTGAACCTTCCAGACTTTCCACTCCAGAGACCAATGCATTACTGCTCGATTAATGTTACTAAAAACCAAATAAATCTATTTCTATAGCGAATGATTTATCCACTTCATTAATTGACCAGTTCTACAATTTTAGGCAAAAGTAAAAAACTTACAATTGTCTGGAGTAAAGCCCCTCATCGATTGAAGAGTTTTGTTTAACATCTCCATTTAGGGGATTGTCCTGCAATACAGAACATTCTTGCATAGCTTTGCTTAAATTTCACACTCACAATTGCGCTTGTACCTTGCTCAAATAACTGAAAAATTGAAATATGTTATGCTACGACAGCCTAACGTCAAGGTCTAACAGGTTTCAAATATTAACTATTTGCTAAGTAAACACTGATTAAAAGCAAATCATTTACGGTTCGTGTTAGGCCATGCCAGGTTGCCAAACACAAAGTAATTTTAACTGAATCCAAATAACAAAGCATTTGAAAAAAAATTAAAACGTGCTGCTCTAAAACACCTTACAGACTGATATTGTTATGAGGCTCTCACCAAACATAATAACTAGTTTGTCCATTCATTAATTATTCAAAGCTAAAGAAAAAGAGCTGGCTATCTTGCTTTATGTATATGAATAAAGCAGATTTTATGCACCTTAATAATTTTAAAATTGACTAACGACTACGGTTGTTGAAGAATTATTACATCTTTAACTGCAATTAGAATACCAGTAAGCATAATATTAGGATGAAAAGCATTGATTTAAAGCTTAATTTTTTTCACAACTGTGAGGTAGCACTTACCTCATATATCTGCTTTCCCATTAGGCTAGTGTTTCATCAGCATTTGAATTCACACATAGCCTATCCCGGCAGCACACCCAAATCTTCAAACCACACACGAGGGCAATTTTTGCACTTGCCATTGTACCCTCTTCTTAGATTACTCCGGTCAAAGTCTGATAAAAATGTCAACAGAAAGAAGATTCTCGCCCAGTATCACGCTGGCACTCCACTTAGCTCAACCGCATTGCGCTAGCATCACTAAGCATGGAGACCATAAATGTGTGAATTCAGTTGCTGATAAAACACTAACGTAATAGGATAGCAGATACATGAGGTAAGCGCTACCTCAGAGTTGTAAAAAAATTTACCAGTATGTTCCAAATCTGCTACGTAACGTAAAAACTTTAAGCTAGATAAAAAAAGACGGCTTGAAAAAATGAATAATCCGTGTTATACACATAACAGTTATACAGCTTTGTTTTTCATTCAAAAAGCTTAAAATGGGAGTTTTGAATATACTTTGTTATTTTTCAATATCTAAAGAAGGCTAGTTTGGACTTTGGATCATACCTGCTCAACATTCCCATATTCTAAAACTTTAATAAAATTGAAATTTTATAACATGATTTTGATTGACGCTATTACATTGAAAATTAAACTTTAAAAATTCTGTTTCCATTAATACTAGGCAATCTTGGTAATCTCAAACTTTTCGGATATAAAAACTGTAAACAAACCATATCAAACATGAAATTACTGCCACTTTTATTTGAGATAGTATAAGTATGTTTAACATAAACTACCGAGACAAAATATCAATACAAAATGATAATAAAATTCCATTAATTCTTCAATTCTTGCTTGTCACAAACAATATTATTGTTAATTGCCTCGACTTAATTTAGCTGCTGCTGAATAGCTTTGACGCGCTTTTGAGTTGGAATGTTCAAGATAATTCTTTCCAGTATGTTCTACAATTTTATAGTCAGCAGGTTGTTTTGTTGTTTACAACTGATAGCTGATGCAAAATGACTTGAGACCTTGCTGAATTTTGCATTTAAGTTAATGCTAAGGAGCATCACTTTATGTCGAGTTTATATAGACCTTAAACCATTTTTTCATATCAGCTTTTGGCTATTTGGGACTTTGCGTGAGCGCGTAGTACCTTTGTTTTTGTTTGCAAAGTTTGGCAGATTAGGATTGATTTGCTCATAACTAGCAAACAGTAAAGGTGAATTTACACAGTATCCGTTTTTCAAACGTTTTCGTCTGTTTTTTACGTTTTTGCTTGGAAAAGTATGCGCTTTTTCATCCGCATTTTTGTAAGTCCATATACGCACTAAGTAGACTGTTATATATAGATAAAAATTTCGTTCAAAAATTTTTTATATGAACGATAAGAGCGATATTTTGAAATAGAGCTGTACTCCTTTACAAAAAAATTTTTTCAGAAAACTTTTGTCCAGTATGTGACTGTCTGGTTCGTGCAGATATGGACACATAAAAATGCGGATGAAAAAGCGCATACTTTGTCAAGGAGAAGCAAAAATGTACAAAAACGGACAAAAACGTACAAAAAACGGATACTGAGTAAATTCACCTTAAAACCTACGCAGTTCAAATTTGGACTCAACATGGAAATTAATGAATGCGCCATGTGTGCTAATTTTGGGGATCCTAGGTCACGTGATCGTGAATTGAGACACAAAAAAAACATTAACAAATGCGGTGTTTGGCTTGAAATTTTATTAATTTGCCTAGGACTCAACAAACACTAGGCGTGCACAGCTGAAATTTGTATACAATATGGTAATTATGATTTAATCAAACCAAGTTTGGGGGTACCCACTACCCAGTCACAAGGCCACAATGTTACAGGCCAAAAATAGGCAGAAAGTGGACGATTTAGAAGGGATATAGCTCAGTAAATACCGATCTTGATGGAAAATGATTTGTGGTTTTTGAGCACACTATCAACCATCTTTCTTTTGGTTATGGTTGTTTACACCAACTTGAATACCGGTACAATTTTTCTCCTTTTTTGTCTTTTTTCTTACTTTTTTTCCTTTTTGCTTTTTCTTCTCCAACTATCTACTTTTAAACCTCTAAACACACTGTATTCAAAGTTTGAGCGATTGAAGATATCAGGGAGGACTCGTGCAGGAATGAAATCGGTGGTGCCTGGTTGGGAAATCTCCCTCAATCGGGTCCTCCAAAATTTTGAACTTTCAAACCCTCAGAGCAAGATGGATCAAATTTTTGGAATACGTACCTAATAAAAATAAACTAAACCTAACAAAAATTGGAGGTTCAACGATGGGGGTTTCCCCCTCAAACGGGCCCTCCAAAATTCTTACTTGTTAATCTTTTAAGCTAGGCCCACGAAATTTTAAAGGTAAGTAAACATACAGGAAAGATAAAATTTGATAAAATTTAGGGGTACCAAAATGGGGGATCTTCCCCAAATGAAGCCACTAAAATTGTAACTTTTTAACCACTCACGCTAGACACTTGAAATTTTTAGGGTAGGCAAATATGAAAAGATAAAATTTGACAAAATTCGGGGGTAACAAAATCGGGGTTCCCTCTGAAACAAGGCCGCCAAAATTTTGAATTTTTAAACCGTTGGAGCTAGATAGATCAAATTTTCGGAATGAGTAGCATTAAAAATAAACTCCACCAAACAAAAATTGGGGGGTTTAAAATGGGAGATTTTTTCCAAATGGGGCACTCCAAAATTCGAACTTTTTAACCTTTTAAGCTACGCACATGAAATTTTCAAGGTAACTAAACATAAAGGAAAAATAATATTTGGCAAAATTTGGTGGTAACAAAATGGGGAGTGCCCCTCAAACAAGGCCACCAAAACTTTAAACTTTTAAACGATTAGAGCTAGATGGATCTAATTTTCCATATAGGTAGATATAAAAAATAAACTAAAACCAACAAAATTTGGGGTTTGCCCCAAACGAGGCTTTCTAAAATTCAAACTTTTTAACCTTTTAAGCTGAACGCATGAAATTCTTAAGCTAAATATAAAAAAGATAAAATTTGACCAATTTTGAGGTTACAAAATCAGAGGTCCCCCAAAACGAGGCCGCCAATATTCAAAAATTTTTAACCATACACATTACACAAATGAAATTTTCAGGGTTGACAATTACGAAGATAAGATAAATTTTGAAAAAATTTGGGGGTACTAAAATATGGGGATCTCTCTTAAAACAGAGCTGCCAAAATCCAAACTTTTTAACCACTCACATTAGACAGATGAAATTTTCAGAATAGATAAATATAAAGATAAAATATGACAAAAGTTGGGGTACTACAATGAGGGTGTCCATCTCAAAAGGGGCCATCAAAATTCAAACTGTTTAACCACTCATGCTAGACACACAAAATTTTCAGGATAGGCAAGTACGAAGAAAAGATAACATTTGACGAAATTTGGGGGTACCAAAATGAAGAGATCCTTCTCAAACAAGAACGATAAAATTCAACTTTAACCATTTACACTAGACTGATGAAATTTTTAGAATAGGTAAATATGAAAAACGATAAAATTTGGGGTACCAAAATGAGGGTCCCCCTCAAACCAGGATTCCAAAATTCAAACTTTTTAATTGTTAACGCTAGACACATCAAATTGTCAGGATAGGTTAATATCAAGGAAAAACAAAATTAATTTGAGCCACCAAAATCGGAGGTTTCTCAATTGGATCCTTCAAAATTCAAACTTTTCAACCATTCAAGCTAAAGACACAAAACTTTCAGAATAGGTAAAAAAAAATCAGAATAGGTATATAAATAAGACTAGGTGCCACAATTGAGAGTCCTTCTCCAACGAGTCCTTCAAAATTTTAACCTTGCAAACAATCAAGCAAGACAAATAAAACTTTCAAGATAGGTAAAAATACCAATGAAAAAATATTGAGGATCTCATACTATAGGGGTCCTCCAATTATGTTGACACCTCCCCCAATTAACCACAAAATCTAAATGAATTAAATCTGTTGGATAGGTCAATATAAATCAAAGACAGACAACAAAATTTGGTGAGCTGCATTGAGGGGACCATGCCAAATGGGCCTTTAAAAATTTTAAAATCTACTCCAGCTAGACATGTCAAATTTTAAGAGTACTGGTAGTGGTAGGCCAATATTAGAAAAAGATAGAACATGCCAAACTTGGCAATGCCATGTTGGACAATAATTAGCCCAAAAGATCAGGTCAATTAAAGGCCGTATAGAAAACTGCGATGGTTCACGAAGTTATTCTCATCGACCTGTGACAACATGTCAGTACAGCATTAACTACGGAAAATACATTTTAGTTTTCTTGTTTTTGCAATTTGTCAAATTATATCATTTGAGAATGAAGTCTATGTGACAAAAACACAAACGATTTAGGAAAAAACTTAATAAATGTCTGTTATAAATTTGCATAATTTTAGCAATTTTTTATTTTAGGTAATGCTGCTGCAGAGGGGGCTTTAATTTCCAAACAATCGGTATACCAATATTATAATTATGTTGAATTGCAATGCGAATGAGCGTTATCAGAATTATACATGGCTGTAAGTTTCGTTGATGTAACAAAAATTCCTTGTGAGTCGCTGGAATTTCAAAGATCGCTTTATGTTATTTCAAATGGAGTGAAAAACTGTTAAAAACTCGTAAAAAGTGCTGAGATTTGACGTTGTATTGTAAACTGTTATGCGAGCTTTTTGAATGATGTTACTTGATTATTTTTGATAACTTGAAGGGATTTAAATATTGAACTCGAATAACAACAGAGTGATTTAAGTTAGTGAAACAAAATTTGAAAGGGGCGCATTTAAATTATTGATCTGACTGTCAACGATTACATTTTTTACACAAATTCATTCAAAGCAATTGGATCACTATTTTAAAGCTGAATAAAAGTTCAGTAAAAGTTGGATAATGTCACAAAGCCCCCAAATATCGCTTGCGATGTCACGTTCTAGTTTATATCACAACCCAGAAGTAATCTTTCATTATTGAAACAACCAACAAACATGGTAAGTCGCTCTTTACACAATTAACTAAAGCTTATCTTCAAATTCAAAAATTTTAAATTTATTAAACAGTATCAATCTAACATTCATTTAAACTTTTTAATGCAGTTTTGAACTTAATTAGTTAAGGTGCAATTTAACTTGCCTGTTAGTTGTTTGACAAACAAGAAAATTGCTTCTGGCACATAACAAGCAAAATGCAAAAGATATTAAAGCTTCACGACTTAAGTTGCCTCGATAAGTGATACTGCTGTTTGGAATTGAAACAAAACCAAATGCAACAAGGTCTCAAGTCATTTTGCACCAGCTGTCTATTTAAACTTGATTTTTTGATATCATAATTATGTTTCTATTTGTTGTTGTAGCTCGTAGTATTTTCTATTGAGATATAACAAAATTTTTTCTGGGATACTCTACAGCTTTTGCCAAGAGATACGACAAAATCTTCTGTTCTATCCTATCATTGACATAATTCTAGTGATCTGGATATTAATTTCATTGTGGTTGTAAGTAAGTTAAAACAATTTAGCGAAGATTGCTGCAATTCAAGAAGTTAGCAGAACTATCACCTGCCACTATTGGTCAGTCAATTACTACCTCAGTCGTTCTCTGGTTTAGTTAACTTGTACTATTTTTGAAGATTACAAGTTGTACTCCAGCTAAGTTTAATTTCACGACACTGCCTAAGGCTTTTTCAAACGTCAAAAAAAGTCAGTTTAACGTGATGCAATAAAGTTCAATCTATAAAGTATAAACCTGAGAAATAAACCCCTTTACATGATTTTAATTTGAAAACACTACAAAACGAATTACCATTATTTTGCTATTGAGCTCCCAAATGAATTTGTCTTTTAACTAACAACTATCTACGTCTTTTAACTATTTGTCTTTTAACTAACAACTTGTCTTTTGTCTTTTAACTAATTTGTCTTTTAACTAACAACTATCTAACAACTATCTTTTAACTAACAACGTTCTTTGAACCAGTACGACAAAAACCTTTACTTAATTTATTAAGAATAGGTTTAACAAATGCTAAAAATAAACCAAAAATGGAACAATTGGGACGTATGCAAATGGGGTAGTAGATGCAATACCTCCTAATCATGATACGAGAGCAATAATACTTGTAACAATTATGGTCAGTCGAATGGGGTAATTATTGGACAATTTTGAAAAACATTGGAAAATTTTTACTAAGTTTAAAAGCATTTGAGTTAAACTAGATGTACCGGTATTGAATACACGAAACAGTTGAGACAGCTATCCCTATTCCAGTAAGAAATTATTTGCTTGCTCTGTAAGGTCTTCTAGGCAGAAATTTTAACATTTTCAACTGCAATAATTACCCCTGCATTTGGGGTGATTGTTGGACACTATTGGGGTAAAGGATGGACAGCACTCCATTTGTCAATTTGCATGTATTAAACAAAACTGCGACATCAGAAACTTGTGTAGCATGAATTAACATCACAACAGCTTACTTATATCACAAAAAAGCACAATATTTGTGACATTAACATAATAATTCAGCAGTCCAGTGCCTCCAAGAAAACCCTTCATTGTTTAATTTTAAAAATTATTAACTCACCTAGTTTTGTAATAACATGCCAATTAGAATAGCAGTGTTTTGGTCATGTGATAAGTTGAATTGTGAGGAAAGTTTTACAAAATCTTTGAGATAAATTATTCTGTGTTGATGTTACCAGTTCAATATACAGTTTGTAGCACTCAGTATGATATAACCCCACCAACTACACAATGAAAAGAACTTTTAAAAACTTTTTACAAACATATCAAGCGGCAATAATATCGAATTTTTACAATCTAAGACATTGTTTTTTTCTCTTTCTGCTACTGCATGTTTCAAAGCAGTTTCAGTCCATACTTTTTTGGTCTAGGCTTGTACTTTCGTGCCATTGCAGCTAATTTCAAAATAAAAACCACTGCTATATCGTTTGTGGAAAATAATCTAGTAGATAGATGCTAAATTTGTTCAGTAGGTGTCCAATAATTACCCCTTTAACTTATGACAAAGGTAATTATTGGACACGTTTTACAGGCAACCTGACAAAGCTGTGATTTTAATTCAACCATTATCATGTGATTCAGATCAACTCCTGATAGGGTTGCCAATAATTTTTTTCAAAATGTTAAAAATTGTTTTTAATTTTAATAAATTACTTTTTTACTTAGTTTCATTTTTCATGAAATTTATCAGCACAGAACAAAGAAAAAAAACTCTTACTTCTGATGCTTAATAAAACTAATATAACTTAAGCTTTTATGACACCAAAGGTCAAGTTCAAAGACCTTCTAGATTTCATGGTCTCTATCTGTCCAAGAATCACCATACCTTTTAACTGTCCAACAATTACCTCAACCGACTATACCTTATTTATTAGAGTACAATGAGTACTTATGTATAACCCACAGTCCACAACCATTGATTTCTGAATGAAAATTGGTATAATTTTTTTTTCACTTTTCTTATCACAATAGCGTTGAAACTGCAAACTGCATTTTTCTCAACACAGCGGGAAGCCAAAGCATGATGACTTTGTAGTCACACACAGAATTGCGATTGGTCATGATTGTGACTTCAAAACAACAAATGATATTACCCATATGCATAATTGTTACAACAACTTTTTTGTATATCTTGTTTTGATAATAATTGCATTGCACTCTGTAGCCATGATAAGGATTTAATGGTCAACATCGTGCAATGCGACTACCTATATTTATTCCAGTATAATGTGCTGTGTGCACCCTTAATTTTTGATTGAAAATTGGTATAAAATTTTGAGCATTATACTCGGATAATTTGGTACAAGAAAAAACATTTTTAATTTCACAATTAATCTAGATTTTATGTTCATTTGCATTATTAGCATCACTATTTGAAATAGCAAAATTAACCTGATGCAAGATCAACTTCAACCTTGGACGCATTGTTAGGCCCTTGAATAAACACTACGTGGCGTTTTTACATGTCATTTCCTAGGCCCAATTCTAGGTTTCAGTGCCTGCTAATTGCCGAGTCATGCAAAAAAATTGCCAAATCAGAAAAGAAGAATGCCAATCAAAGATTTTATATCTTAGTAATGTTTTTTGATGACATGAATTATTTGATTAGCAGTGTTCTTTTGTGATTTGGGACTTTTCTTTGCATGATTAACTAAGAAAGCAGGCACCAAAACTAAGAACCAGACCTGAAAAGTGGAAAAGTAAAAATGCTAATGATCTCTGCTGGATAGCTGTGACAAAAATGAACAAGCAGTAATAAATCTAACCAGTCAAAGACAAAAACTTAACAGCAACAACAAAACAAGTGATTACAGACCAGCATTGCTATCTAGTGACTACAAAGTAAAAAATTTACCAGCAATAAATAAGTAGCGGTATATTATGCAAATTGTTTCAGCCAGGAAATATCAAGTTGCCAAGGGTCCAACTGTCTACGATACCTTTCTACCACAAAAACTGGGGGTTTCACAACATTTTTTTAATGCTGAATGCCAAACAGGAAAACTATGTATGACTACAAAGTAAAAAGTATACGGGCAATAAATAAGTGTACATACAAATTGCTTAGGCCAGGAGATATCAACTTGCCAAGTGTCCAAAAGTGGGGGTTTCACAATATTTTTTTAATGCTAACTGTTAAACAGGGAAGTATGTATGCTAACTTTTTTAGTAGTTGGTTTTACCCAAATGAACAATAAATCCGACGTAGGTTTATTTTTCAGTCATTGACCCAAATTTATAGTTGATTGACTCAAAAATAAATTATTTATGAAACTGACCAAAGAAATACTTCAGACATTTGACAGAAAATTCTGAGCAAATAATAAACCCAGAACTCAAGTTAACTGTTTCAGTCGCATTATCCACTCACCACTGATAAATATCAATCAAACCAAAACCATACTTACAGAATTCATGGCAGAGACGGTGCTGTTTGAAGATGATGAGTCGAAAGAAACTTTTTGAAGTTTTGCTGGAGGAGAGGTTGAAGGAAAAGGATGATCAACAACAGAAATACTATCGCTGCTTTGCTCAGATGACATGGGATATAACTAATCTATTAAACATCGGTGCATAATACTTGGCATATATCAACCATAACTTAGAAGAATAACTAAATACTGAAACCATACTAGGCATGGCACTTATATTGGTGACTATGACTACAGTGTAAATGAAATGCTAATGTTATTGACATTCAGAAGCTAACTCTTTTTTTAGCAGGGTAATCCAAACATAAGATGCTTTTAATGTGCTTAATTTCAGTAACTTTTGACAACGTGCTCTAAAAATCAAAAATCTGGTCTTAAAAAAAGTGTTTTCATGCACTGTTTCATGTCATAATCACTAACAAGTACCTTAAAGAATCAAAAGACCTTAATCACAAACAAAGTACCTTAAGCACATTAAAAGCATCTTATGTTTGGTAATGATTCTGCAGGGTTTCATGTCTCTTCCACTACACATCCCTAAAGGCGTGCTCTTAAGACAGAATATTGCGTCAGATTCATGTGGCACAGCAGTTGGTTGCCAGCAATTTTGGAAAGAATCAAAAGAATGTCAAAAAAGAATTATATTTGAATGAAATTATTATGTTTTCCATCATTGTCTGTCGTCTTGTCGTTGAGTGATGTTTCAAAAACAGTATTTTACATACACCAAACTTGGGGGCACAAGCAGCCGTTAGGTGGGGCATGGCCCCCCTGGCCCACCCCGTAGCAACATCATTGAGCCAAAGCCAACCAAAATATTTCTCGAAACAATTTGCAGAATGTGAGGTAAAGATCAAAAAATAAAAACAAAGTCTTTACTTCAGGAATCCACAGATTTGGTCTGCCAAATTTTATTATAGCTTTCGGCAAATTTCACTCTTTGTAGATCTCTGCAAAAAAACAAGCAACCCAAAAGAATTTTTAGACAACCCAACTTTGGGTTGCGACCCATAGGTTGAAAACCATGCATTTAAATCAAATAATTCTGCATTGGTTTTAATTAGCCAAAGCATTATTACATGCAATCTGAAACAGAGATTGAATAAGGATTTAAAAATGCTATAATTTTTGTTTCTTTGCATTTTTCTTAATGTTTGCTTATTATGTTCAGTAGGTTTTTGTTTGTTTTTTAGAAAAAATATTTCATACATTTTTCAACACATTTTGTTCTTATAGTATTTTGTCAAGCCACTTTTTTAATTTTGAAATTTTTGAAACTTACATTTTTGAGGTTATGTTTTTTGTTTTAGCATGTTCATTTTTTTACAAAATTTTGCTTTTAAGCTTGACATCTGCAACCTGCTGCTCATGATCCAAAATTTTGTGGCATATCTCATTTTTGTCTCACACACTGGTTCACATGACCTCTTGTGGTTATTCTAAGTCTATCAAAAAATGTCACATATGCTCGCATATAAGCGAACCCAAAAAAACAAACCTAAAATGATGATTTTTACAAAAACTCATATATAGGCCAACTCTACAAATGCTCTTATCATAGCATTACTACACGTATCAATGTCTTCAAACTCAAATGCACTTACCAAATGCAATTGGTGAGTGAAAAATGCAAACAAGCAAGCAGTCACGTGTAAGAACAACCAATCACAGACTGTTTATAATCAGGTGGTTGATGACGTCATGATCAAGTAAGTGACCGCCCAAATGTGATTGATTACATTGCATTTCATTTCATGTGGAGGTAAAATTAACGTTCGCATATTCAATTTGATTCATAGATGTCAAACTTACATTAGCATGCTGTCATTTTGTTTGTATGTAAATAGAGCTTTGCACATAGAAGCGGACAAGACAAGACGAATTTACTTCATGGCTCAGTAATAGAACGAAGAAGAATTTATAATAAGCACTTGTTCAAAACGATGACAGGGAAGTTGCATAAGACCTTCCGATCGCTCGAAGAAATTTAGCGAGAAAGAATGACGTAACGGATTTTGCAAGGCTTTACATAGACGTGCAAAAATGACCTCTTGCTTTTAGTGAGTATTTTGTTCGTTAGCACCTCTTAAAAAAAAATCGTTATTAAAGCGAACAAGGAAATTTCTGTCATGTGCCCCCAGATCTTCACTTTGAATCAAATCTTCGAGAAATTTTGGGAATATGACAAAGATCTCTTTGCATGCTTTGTCGATCCTGAAGGAGCATATGACAGAGTTTCTCGGGATAAACTTTGAATGGTTTTGCTAAAGTATGGCGTTGATGGTCAGTTGTTACGTGCCATTAAGGCATTCTACAGCGACCGGAGGTTTGTGTTTGGGTAAATGGCAAGCAATCAAAGCTGTTCCATGTGGGCGTTGGACTCCGGCAAGGGTGCATTTTGTCACCACTCCTTTTCATTGTTTACATGTATTGAATCAACAAATGCAGCCAAGCTGATGAGTGTGCCACGATCGAAAATTGCAAAATCAGTCGTCTGCTATTTGCTGATGATTTGGTTTTGCTTTCTTCCACACAATCTGGTCTCCAGCGCACATTAAATAGCTTTGCAGATGCATGCAACACCGCCGGAATGAAAATAAGCACGGCCAAAACTGATGTACTTCATCTTTCAAGAAACCCTGATCAGTGCGTGTTACAAGTGAATGGAGCAACACTGGAGCAGGTAGAGAAGATCAAGTATTTTGGGGTTGCATTCTTGAGTGACAAAAGGCAAGATGAAGAACTGGATACCAGAATTGGCAAGGCAAGTACAGTAATGTGAGCTTGGCACTATTTGGTTGAAATGAAATGAGAATTGTCAAAAAACGCAAAACTCTCAATTTTCAAAACAGTTTTTGTGCCCATTCTCACTTATGGTCATGAGTCTTGCGTCATGATCAAAACAGTGCGTTCACAAGTGCAAGCGTCCGAAATGAGGTTTTTATGAAAAATTGAAGGACTTACACTGTTTAACAAGGTGCATAGCTCTGAGGTTTGAAAATCTCTTAACATCAAACAGTTACCTCTCCAAATTAAAAGATCTCAGGTTAGATAGTTTGGCCATGTAAGCAGAATGTCTCAGGAAAGACTTCCCAATCAAGCTCTACTTGCCAAAGCAAATGGGAGAAGACCAGTTGGATGACCTAGAACTTGGACCAATTACATTGAAGATCTTGGATGAAATCACTTGGGACCTCACCCTAGCAAAATGATGGATGTGATGGAAGACCATGAAGTGTGATGGCTTAATCTCGAGATGCTACTCCCGCAACCCTCACAGAAAAGCAGGAAATTAAAAGAAAAATTTTGGAAAAGAGATTGACTTTCTGTACCTAACTGTAGCAATATACAGCAACCATAAGCTCTGGTGCATTTTTTAGGCTTGTTACTTGTATCTGCATTATTTACAATTAAAAAAAATTACTATGCAAACATTTTCGGCACTACAATTGGCTCTCTACTGGCACATCTGAAATAGCTATCTTAACTTCAATGAGTTCTACTCAATTAATTAACTAATCTGATAAAAGCTAAAACATTTGCTACAATGCATGCTGTCTCCTACGCTAAATCAATCAAGTTTGAATTGAAATGACAAAATTAGAAAATTATGACGAAACAAGCATTACAATTATAGGATAAAGAAAACACCAGACCGTGACTTTTAGGTGCAGACGTTTAGATACCGCCGATAATGCGCCTGGACTTTTAGGTGCCAGAGGCAAAAAAAATTTCAAAAAAAAATTGTTTTGAAAAATTTTTTGAAAAAAGTTTAAAAAAAATTTTTTGAAACAAAAAAAGGCGCCAGTACCTGGGTTCAATTATCTAGTTGGCAATCGCTTTTATCAAAGCAAGATTATACTGAATCTACCATATTAATTTTTTTTTTTTTTGATTAGAACAAAGTTACTTTTAATATTTTTTGTTTGACACTAGATATGATCAGTCGGTATCAGGTTTCATTGTCTGTGAAGACGTCCCGAAAATCAGTTTTTTAAGACCTCAACTACTGCGCAAGTTTTTTTTGGCTATAAGTAGAAATTTTAAAGGCAAAAATATTTTGACATAATTTGGAGGTAGTCACCTACACGCGCATGCTGCCGTGGCTGATATGCTTGAAGGCGCCAGTGCTTGAAACCTAAGACCTGGGTTCAATTATCCACTTGGCCATCGCTTTTATCAAACCAACATTATAATGAATCTAGCATATTAATTCTTTTTTTGATTAAGACAAAATTGCTTTCAATATTTTTTGTTTGACACTAGATATGATCAGACGATATCAGGTTTTATTCTCTGTGACAACGCTCCAAAAATTACTTTCCTAACAACTTAAGTTAGTGCGCTAGTTTTTTTTTTTTTTTGGTGTCAGCAGAAATTTTTCGGACAAAACAATTTTGACATAATATGGGGGAATCAACCCTCCAAAACACCCAAATGGACCCAAAAAAATATCAGCTTTTTTGACGGCTTAAGCTAGGATGCTACATCTTTCACATCAAGAGACATTTAAGAGACAAACACCTTGACATAGTTTGGGGGTTCCACCCCCCCGGGGACCACTCCAAACATCAATTTTTTGATTGGCTTAACATACGGTGCCAGTGTTTTTTGATATCAGTACATATTTAGGAGAAAAATATTTTGATGTGGTTTGGGGGTACCACCTCCCCTCGGGGACCAAAATGGACCGCCCCCAAATCACTTTTTTGAATGACTTAACATAGGGTGCAAGTGTTTTTTGATATCAGTACATATTTAAGAGACAAACACCTTGACATAGATTGGAGGTACCACCCCAAATGGACACCCCAAACATCAATTTTTTGAACAGCTTAACATACGGTGCCAGTGTTTTTTGATATCAGTACATGTTTAAGAGACAAACACCTTGACATAGATTGAAGGTACCACCCTCCTCAGGGACCAAAATAGACCCTCAAAAATCAATTTTTTGAACGACTTAATTTATGGTGCCAGTGTTTTTTGATATCAGTAGATATTTAAGAGACAAATATTTTGACGTGGTTTGGGGGTACCACCCCCCTCGAGGACCAAAATGGACCCCCCAAAAATCAATATTTTGAACAACTTAATTTAAGGTGCCAGTGTTTTTTGATATCAGTAGATATTTAGGAGTCAAATATTTTGACGTGGTTTGGGGGTACCATTCCCCCTTGGGGACCACGAACCAACTGACCGCAAACAATGCCGATTAGCTGAGAAGGGCGATCTTAAATATATTTTTACTATCCCCAGAGCCATCTTGCTTAAACCCTCACTTTGTGACAAAACCACTGCGACGAAAACATGTAAAGAAATCATTGCTTCGCGGTCAGTTGACTTGGCTCGAGTTTTTTCATTTCAGCACATATCTAAGACGAATATTTTGACATCGTTTGGGGGTATTACCCCCCTCAGGAACCCCCCAAAAATTAATTTTTTAATTGGCTCAAACTAAGGTGTCAGTTTTTTGATATCAACACATCGTTCACCTAGAACAGAACTATTTTAAGTCCAATTTTGACATTTTGAGAAATAAGTTAAAATAAATAAAAAAAACATTGAATTCATGAATATAATCTCGAGAGCATGAGCAACATCAAAAATTATAGCAGTCGAAATTGTTTTTTGATCTTTTAGGGTTATAACATTATATGATGCTCACCACCAGATGGCGCAGTTTTGTTTTTTTGGCCGAAAAGCGCAGTTTTGTTTTTTTGGTCGAAAATCGGACATAAAATAGTTCAGTTTCGAAAAAGAAAAATGATGGCCTGGACGTACCATATGTATTGCAAGTATTTAATACAAATAATAAAAGTTTATTACGGATACTTTTGTTATTGATTAGCTTCAAGTCTTTTGTCAAACTATTACAATAGGTATCCAGTCAACAACTTTGTACAAATATTGTCATTTCTGCCATTAATTTCTGGTACCTGTTTTTAATAAGTTTAACAAACAACAACACAGTTAAAACTTAGTTTACAATGCAAGCTAAGCCATGCTGGGTGGTTAACTAGCTCAGAAACAAAAGACAAATTATGTTGGTGTTTAGTACTAAACTTCAAGCCGACTTCATTCATTGCTACACAGATTTCACCAATTATTTATTATTCAAGAAATTTCACAGTTTTCTCAAAATTTTGATTACGGTACCAGTATTGGTTTTCAATACATAATGCTCAATAACATACTGTTTCACTTAATCTTTCTTTCAGAACTTGATTCTCAAATTTGTTTACAACATCGTCATCATTTGATTCTCAATTGCATTAATAGAGTTAAGTAGTTAATAAATTTGACAACACTCGAAATGATCAACGAAAGTTTCACATGGTTTGGCTCAAGCTATCAGGTCTAATTCCACAAAAACTTCACAAACTTCACAAAAACTCTAACACTAACAATATCTGTCTGAGTGTCTGTGTGTGATCAATGACCACACAACTAGGCACATTACACATTTTCAGCTTATCAATTGGTTTGCAAAATCTTCATTAATTTGCTGCAGTATGTTCCACAATTTAAAAATGGCACAAATTCATAATATCACTTTTCACAAAAATCTTAACTCCTGGTCAATTCTTCATTTTGAACATTTCACATACCCACAGTGCTCAATTGAAAGAGTAATTCATTACAAAATTTATCGGTTGTCGGTTCAGCTTTGTAAGCTTTTCTCTTAATTCATTACCGGTACATTTTACACTATTAACCAAATAACCACAGTCTGTATGATTAATTAATGGTAACTGCAATTATACAATATGGTACCAAAAAAGTCAATTTTCACTTTACCATACTCTTCTAAACGTCCTGAAGTAGTGCAAAAATCTATAATTAACTCCATGAAAAACACTAGTTACTATGAGCTGTTAGATCACAAAGCGATCAGACAAATTAATGTAAAGACTGTGGTTAAACTTACACTTTCTATTGTCGTTCTCACAAGTTTCACTGTTGATTGCTTCAAATTACAGTTACATTTGATTCTGAAAATTTACCAACTCAATAAATTTAAATTTTCAGCAAGTTAAAAACTTTATTCATTCATTGACTAACCTGCAACATTTTAAAATTTCGATTAATATCATACATTTTGTTCAGCCCAAAGACTTGCTCTTTTACAATGCTGCACAAGATTTAACATCCAACTGACATTATGACACTAATCCATCCTCGGTAGCCCCCTTAAATTTTGCATTATAATGAGCAGATAGTTTCTTACTGAGATTTCATCAGTTGATTCTCAAACTGGTACTTATTGATTACTTTTCAAATTGCTTTACTCGTGCTGTCAGTGCACTGGTTGTCATCGACATCTTTACATTAAGTTTATTGCTGCTTCTCAAAACTTGAAAACATTAAATTTATGCATTAATGCATAAATTAATGCATTAATTTATGCATTAAATTTATGCATTAATTTAGTGCATTAAATTTATGCTCTGTAGTTTATTACTTAGTTAAGTCAAAAATGAACAATTTATTATATTGCATTATTAAAAACTGCATAGTAATGCTTTAGCTAACAAATTGTTCTGAACTGGCTTCAGTTCATTAAACTCTGTCTTCAATCATTTTGAGCCACAACATACACTTATATGCTCAATTTTTCCATTGAAATCTAGCTTTACTGAAGCTCGTAAACATGCTCTTAAAAGAAAAGGGAACACTGGTCATCACAACATATTATAACATTCAAACTTCAGAGTCATTTCGATTTATGGTCCAACATTAATGATCGCGGCACCAGCTTAGCTATGACACATTAAAAAATAAAGTTAATGTAAATAGTACAAGTTTTATAGCAACAATTACCTGAAAAATATTAATTCAGTGTTGATTGAATAAGTAACTAAATATGTTATATCCATTCAAAATGAAAATCAAAATTTTAAGTCTGCCAAATAATGTTATGTCCAAATATGAATGATAACAAAAATATGTTAAGTCCAGATTTGGACACAGCATTATTCAGTTTCTAAAAAATCCCAATTTTGCTAGGACTTACCATAGTGAGGAAGCCTAATTAAAGCACTTAGGATAAATCCAGTACTGCCAAGTTATAGCTCACTGTCCAATAGTTCAAAAATGGCAAAAAAGTGAATGTTCAAAAAAGTGGACATAACATAGTTCCATTCTAGGTGAATGACATACTTAATAGATAAACATTTTGACATAGCTTGGGGGTGCCAACCCCCCTTCCTGAATACACCCCCAAAACCCTATTTTTTGAACGACCTAATTTACGGTGACAGTGTATTTTCATATCAGTAGATATTCAGAGGCAAATATTTTGACAGAGTTTAGGGGTACTACCCCAAAGAGGCCCCCTTCCAAATCGACCCCCAAAAACCAATTTTTTGAATGGCTCAAGCTAGGGTGCTAATGTTTTTTGCTGTTAGTAGACATTTAAGATACAAATATTTTGACGTGGTTTGGGGGCATCACCCCCTCGGGGATTCCCCCAAAATCAAATTTTTGAGCAACTTAATTTACGGTGCCAGCGTTTTTTGATATCAGCAGTAGATATTTTGGAGACGAATATTTTGACATAGTTTGGGGGTGCCACCCCCCTCCCGCGGAAACCCCCCCAATAATCAATTTTTTAATTGGCTCAAGCTAGGGCACTAGTTTTTTTTTAATATCAACACATATCTGAGAGACGAATGTTTTGACATGACTTGGGAATACCACCCCACGAGGACCTCCCCAAAATGGATTCTCCAAAAAAAAAATTTTTTTTTGCTCAAACTAGGGTGCCAGTTTTTTTTTCATATCAACAGATATTTAACAGACAAATATTTCAACATAGTTTGAGGGTGCCACCCCACCACCCCCGGGGACCCCCCCAAACTGGAACCCCAAAAATCAAATTTTTGCACGACCAAATTTACGATGCCTGTGTTTTTGATATCAGTAGATATTTCAGAGGTAAACATTTTGACAGAGCTTGGGGTCAGTAGATATTTCAGAGGCAACCATTTTGACACAGTTTGGGGGTACCACCCCCCTCGAGAACCCCCCAAACAGACGTCTAAAGATCAATTTCTTCAACCGCTTAAGCTAGAGTTCCAGTTTTTATTTCATGCTATGAAATACTGAAGAGACAAATACTTGGACATACTTTGAAAGTGCCACCCCCCGAAAATCCCTTAATGAACCCCACAAAAATCAATTTTTGAACGACTAAATCTAAGGCTACAGTTTTTTTGATATTTGTAGGAATTTAAGCGACAAAAATTTTGACATAGTTTGGCGGTACCAACCCTCCGGAACCTTCCCAAATGGACCCCATAATTTATTTCGAACAGCTTGAGCTAGAACGCTAGATTTTTCTGGATATCAGTTGATATTTAAAAGACAAACTTTTTTTACACAGTCTGGGGGTACCAAACGTCTATCCAAAAAATCAGTTTTTAAAAGCTAAATTTAACAAAACCTCTAAAACCACCAAAGCTATAAACTTGAATTTTGCAGATATGATAAGTCTATACACGAAGTTGTGCACCTGCAGTTTTGGAGTTGCTACGTCACGTGGTTTGTGGCAGACGTGCCAAAAACGGGAAAGAACTTAAATACAACATTTCAATAATTGATTTTTGTCATGTACACGCATGTCCTGCTGTGGTCTAGTGATTGAAGGTGCCAGCTTAAACTAGGGAGCTAGTTTTTTTTTTGATATCAGTAGATTAGATATTCAAAAGACAATTTTTTACATGGTTTGGGGAACCAGCCCTCAATTAACCTCCCAAAAAATCACTTTTTGAAAGCTAAATTTAACAATTGATTTTAGTCAATTGGGTTCATATGCTGAGCTAACGTAATGATTAAAGGCGCCAGGGTTTGAAATTGTGGTAAATGAACTGAGCTGGGTTCAAATACTTAGTCGGACATCGGTTTTACCCAAACCACAAATGATTTAAAATCAACATTTATTGTTTTCAGGAGACAAAATCACTTTCTTTGCATTGCATACGATTGAGTTGTACAGAAATATCGCTAACCTTTAAAGTATGAAGGGGAGAATGATGGTGAAATGGAACTGGCGGAAGTTCCATATTATTTTCCCCTGGGAAAATGAACATCTAGTTAAAATTAGTTTTTTTTAAAGCTGAAGTTGTTAAGAAATGATAATGAATAAAAAAAATTGTTTTCAATACCTCAAGCGGTTTTCAAGTTATTGCAGCTTAAATTTTTAGCCATTAGAGGGAGATTTTGCTCTTGAGCTTTGAAAATGGTGTTGCAATTCCATTTTTGTAGTAATCTGATGCCTGAAAATTGCTACATAGGGGATTTTTGGGTCAAAAAAATCATTTTTGAAGGCAAAATTGCAAAAATATGACTGCTTTTGGTGAAAACCTCATTTAAATTTTGACGATAGCCTAACTTCCAGGAAAAATTTTGGGGTGAAAGCACATCGCCATGAAAATAATTTTTTTCATCTGTTTCTACATTGCACATATTTTTTGAAAATATAAGTTTTTTATTTACTTCTATTAGCATCTGAACCGGAAAAGGTTTTTGTTGGGATAGTTAATTCTAATAAACCTGCTATGTTATTGATCGCATCAACTTGAAAAATGGCAGAAATCTCTGAAAAAACAGCATTGTTGTGTGACTCAACTATGACATGCATAGTATCACCTTTTAGCATAATAACATTTAAAGTTAAAAGGAGAGAAACAGCATTATGACATTTACACAATTTAAACGTGTTTTGGACCTGACCTGTAAGTCGAGGGATGAATTGATTTAGTAATTCAATTCTTTGAAATGGCTCTAAAAAGGTAAAAAGTTTTTTTCAAAAGGTGTCAAAACTGAACTGTTAAAAAGGCTATTTTTTTAATACCCGGTAATTGTAATTACATTTCATTCATCAAGTTGTCTTGGCCAGAAGGCAGCAATGGACCTTTTGATCTCCAATATACTCTATAATCAATTAAAAATCACGAAACATCTGGGGGAGAAGTCTGATGCTATTCATGATGATACATTTTAAACGTGCAGCAGTTTATTAAACCCCTCAGGTGCTGGATACTGTTGAAACTTTGACATAGAAAAATGTTAGCTTTGGTTCAAGCCCTCCCTAAGCAAAATCTGGATATGATGGTTATAGGCTGGACCAAATTTTGGTGACTTTCTTCAATTTCTTAGGAACTCTCCCAAAAGTTGTGGTTCAACTACCAATTCAATTTACCACCAAAATTTTTGATTAAATTTTTGTTTTACGCCTCCTTAAAGCATGTTGCCATGGTAACACAACAAAAATTGAAAAAAAATGGCCATAACTCTGCAACCCCTCACGCTAGATGAAAATTTTTGTTCTAAAGATGCAGAATACCCAAGTTCCTATCAGCTTTCAATAATTATATAGGCCTAGCTGTCCAATTTTTTAAGTAAATTTTAAAAAACATGTTTTTTAACTGTTTTTATTGAACTTTCTATGATAGATCTCATTGTGTAAACGTGTTATGCAATTTGTTTGGAAATGTATGGTAACTTTCCATTAACTATACTGTTATTAGAGTAATTGTTGTATTCAAACTCATGGTAATTGCTTCTTGAAGTGTTCACTTATTGGATTTAAGCTAGTATTTTAAGTGTTGAAAAGCAGTAAAATCATTATCACAA
The DNA here is from genome assembly GCA_963965965.1 of Trididemnum nubilum. NCBI lineage: Eukaryota > Metazoa > Chordata > Ascidiacea > Aplousobranchia > Didemnidae > Trididemnum > Trididemnum nubilum. The sequence continues at coordinate 113,927 of CAWYPQ010000048.1, forward strand.
AAATGTAATGTATTAACTTTTGTACAATCATCAATGTATTCTGTTATTTTCGCATAGATTTCTCTGGATTTTGAAAAATGTTGAGAATTCAATAAAAATTTGGCTGCTTTCAGTCCAAAAAAAGAAAATGGCTTTGACTGTATTGGTACTTCTCAGCATAAATTCCTCTGCAGTTTAATTTCAAAAGTCAACATGCTAAACCACTGGTCAGTCGGTCAAGCGGTAAAGCATTCGTCTCTGGAGCAGGAAGTCCGAGGTTCAAATCTCAAACTGGTCAAATTGGACACAGTGTTGCCAGCGGCTTGCCATCGCTGCTACATTTCTTTGAAAGAAGCTGTGTTGACCAGGCGCAATGACATGGAGATGGGCCTGCAAACTCGTTACACGCTTCGGCATAATAGAGTGAGTATAACAAAAGATTTGATTTGAACATGCTAAACCTCAATAAAAAATTATAATACGAGGGGGAGTCAAAAAGTAATGCCTTTTTTGTTATTGCGTGAAAAATACAGAACACAACAAAACAGTTCATACATCAAAAATTAGCATAACTTTCATGGATTACATTTCTACTTTTCAACGTAGTCACCATCTTTTTCAATCGCAGTTTTCCATCATTGCATGAGCATGTATTCCAGCCTTGTAAAATTCAGATGGTTGACTGCGAAGCCAATTCCTGGCAGCTGTTTTTACTTCTTCATCATCGACGTAATGCTGGCCTCTTAGTTCTTCTTTCATTGCACCAAATAGGTGACACTCCGAAGGTGCTATATCAGCAGAATATGCAGGATGCGATTAGGTTGTCAACCCAAAAAAAGTGATTGCTTCCCTTGTTTTGATGCTTGTGTGGGGTTGGGCATTGTCATGCTGAAGAAAAACTTTCATTTCCAATTGGGGTCTTGCACGTTGAATTCTTCCTCAAAGTTTTTTAAGAGTTTCGATGTATGCTTCTGAGTTGATTGTTTTACCTTTTGGTCAGAAATCAACAAGCAAAAGTCCTTGAACATCCCAGAATATGATGGCCATGATTTTTCCAGCAGACTTTTGTGATTTAAACTTTTTTGGTTTTGGTGAAGTCATGTGACGCCATTACATTGATTGTCTTTTAGATTCTGGCTCATAATGATGTATCCATGTTTCATCACCCGTTATAAGTCTCTTAAACAGTGTGGGATCTCTTTCACTCAGTTCAATACATTCATTGTTCACTGCATTTGCTAACCCTTTCTGCTCATCTCCAAGCTGTCTTGGAACCCAACGAGCACACACTTTTGAATAACCAAGAGACTCTACAAGGTGGTGGGCACTTCCATGACTTACTTCGAGCTGTGATGCCAACTCTTCAAGCGTTATGCGCCTATCCTCCCAGATTAATTTGTCAACATTTGCTTTGTTGTCAAGATTAACAAATGTGGAAGAGCTACCTGTACGAGATTTTTCTTTTAAGCATTCATATCCGGACTGTTGGGACTCATCTGTGTCTTTAGCTAAGCGGCCAAGGATGGCAGTACGATACGGTACATTTAGAATTTGCGTACTATATACCTTGCACCTTGAACCGTACCAGCGTACCGAACTTCAGTTCAATTTTTGAAGCATACCGTACCCGTACCATTACAAAAAAGGCATACCGCACTTCTAAGCAATAATTGAGGCGTATCGTACTGCACCGCAAACCTTGCTTTTAGCTACTTGCAACTTTAAGTGACCTTAAAATCGCACAGAGCTGGACAACGCTGTTTCGAGCTTTTAGCTCTCATCTGTAGCCCTGAGCTTCTCTAACAAAGTTATTCCCCAGCTGGACAAGACTCTCGACCACGAAGGACGTCAAACTTTTTGGTTATGATTTCTGTGGTCACCCAAGGGGAACCCTTGTAGTAGGAATAGCCTATGGCTGTCCTTACTACAAGGGTTCAGCGATTTTTTTACTTGTTTTTTACGTACCACAAGTGAAAAATCGTTTATTTCCTACAAAGCCTCTGCCGCTGTGCAAGCCCTTAAGGTTTGTCCAGTTCGGCCAAGAGTCTTGTCCAGCTGGGGAATAACTTTGTTAGAGAAGCTAAGGGCTGCCGATGAGAGCTAAAAGCTCGAAACAGTGCTGTCCAGCTCTGTGCATATTATGACTCAAGCTGCTTTGCAGCTGCAGGGTTGGTGGTTGATCTAGCCACCTAACTGCCAGTGGAAGTCGTAATAATTTCCCAAGAGTCGACCAAGAAGGACGTCAAACTTTTTGGTGACTTTAAAATCACTAGCCTATAAATCAGCGAACTCAATTCACACATTTAGCATCGGTTTTAGCGGTTTTTTGCCTCTGTATACAAAAAGCCAGCGTAATGTGCGAAAAGTCTGGGGTTTTTAATTGAACGAGCATACCAACATACCGTACCCGTACCTTTACAAAAAAGGCGTACCGTACCCGTACCATTACAAAAAAAACGTACCGTACTTCTTAGCAAAAATTGAGGCGTACCGTACCGTACTGCCATCCTTGTAAGCGGCAGGCCCACCTTTGTACATTGCTGTAATCTAAGCCATCAAAAACTCTTTGCAGTCATTTGTGAATGTTTACTGGAATTTCTCCTTCAGCCACAAGGAATTCAATAACTGCTCTCTGCTTCATACGGGTCTCTAACAAGGCTGTCATAATCCTAGTAACTCAGCTAAACATATACTCACACCTAAATTTGAAAATATGTAAATAAACATTCAATCCTCATCAGTACATCTGCCTTAACACTTCAGCTTAATTTCAATGTTTTACATGCATAGTTGTGTCTCCAGTGATAAAAAAGGCATTACTTTTTGACTGCCCTTTGTACCATTATATCATTGATGTTTAATATAGCGACTACTGACTGAACTGTCAAATTATTTTATTTTCCGGTAATTTGCTATTACATGAAAACAATAATTGCAAAATAAATAGTTTGTTTTTTTTCCAATGGGGTCACTCTATGCTTAATTTGACAGGCTGTCAAACCATGTTCTAGAGTCTTCTCCAAATTTCGCAGGGAAGTAGAACAGAGTAAAAGAACCTGTTTGCAAAAAACTTCACCTTTTCAACACAATTTGTTCCTGAGATATGGCTTTTTTTTAATTGCACAAAAAAGTGAATTTTGAGGATACGCATGAGTGATTTTGATTTCTAACACTCAAAGTTGAGGTTTGGAGGATGCAGTCAATTGCTACCCCCCACCATTTTTGACCATGCCAAATCCAATAAAACTGGTATTTTTAAGTTGAAAAAATTGTTTTTGAGTTATTTAATAATTTAGGTGTTTTTCTTTGGGCCTCGATTATGGGTTGCTCTGATTTTTTTTTTTTTTTGGTAAAAAATGTTTCAATCCCTTCTTGGATGACGATTTTCATGGCTAATATGAAACCAAGCCTTGCCAAGCTGATTTAACATGTATTATCAAGTATGAAATGATAGCTAGGGCATTGTTTAGAGCTTTTTTTTCATTTGCCACATTCAAGGCGTATCGATTCCTTAACAATATTTGAATATCCTGGAACACGTTCATATCATTTTTATCACCTAAAATCAGCAAATCAAATTGGATGCAAGTACATTTGCTCAGACTTAAACTTTTCACCAACATTTGATTTTTTACCAGCAGTATACCAAAAGATTTAGAGCATGTATTTTGTGGCATGCTGGTATAACTTTCATTGCTGGGTGGGTCTTATTTTAAGCGTAAATGAACCACAACTGGAAGTCGATGCAAAATTTATGTGCCCACACGGCCCATCACCATCATTTTATTGGCCTGAGCAACATGACATTTGTACTATTCCATACAACCAAAATTATATGCACAATTGACACTCCTTCTACTTCATTTAGTGGACAAATCTACAAACTTTTTGAACAATTGAACAACTAAATCTAATTATTAAGAACAATGCACTAAGAAAATTAACAAGAAGCTATAGACAGTATACAGAGTCTTATAGCCACAATCAAACCTATGATTAACAGCCTAAGACATACTGTTTCGGAATCGGCATTCGTCTTAAAAAAAAAAAAATTGTGTTATGATCTGGCACTAATTTGCGATTCCTTGACTTTTTACGCTCATGTTTATACCTGTAGTCCTAGCTATACTGACAAGGAATAAAAGACGAATGTAGATTCCGAAACAGTATGTCTTAGGCTGTTATTCATAGGTTTGATTGTGCCTACAAGACTCTGTATACTGTCTATAGCGTATTATTACATCTAATTAGCTTCAAACTTAATTGTTTACATTGGCGTAAATCCATTGTACAATCAATTCAAAATTATTAATTTATTTTATCATCATTTGAAACTTTTGAAGTACATCCCAATGCATCCTCTAAAGTTCAAGTTCGATTTATTATTTGTTGCTTTAAGATGCAATAAATGACATGCTACATAAAAAATAGTTTACAATAGCAAAACAAAAAATAACTTTTTTCATGACCGAAGACTGGAAGGGGCGTTTTATGGTCATCTAGTCAAACAATCCCCGATTATGCACCTTTTTGCTCATAAGAGCTTCAGGTCTAATTGAAGTTATTGCTTTTAGAGAGATGAAACGAGACAATTTTAGTTAGATATTGTTAAAAAGAACTGCTTAGAATAAGATTTAAACTTATAGGAGAAAATTATGATGTTCTGGTAAATGAGTCCAGATTTCAACACCCTGGTACAACGAAAGATTGTTGCAGCTTCGTACTTTTCATAAATGGGATAGCAAATATGAGAAAATGTCAAGAAATTAAGCAATGATACAGGAAACAGCACTCAACTGGAAAAACCACAATGCATACATGAAAAACTATTTTCTTCCTATCACATATGAGAAAAGCGGGAAGGGTGGGAATGTCCGAAATTGGACTTGGTGAAGTATTAGTTTAGGTTACACGGATTTTGTTTATGGTATAAATTATAAATATTATTTTCCAACTTCATATTGGTAAAATTTAGTTTTAAGACCTTTAGGTTGGTATATGAAGGGTTTGCGCTGGAATTCCATTTTGTCTGGGTAACTATTTTAACAGCTTTGTTTTGGATAACTGAAATATTATGGAGATAAGATTTAAAGTTTTTACTCAAAAGCGGTTGGAAAAAAATAGTATCGAGGCCTGTGTTCCCTCTAACTTTATGGCTAATCGGCGAGTGCCCAAATTTTCTTTAAACAATTGTGCCCAAAGCCCTAAAAAGACGTTTATGTGCCCTAAATTTCGAACCAACCCAGTATTAATGTATACCAAATGTCATCTTTCCACAAATTTGTCAAGTTTTCTAAAGCTATGTTTACTGTATTGCCAAAAATATTTGCCCTTGCTCCGACAAATCGCTGATTCGCTGAAAAAAATCAGCTTGGTAGGGACACAGATCGAGGCTAGGCTTTACCTTTTTTACGTAATTACGTGTGTGCTACGTGATACATTTTTTCTTTTTTGGAAAAAAATTTTTTTGGTTTGTGTTTACTTTTATTATGACATTGCACAATGACATGTCAAAAATTTGGCAAAAAATGCGTTTGCAATAGTGTGAGGGCATTTGCTACAGTATGCACAAATATTTTATTCAATATTCCAATTTACTCAGCAGCAAATTATTTTTACGAGTTTTGATTTATATTACAGCATAGGTATAAAAATTTTCTATCAAATGGTAGTCTACTAATTTTGTCAAGGATAGCTTTAAAACAAGAAAATTATATTCGATTTTGATGAAAACATTCGCAAAGTGACGGACCGAATGTATATACGTACAATGCTCATATTTCTGAATTTAGTTATTTCAGTAGGTGTACCAGGCATACTGGTATTTTGGGTTGACTATGATAGGAATTAACAAGCGTATGGTACTATACCTCAATTATTTGATGTTGCTCTGGCTTCTGACTAGCTTGCCTCCCAACTTGTACAGCAACAGAACACCATACAACTAAAGCTATAAATATATGGTAACTACTGGTATTTGTTTAACCTATATTGTCTGCAAAAATAATAGCCTACAGAATTCAAGGTTCGAAATTAACTATGGCCTAAGACCAGTATTAATCACCTCAGACCAGTTACTTTCCTCCATCACTGACCCAATACAGAACAGAGACTGAGTCAATTAACAAACAGCCAATTACTGTAAGTAAACAGATTAAAACAAGATTTATTTCGAAACATAAACAACCGGCAATGTTGTAATAATCAATCATATTTATTTATTTTTTGTCACAAAATTAAAACAATAATAAACAAAATCAGTTATTATGTATTTAAGTGTAGTAGACTAGGAGGGCTGCAAAGTGAAATGCTGGTCTTCGAGTCAAGCAGCGACCTAACTTTTGTTGGTCAATGGTTATTGCTTAATAACTATTAGCTGGTGCTTTAGTTCAATGTTATGTTAATTCAAAGGAATTGATTTCATACAATAATTTTATATCAAGTTACATACTGTCAAAGGAAAAGTTGAACAGAAAAAAAATTTTTTTTTATGCTTGCAGAAACCATATCACAAGTGAGATCAAGTGCTTTTTGTGGATTTTGTTGAAAGTTGAAAATTACCGTCATTATTGTTAATTTTGTTAGGTATATCGTTCCTTACTTTAAGTCCTCTACATTTGATGGAACTTTGTAATCTGTTTGTGCAGAATCTAGGAATATAAAGTTGATTTTTTTTGTGAAGCTCTCGTACTTCTTTTGTTAATTGCCAAGACATTATCAAAATAGTTATCGAATTGAACTAGAAGTTGCTTGTGAATAAATTTAGCTGTTTCTTGACTTAGTATATTGTGATCTTTGTATAGTAAATGCGCACTCTGAAACCGAGTTGCTCCAGAAAGTAGTTTAATTGCTCTATTTTGCAAAGATTTTAGCAGAGTTAGGTATGAAGGATATGCTGCTCTCCACACACAATAATGCCATATATGCGAGATGAGAATGAATGAAGGCAAAGTAAATTTGTTTTAGTATTTGTAAGGCCGGGATCACACGATCAGGTTTTTTGCACAATTTTCTGGCATCAATCGTGTGAAACGTCATGCAAGTCCATGACTCACTATTGCGGGCACCTGTCGTCAATTACATTGAATAGCCCATGTGAAAAGGAAAATCAGACGCTAGAAAGTTTTGCTGACTTCTTGTGGAGAAATAGAACTGAGCTCTATTTTCCCAGCAAGTTTTCAAAGGGCCGCCGTTCTCAACGAAGAAAACTGAGCTTTTAGCAATGCCTTTGAAAACATTGAGCCGCAGAAGACAAAAAAATGTGCTGATGTCAGGGCAGAAAAAGAATGCTTCACGATTACCTAGCGAAAATGCTAGAAGAAATTTTACCTCATTTGTTTTAATCGACAATGACGTATTTTAACATTGTGCCTGCTGTTTTCTCATATTTCTTCAAAGACTTAACTGTGTTGCCCGCTGTTTTGTTTACTTTCGCGTATCGATTACCCAATTTTTCGTACTTCAAACTTGTGCTAGGCCTTTTCCAAATTCATTCTGAAAAGTTATCAACCAGAACTGCAGTATAGTTAATTAACTTGCCATCGTGGTCAACTCATGAAATTGAACTTTTAATGAGTGAAATCGAAGAAGGGCAGCACTTGTGATTATAATCAAAATATTGAAAATTTCCTTCTGATCGCAAAAAAGTTTCCGGCCCAGTATTCACTAGTGCCAAATTTATGCAATTAGTGATACGTTTTTGATGATTTTAATACTTTTTTTGTTAAACTTTGACGTGTCCAATGGCAAAAGAACTTGTTGCATTAAGATAAATTTCAGTAGATAGTTTTCAGCTATTTCTCGCTTATTTTATAACAAACCAAACAAAAACGCTCTTATTCTTATTTAAAAATAATAAACTTTCAATTTGCCCTGACATCCAATTATTGAGCCCTCTGCAACCGCAAGTACCAAAAAGAACATACGATACCTGGTTTAATATTATTTGATCAATCATGCAATATTATGTAAATTTTATTGGTGATAGATGATACAGCATGAAAAAAGCTATGCTATACGCTAAAGAGTTCCACACTAGCAAACTTATTTTGACATTTTCCATTTTTCTATTTCATTTCATTGCAGGTCGAAAAAAAATTTCACTCGTTTAGCTATTTATGACTAAAAGCTGCAGCTTTTCGTCTTTGTGAACTTGCTTGTAGCATTTTGGCAAACGAGAAATAACAATGAATCGACAAAGCTTATAATACTACAACCGCCGCGGCAGCAAATTTCAAAGAAATTCCTTAACAACCGCATAAATGCTTTTACAGCGAAAAAATACATGTGACACCTTCAACAATTTTTTTGCCGAAAAAAACAGATGCTTCCATCTGGCAAGAAGTTTTTCAAAAAAATAGTGTCCAGATGTGATAGGTCCAAAATTCTTCATGCAAACAAATTGTGCAAAAAACCTGATCATGTGATCTCGGCCTAAGGGAACAAATTGCCTCATCTTCGTCATAATGCCAATTGCATGAGAAATGGTAGTTCGAAGTTGATTGATACAATTACCAAAAAGGAGCTGATTATCAACATTTATATCCAAGTATTTTATGCTTTTCTCTACTTTTAAAATAGATGAATCTAGTGTGATAAGTGCATCAGGTGATGGTTTGTTTGAGTATGGTGAAACAACAAGTAACTGGGATTTGGTTGGATTTATTGTTAATTTATTAGTTTTATCCCATCTGGAAACATTGACTATGTCTTGATTTATATGTTTTTTCCAACTGGGCAAAAGATGGGTGATCACTGGCATTAGGAAGATCATTAATGCATAGAAGAAATTAATGGCCCTAATGTAGAACCTTGAGGCACTCCTAGCTGGATATGCTGTAGTGAGGAGCTAATATCACCGAAACTAACATACTGTTTTCAATTTGAGAGATAAGAAGCATTAGCTTATCTGCTTTTCCTCAAAAACCGTAGTGATGGAGCTTAATCAATAGTCTTTCGTGACAGACCGTATCAAAAGCTTTAGTTAAATCAAAAGTTACCAGTGCAGTGAAATCTTTATTCTCAATGTTATGATAGGCAGTTGTTATAATATCTAAAATTGCATGTTGTGTTGAATAGTGAGAACGAAACCAGTATTGTGTTAGTATTAGTAAGATTGATTTTTTATCTAGAAATTTGAAAAATGATTAAAAATTAATTTTTCGTAATTTTAGAGAGCGAGGATAACAAAGATATAGGGCGATAGTTATTGACAATTTCTTTGTCTTAACACTTGTAAATAGGAATTACTTTAGCAATTTTAAGAATATTTGGAATTTTAAAAATATTTGGAAACATGCCTAATTCAAATGATGCATTAATTACTTTAACCAAAAAGGTGCTATTATTCTAACAACCAGTTCAATAAAAGTGACAGGAATATTATCCATAGGTGGGCAAGTTAATGCAACATGTTAGCTTCGTTAACCACTAGTCTGTTAACAAACTTCACACCTCCATCAACGTTAATTCGTTATTTCCAGCTTTAATTAACGGAAGTTAATTCGTTAATATTTTGCATGTAATTTACATTTCTTTTTATTCACTTGCTTCTAGAACACGTATTGACGCTGTTGAGCTGATTGTAAGGAAATATTTATTGCTATGGTGGTCTTTTTGTATTTTGAAAGTTACATTTTACAGTCCTATCTAATTTTAAGATAAAAATAGGTTTAAATGCACTAACGAAGCTGCGATCGGAAAATCTTTGGAAATTGTAAACAGCGATAATTAATAGACCTATCAGGCTGCAGCTTATTATTTGCCACAAAAAAGCGCTCCTTTCTTCGCTTATACAAAACTCGTGCAAATACGCAACAAGTGTTTTACCAGTGCAAACTGGTTTGTACCGATATGATGAATGAATGGTGCAAGAGATTAACGATAAAAACCTTAACGGAAGTTAACAGAACTTATTGGAAGTTGCTTTAGTCCGTTAATAGAACTTAACGGAAGTTAATTTAGTCCGTTAATATGAAAAAACTTTTTAATGGATTAACGAGTTAAAGAAAAAGTTAGCTTCGTTATTAACGGATTAACGATTAATGGACTTGTGCCCACCTATGATATTATCCATAGGTAATAAATTAATTGTGCTTCTAATTTCTCTTTCATCAACTGGTTTAGGAAATACTGAGGAGGAAACCCTGTCGGTTAAATGCCTAGTTACACTTTGACTGCTGTTATTTTCCATTTTTCCTGCTAGACATTTGCCAATTGTACAAAAAAATTATTGAAATGTTCAACCATTGCCAATTGATTGTCACAGATATTGCCATTTATTTTTATATTGTTGGGAGGAGAATTTGCATTGGCAGATTTTTTGTAAAGAAGTGAATTGATGGTTTTTCACATTTTATGACAATTGTTTTTGTTTTCATCGAATTCTTTATAAAAATACATTTTCTTAAAAGGCCGTTCGACTTTTGTTAATTTGTTGGAGTAGGTTTTGAAAAGCAGTTTTTGAGCATCATTTCCATTCAAAAAGTTGTTTTTGTATATCTTTTGTTTATTTTTTATAGAGATTAGAATCCCTTTCGTTATCCAAGGCTTTTCAAGTAATTTATGTTTTTTGCGGGATGCTCTTTTTATAGTGGCATGTTTATCAACCACAGATTTGAATAAAGAAATAAATTGTTCCAATCCTCTATTAATATGTCTTCTTCAAACAGTGTTTGACTGACAGCTGCATAATCTCGGTAAAACCCTCGTTTATCAAATATTTTATGTTTTGGTGCATTGTTATGGATTAGACAGAATATAGGAAAGTGGTCAGTTATATCATATTGGTTATTGAAATGTTACAGTTCGAGTTCGTTATTGAAATGTTACAGTTCGAACCTGATGTTACAGTTCGAGTTGTTATGTTAGTAAAACTATGATCGATTAATGTTTGTGATGTTACATTGACCAGAGTTGGTTTAGTGATGACAGGGAATAAGACAAATCCTAATAGAGTTTCAAGACAATGCCAAGTCTCAGTTTGACGTTTTTCAGGGTCCAAATTAATGTTAAAATCGCCCATAAGAGCGAGATTGTGAGGTTGATTTAAATATAAGTCAAAAGTTTTACTCAATTCATCTGTAAAGTGAGCGATATTGTTTTTCGGATGTCGATTGATTACTCCTATTGTTGTGAGGTGCTTGCTAGTTAAATTCAATAGTTTGATGAAGAAGCTTTCACAACCAGAAGTATGGATAGAATTAGTTCCTAGGATCTCATAGTTAAGAGAGTCAGATATATCAAGTCGCACTCCCCCAGCATTTGTGGATGATGCAGCATGAATAAAATTAAAGCATGAGTAAAAAAGCTCAAAAAGGAGATATCTAGGAAAAGCTGGTGTTTAATTGTGGTTTCCGAGAGGCCAATTAAATGCGGTCTTGTGGGTAGTTGGTATAAAAGTTCACATAGCTTGTCGTAGTTTTTTTGAAGTGAACGAATATTAAGGACAAGGTGCAACAAAAATAGATTTTGCAAGGAATTGAGCATGTTGTTTTGGAAGTTTATTAAATCATGATATTTACAAGGGGAAATATTTTCAGGAACAAGTGACATGATATCGGCAAAACTATTGAGTGTATGCAAAAACAGTGGCTTCTTGACCTAACAAGAAATATTGTAGCAGATCGTTTGCATCCCAGCCCACAATGCTTTTACACATTGCCATAAAAATCACATACCGTTACACTGTTTCAATCACAAACATAACCATGCAAAAAAGAACAAGTTAATCAAATTTAACATAAGCAGCATTCATTCTGAAAAAGAAGTTTATACACATCGCATATTCAGTGAACAGTTCTATGACCTGATCCCGACTGCAATATCTGCCTCTCCATCGCCAACCTATCTCGAAATTACCACTTAAATTTAGCACTAAAAATGAAGTAGACTTAATACCCCAATATCTCACAATAGAAAGCAGTGAAAACAAAGCTATAGCGACCGAGACCCGAAGTAAAGGATCGCCGAAAAGTCAGTCTGAAACTTAAAATATAAAAGCTCATAACTGCGTTCGGTTCTGAGCTGTGATATACTGTGTCGAAGAAAAGCTCTGATTTTGCGAAAAATAAAATTATTTATTGTTTTTGTTTTGTTTTAATATCATTTGTCCTTTAAACAATAAATGAATTCAGAAAGTAAAAACAAGCTAATCTTTTTTTATCTTTATTTTTTTTTAATTTTTGTACTTTGCACCGTATCTAGTTTGCCTTGGTAAATTTTGCAAATTATGCCTTCCAAGAAAAAAATAGGTTCAGATTATGAAGTAAGAAGTAATTTCACATCAAAGACAAACTAAGTTAAAGAATTTACTTTGGAATTAATAGGAGTCATCTTAATTTACGACAAGCACAATGCTAGCTACATGTTGAATACATTAGTTTCGAGTTTTCTTGTATACAATGTAAATTATGAACAATTATTGTTTGCGTAGTCAATATTTTTCGGCATTTTCTTTTGATAAGTTTATTCCGACGCCATCAACAAACAAACAATAACTGCCATCAATGACTCTCCAATAAGCAGATTGTTTATTTTGTTTGGCTTCTTTGAATTCAGGCAAGAGTAATTTTCTTTGTTCTTGAAATTTTGCGGACAGATGTCCTGTAATATAGCCTATAGGCCTACATAGGGAGAATATTTATCGTAACTACGTCGCGTTTCGTTAAATGCTTTGAGATTTTTGGCGGAACTCAAGATTCGATTTTTATCTTGAGTATTGATCAATTTAACCATTATAGGCCTGTGCATAACAGATGAGTGGTTGCAGAGTTATGGCCATTTATTCGATTTTAGTTGTATTGCCATGAAAATGCATTTTGAGGAGGCGTAAAACAAAAATTTAATCAAAAACTTACGGTGGTAAATTGAATTGGTAGTTGAACCACAACTTTTGGAAGAGTTCCTAAGAAATTGAAGAAAATCACCAAAATTTGGTATGGCCTACTGTGCATGGTCTTTCCATTCTTCTTTTTCGGATATTGCGGAAGTCGATGGATATCGACAAGCTCAACATCATCAGGGTTAATATTCAGTCCATTGTTTAAGAAAGTTTTAAACTTTTGAACTGTCGCCTCACGCTTTTCCCAAGCATTA
>CAWYPQ010000049.1:0-34141 GCA_963965965.1 Trididemnum nubilum
GAAAGGTAGGAAAAGTAGGAAAATAAATGGGGGAATGGAAGCTCATTGAAAAGTAGGAAAATGGATTGGGGAATGGGAGCTCATTGAAAGGTAGGGAAAGCATGAGCTGTTGGTTCAAAAAGTGAAATTTTTGGAAATGGGAGCTCATTGTGTGGTTGGGAAAGGTAGGAAAAGTAGAAAATGTTGGAACTATAAATTGAGATTGGTTAGGAATTGACAAAAAAAAGGCGGAAAAGTAGGGAAATGAGGACATGACTAGAAGACGGAAAAGTAGGAAAAGGCTGAATTCGTCTAACCCTTGTCTTAAACCAAATCTAAAATTAGTCAGTTTTTTGCACGATTTCTCCATTTTCCTACGGCAGAAAAGTAGGAAAAGGCGGAAAACGTGCTAAAAAGCAGATTAAGGTTAGATTTGGGTTAGGATTGGGGTTGGGGTTAGTTGAGGGTTAACCCTAACCCAAACCCCAACTGCTCTTTCCGCCTTTTAGGACGATTTCAACTTTTCCCTACTTTACCGCCTTTTAGTCATATCCGGAAAATGCAAGGTCATTTATACATCGCGTTTCGCGCGTGGTACCATTGTTTTTACCCGCGAATTTTTTGCAGATAAAGATATCAAAGCATTATAAATTTATAACGGCTAAACACAGAAATTTGAATTTCGGACACAACGTGGTTGTGGATGAATGCATCTTGTATGACAGTTTTGAGGATCAAGGGTGACATCATCGCGATTCAGTAATCTGAAAACCGGAAAAAAATGGCCGTTTTTGTGTCAAAGAAATATTAGTCGTTTACAGCTTCAAAACGGTTGGACGTGGAAAGCTCAGATTTGGACACAGCATGGGTGCATCTATAGAAACTTTGTACGTAACAATTTTGGGGACGCTTGGTCACGTGACTGCAATTATGGAGACAAAATTTTGGCAGAAAATGGTCAAATTTGAACAGATATATCTCGGTAAATACCGATGTTGATAAAAACACGTTAGCGGTTATAGAACACACTTTCACCGTCTTTCTTATGGCTATGTTTATGATATCCGACTTGGATATCATTTTCCTTTTTTTTTCTATCTTCAGCCTTCTGTATTTTGCTTGCAAAACGCAGAGAATCCAAAGTTTGAGCGAATGTAGATATCAAAATGGGCTAGTGCCCGTCTGAATTGGAGGGTGACACGTTGGGGATCTCCCCAAATGGGATCTCCAAATTTTCAAGATTTTGACCCCTAAAGATGAATTTGGACCACCTACGGGCCAAATTAGTCCACGCTCATTCGAAATGTGGACAGGTTAAATATTCAGCGAGGTAATACAAATGCAATTATGAAACACTTGCGCACTGAAAAAAAAGCTTCAGGTCTGAATTCTTTATAAGCAGCGATGAAGGAATGGAACTTGCAAAAATTGAAAACACTTTATCAATATCTCATGCGCTTGAGGGTGATAATACGCTATGTTGCTATAATACACACTTGCAATAGTCTAAAAAAATATCACCAATATCAAAAAATATGCGACAATAATATTGGTTCTTTTTATATGGTGGATTTGATCTTTTTATATTTTTATGGTTGGAAAATGCTAATATTTTAGGAAACCGAGATTAAGGCTTTGCGTTTTTTACAGCAATGACGACGCCTTCTTAAAGTTTCAAAATTAAGAAAAAGATTTTAACAAAGTCTTATTAAGGATGTTAACAATGCTAAGCTATTTAGATACACTTTACAGTGTATCTAAATACACTGTAAACACATGTTTCTAGCGGTTATGAAACAAGTATGGTGGGCAATGAAAGCATCTTATTCTGCAGAAAAGCTCAAAACGTGTATCAAAAAAAAAAAAAAAAAATCGAAGTCCTCAATAGGCCTACATTACCGTCAATTTTTTTAACCCGAATATTTCATACATTGGGTTATTTAAGGTTTCGAGCTTCGAATAACGCCATAAAAAACGTTATTGAGCCTTATAAGGAGGCTCTAACTTCATTCTGAATCATAAAATTACCCAGATTATATAATTCTATATTCGACTTCCCTAATTTGGATTCTGTACGGGACATTACTAAAAGGTGGAAAAGTAGCATAAGGCGGAAAAGTAGGAAAATGCGGAAATCGTGTACAGCAGAGCACTGTTTTTCAATTGAAGTTTATACAGCGCTGCCGTCCTAAACAAAAAAGTGGGAAGGCTCCAAACAAGAAGTGTGTAGGCTCGTGTACAAGAAAAAAAAAAAAGATCACCGCAGTCACTATCTTTTTTGGTCAGTTTCAGATGAAGAAAAAGAAGTTTTCAATGGGAAAAAGCTGTTCTTTTTCGTCTAATATCGAAGATATACTTCGTCAATTACAACGATGCTTACATCATTTTTGAGGTTAGAGACTACCAAGCTTACCCTCAACGGCAGCACTGAGTTCAGAGCAGTCGCTACTTACAAACTTCAAAACTTGCCATAAAAAATGTCATAGCCCGAATATAACAAATAGCCTGTATAGTTTATCAAAATGTAGACAAACAACACAAAATAATTCAGTTACATGTTACACCTCATTTCAGATCTTCTTCATTGGCTTAAGCAGCTTTTACCGATAGTCCGGATTTTATCCGCATGCGGATTTTTTCAGAAGGCACTTGCGGAAAAAAATCCTCATAAGGATAAAATCCGGACTATTGGTAAAAGGCGCTTTTCCCGTACAAAATTTTTATTTACTCTAGAGAGAACCATTCATGCAAACAAGAAATGCTGGTCTACACTAAACGATGAAGTAGAAAATGTGCTAAATTTTCTTAAAAATTTCAAATCAAAATGGTGTATCCACTGCTCCTCCTTGCAGGTCAGCATTGCTTAAATAGTACTCACGTACAGGTAAAATCGCCAAAATCGGCCTACGTTGGAGTACCTTGCTGTTTAAACTTGGCTAACGTTACACTTGGGTTTTTAGTAGTTAGCCTAAACATTTCCCCGAAAAAGAACGCACTGCAAAATTGTAAAATTTTGAAGGAAAGCAATTTCTCTTCTCCAAAATAATTTTGCGTAACCAGAACAATGACAGAACAGCAAGCCCGCTCAGCACACTTCTCTGTCACGAATGAAAATAAACTTCCGCTCGATTAGTAAGTCTACTCGCTGCAACAACAAAAGTAAGTTTCGTTTATGTCCGCACACTTTGCACGACATTTGAGGTGAAGCCTTTTTCTGCACAAAACACAAAACACTAACTTGCTTTTCATCTTGTGCACCGCCTGAGCAATCTCTTTTACCACATTCCAACCAACCACTGGAAGAAGTACCGTTAGGGTAACAGTTCATTAAAAAATCATTACTGGTTTTGAGAAACTGACCTTGACATCAGGACACCAGCAAGTCTTTGCTTTGAGTGCGGCATTACAAAGCTCTTTTGTTTTTTTTGTGTATTAATCTTTTGGGCCGACTATGTGCTAAAGATTGTACATATCTTCTTGCAGGAAGAGATGAGATATCTGTAGCCAATTCAAGTTTATGAATAAAGCAGTAAGCATTAGCAATGACATGCACACCGCAATCATACCAATTCTTCTGTTTGGGTATGTCAGTGCAACTGAAAGACTTCCAACTGCTTAAGTTTGTGGACATATTTGCCACCGCATAACACGTTTGAATTATGTTAAAAGTTGCAGCAAAATCGAGTGTTAGTTGATCTTCCACACTCGGTAACGAATTAATGGATACCACAAGCTGTCGTAAGAAATCAACAGTCATTAAGTACCAGTGATTACCAGTGCGAACTACCACAAGTAGGTAGTCACGATTTAACGCCTCGTTATTGTGTAAAAATTTGGCTATCGTATCACTTGCATCGATTCTCGCGAAAGTCAAAAGGAATGGATTAATGAGCTCCCAGTTTCCCATTTATTTTCCTACTTTTCCAACCTTTAAATGAGCTCCCATTTCCCCAATCATTTTCCTACTTTTCCAACCTTTCAATGAACTCCCATTCCCTCATTTTTTTTCCTACTTTACAATGACGTTCCCATTTCCCCATCCATTTTCCTACTTTTCCTACCTTTCAATAAGCTCCCATTCCTTTATTCTTTTTCCTACCTTTCAATGACTTTACCTTCCTCCATCCATTTTCCTACTTTTCCAACCTTTCATTGAGCTCCCATTTCCTCATTTATTTTCCTATCTCTCATTCAGCTTCCATTCCCCCAATTCATTTTCCTACTTTTTCTACCTTTCAATGAGCTCTCATTTCCCCATTCCTTTTCCTACCTTTCAATGAACTTTGTCCATTTTCCCATTTACAGTATTTTCCTACTTTTGCTACCTTTCAATTAGTTCCCATTCCCCGATCCATTTTCCTACTTTTCAATGAGCTGATCCATTCCCCCATTTATTTTCCTACTTTTCCTACCTTTTAATGAGTTCCCTTTCCGCCATTCGCTTGCCTACTTTTCATACCTTTCATTGAGCTCTCATTTCCCAATTCGTTTTCCTACTTTTCCTACCTTTTAGTGAACTCAAATTCCCCCATTCATTTTCCTACTTTTCCTACCTTTCAATCAGCTTCGTCCATTCTCCCATTTATTTTCCTACTTTTCCTACCTTTCAATTAGCTCCCATTCCTCCATTCGTTTTCCTACCATTAAATGAGCTCCCATTCCCATTTATTTTCTTATTTTTCCAACTTTTCAATGAGCTCCCCTTCCCCCATTTTTTCCATACTTTTCTTATCTTTCAATCATCTTCCATTCCCCCATTTTCATTTTCCTACTTTTCCTTTACGATTTCCGCTTTTTCCTACTTTGCCGTTGTAGGAAAAGGCGGAAATCGTGCTAAAAGGCCATTAGGGTTAGGGATAGGATTAGGGTTAGGTTAGGGTTAGCGCCAATCGTAACCCCAACCGCCCTTTCCTACCTTTCTGCCTTTTAGGGCGATTTCCGCTGTTTCCTACTTTTCCGCCTTTCAGTCATGTTCCATTTTCATTTTCCTACTTTTCCGCTTTAGGAAAAACGGAAATCGTGCTGAAAGGTTTTTAGACGTAGTTTTAGCATCGGGATTGGTATAGGGTTTGTTTAGGATCAACTATAACCTTAGCTCAAACTCCAACCGCCCTTAAATTCAAATTTCCCGCCTTTTAGTATGATTTCCGCCTTTTCCTACTTTTCCGCCTTTTAGTTAGGTAGTTTTTCCGTCTTTTCCGCCTTTTCCTACTTTTCCGCCTTTTAGCACAATTTCCGCCTTTTAGTAATGTTCCATAAAACCGAAAATTGAGAAGTAACGAAACAACATAAATTTTTCAAATTCAGCATGCCACGGTTGCCACCAATCATTATAGACCACAAATGAAAAATCAATGTAAAACTCAGTAAAACTAAAACTTCATTTAAAATTTTCGTCATTTTTCTTTTTTTTAGTCATCAAAAACAAATTTCCAACATAAAGACTACCGAAATTCATGCTACATGCCACACACTTGATAACTTATGGACACTTTTAACTACTGTACAACTCGTATATCAGCAACGTGAAAAAAATACAGGCAAAAAGCAAAAAGATTTGCGCTTATGTTAGCATCTAATTCTTTTATCAATAAATACGTTTATTTTGCTAAATCGCAATTCTTACTTATTAACGAAATGCTAAAAATAAAGCTTAGTTTGAAATTCGGTAAAACTATACGAATTTATCACAGAAATTCAGCTGTGAGCTTTTGAAATCATAATGAAAATTATAATGCCTCAGGCAAACTAGTAAATGAAAATCTATTGTCACAGCTCTTTTAGAACATCGATAGAAACAAAAGCCGTTCAAGTGGTCACTGGATTTACGTTCGAAAAAGCGTAAAATTATTAATTACGACAGAACAATTGGGACTAACAGGATTAAATTAATTTTTCGAAAATTTTGCCAGAAACGCAGGGTCGACCATGAGAAACGTTTAATAACTCCGAATCTAGTTGTCATACGACAATGGTGTCGCAGTTCCTGCTTCATCCAGTGGCGATGTGGAAACTAGCATGGAAGTAACCACAAACGAAAGATAATTGGAACCGATAGCCTTATAAGTCAACAGATCATAGCAGGTCATAGACTGCGCAGTCGAGTCGATTAACCGCAATCGGAGCGCGCTCCCTTTTGACACGCCACAATGGTTTTGCAAATGAAAGTTGAAGTAGTAAATTTTAGGAAAAGTCAAGAAATTTGATTATTGTGGCTTGACTGCTTCATAACAAAATTTCAAAATAAGTGAAGGGGAAGAGCTAATCGACCCCCCCCCCCGGGCCGAATAGGGTTAAGGTTTACCAGCTTGTTATAGAAAGGCTAAAATTTTACCACTAGTCACCGCCCTCATAGCCAATCAGCTCATTTACGCAGCCGGTTTAATCATGTTTTAGCACTGCTAATTTTATGCCACAATTTAAAAGCATTAATTTTTGCTACAATAGGCCTAAAATTAAGTTATTTTAGCGCAAAAATTGCAAAATCTTAGACCTCAGACATCCGCCCCCAGACCTCCTTGCCTTCGGCTGTTGGCGGCGTTGCCCCAAACCTCTGATGGTATCCTGCGGTAGAGACGGCTCTTACTTGTTTGATAATTCGTTTGTTGTTATTTTTTACTGTTTATTCGACGTACTCAGTACTTTGGCTTCGGTGAAGTGTTTAATTGTTTGACAGTATTTCTGCAATGTTGGTGGTAATGACTGAGCGTACAGTCTTAAAAGTGTCCATTGAAAAAGCTGCCCCCCTCTCTTGCCTTTTTGACCTTCCGGCACCCCTGGAAATAAGGAACATTGCCTTCTGCATTATTTTAGCACTAAATAATAATCCACTCGAAGATTTTTCCAAGAGATTTCTGTTTTGTCGTGAAATTTACCAGTTATAGGAGAACATGTACGGTTAGGGGACCTAGAACCCCTCACCCACACTTCAAATTCAATAGTTTGTTTTATGAGCATTTCCCCTAGCTAATTTTTTAAAAGTATTTTGTGCGTAAAAACTGGCGAGGTAGAGATAAATTGTTGTTGAAAAATGGTACATTAGATGGTTGCGCTTACTAACCATGTTATTCCCGGGCCGGATTTCCATTGCGTGTTGCCAATGGTACTTTGGGGATTTTTGCAACATCTTCCTGCCAAGTATAGGTAAAGATCAAAAAAGTCTTACCATCTGTACGTGCGGCCCTGGTAGTGTACTATATGGTAAATCTGGCCCTGGTTATTGTATTTCTTTTGTCCAACTGGGGCACCGCATTGAGACTACTTGGCCCAATGGGAAATACACAACGTCACAACGACATATTAATGGTTCGCGATTCGAATCGGGAGTTGGCAACCTTTCAATTGCTAACCCAAAGCTTTATCAATTGAGCTGTCGCTCTAATGTTGCCAACTGAGCTACCGGATAACTGCCGTTTAGCCCAATAACTTCTCAATTATTTTCCTGATGCTTATTTTCAACAGAGCTATGTGAAATATCAAAACACAATAAAATGTTTATTGAATATTGATAGTGCTTGATATCGACGGTTTTATTGAAGAAATGAGAACTGCTTAATACAATAAAGAAGTGGCCCAAACCTTGTTTTACTAATACTCTTATTTGCAAAAATAGATTCATTCTGATTGAGTCCGTGCCATTGGCAACCTTGCGCTTCGAAGTTACGCGGCATCAGAAAAGGATAACTTTGCAAAATTTCTTGCAGAATAAGCAACGCGATGTTCGGTGATTGAATACCGCGTTGCATATTTTACAAAAAAATGCCATTTCGCAAAACTTCTTTCGATAATCCACCAACGAGTTGCTTATTCTGCAAGAGCTTTTGCAAAGTCATCCTTTTCTGATGTCATCTTTGTATCCAATCGAATACCAGAGCTCTACCACATAGAACACAACTGAATTTACTTTACGTAATCGATCATCAAAATCTGAAGCTCAACCTAAGCGTAGTTAATACAAGTCTGCAAATTGGTCAAAAAACGAAAGGAAGAAAAAAGTATATTTAGGCGCATCAAAAATTAACGTAAGCAAATAATTTATTGCTGTTTATTGCTGGCCACACCTGTACACAACATAGGCGTAGCCAGGGGGGAGGGGGCCCAGGGGGCCCGGGCCCCCCCCCCAATCAAAATACCACTAACGACAAAAAGTTATGACAACATAGCCTGGCGATGTTTAGTTGCAATTTTTTTTTCAGTAATTACGCACATAACAGTAATTAACAATAATATTAATGACAACAAGTGAGTCCCGGGGCCCTTACTAACAACCAGGGGGCCCTGGAATCCTTAACCGACAACCAGGGGGTCCGGGACCCCTAACTGAAAACCAGGGGGACCATAACTGACAACCAGGGGCCCCAGGGCCCCTAACTAACAACCAACAGACCCTAACCAACAACCAGGGGCCCCTTAACTGACAACCAGGGGAGCCCAGGCCCCTAACCGAGAACCAGGGGGCCCCTAAACAACAACAAGGGTGTCCCAGGGCTCCTAACCAACATCCAGGGGGCCCTGGAGTGCCTAACTGACGACCAGGGGGCCCCGGGGCCCCTAACTCACAACCAGGGAGCCCCAGGACCCTAACTCACAACCAGACCAGGAGCCCCCTAACCGACAACAAGGGGCCCCGGGGCCCTCCTAATTGACAACCAGGGAACCCAGGGCCCCTGACCAACAACCAAGGGTTCCTGGAGTCCCTAACTGACGACCAGGGGGCCCCGGGGCCCCTAACTCACGACCAGGGAGCCCCAGGGCCCCTATTTAACAACCAGGGGGACTGGGCTTCTAACCGACAAGCAAGGGGCTACGGGGCCTCTAACTGGCAACCAGGTAACCCAAGGGCCCCTGACTGACGACCAAGGTTCCCGGGCCAGGGGCCCCTTAATGCAAATGTTTAACAATTTATATGCAAAACCTGTGAGAAATCTAAGACATTTGACCTAAAAGTTGCCACCCCAGGCCCTCGTTTAACGTTATTATGAACTTAATTATTTACTGCTAAAGTATTGCAGGAGGCAATGTTCGTTACTTCCCCCTATAGATCAAATCACTTACAATTAAAATTTTACACCATAATGCAAGATTCTAAGCGTGTTTTGGGATTTAATTGCAAAAAGAGGATTGAACAACTAAATTTTTTCGATTGGCTCTGAAATGTTAAAAATCTAGTTCTTTGAAATGGCTCTGAACTCGTGCGAAATGTGATCCAATGGGATTTAAATAGTTTTTTTTTTCCAAAAACTTACAAAAATCACCCAGCGGCTGGGGGCTTTGCCCCCAGACCCCCGTCTCTGATACGTTTGAGTACACTAGGTTACTCAATATGTCTTCCAAGTTAGACTTTTACACTTTTCAACAATTCGTTTTCGCCCTCTCCCTTTACCAAAATCCTGGCAAAGTGCCATCAGGCTGCGGCTTCAGATCTTCCATTCTACGATATCTTTGCCCCACAAAAAATTACTTTTTCGAAAATTTATGATGACGTCATTGCGTGTGATTGGTGGTTTGGGCCCCCCCAATCAAAAATCCTGGCTACGCCTATGGTACACACTGTATGCAAATGATGCAATTATGCCGATTAATCAAAACCTCGCCCCTTTCTTGAGTATCATGGTGTTTGTTTATTACGTGGCCCACCACACATTTGGCTAAAAAGTACACCATCCACACAAAGTTTTTTGTTATTCTTAATTGCTAGAAATTTAACTACAAAAAATCAAATTTATTAGTCTCAGTCTACTGCGGCTTAAAAATGTAAGCCTACTCGGTTAGTTTATGTTTATTTTTGAAAAAAATGCGGTACGTTCAACGTTGCGCCGTACCAGCCAAAAAGAAAACTCATAGTGGCAACAAGACCGTGGCAGTGGAGCGTACCACCTAAAAATTTGTTAGAATATACAAACATTACGCTGGTACGCATACTATTGCACGACAATTTAATATAGACACAGCCGTATAATTAGGAATGTTGTGAGTCTAACGTTACATACCGGATACTTGATTATAGCCTTTTATTCAGTACAAAGCGAAGCACATAAAGAAAACAGCCAACCTGTCAACAATTTATGGAAAATTTTGTTAGGAACGTCTTTCGATAGCCGACAAGATCAAAGGTCCAGCTTGATTGGAAATTTAACGTGCTTTAAAATCAACTTGAGGGGAAATCTGCCCAATTCCAACTACAGCATGACTTTTAATGAACTCAAGTCTGACTTAATGGAAATTTATTAGATGAAAGTTTAGTGAGCAATTTTATCGCGATGTAAAACTTCTAAAGTTGAACTTGAGGTTTGCAAAACCGAATTTCAACTTAACCAGCCAGTTGGTCAAACGGTAACTCCTTCATCTATAGAGCGGGAGGTCTGAGATTCAACTCTCGGGCTGGTCAAATCGGACGCAGTGTTGCCAATGTCAATGCCATTTCTTTGAAGAGGAACAGGACTGCCCACAGGCGCAATTACGTACAGATCAGCCCCCAATTTTGTTACTATCTCTGCTTGATGGCTTCAAACAAGCAGCAAATTCAATGAACAAGAATTCGAAGAAATCCAAAGGAACGTTGAATCTTCTAAACAGGTGCTGATTCCTCCAAGCAAAAAGTACTTATAGCCAGAAGTGGAGTGTAGGACACAAGGCTCGAGGCCAAGGCCAAGGACACAAAAAAAATCCGAGGCCAAGGCCAAGGACAGCCTTTCCGAGGACAGACACTCTCGAGGCCAAGGACAGGAATGCTCGAGACCAAGGCCAAGGACCAAGGACACAAGCGCAAGTGCTCTCTAAAAAAAAAAGGTCTTCACAAAAATTTTTCAGGCGATCTCAAAAAAAAAAAAAAAAGTTCTTCACAAAAAATTTTCAAGCGATCTCCACGAAAACACGTTTTCCAAAAAATTTTTCAACCGCTCCACAAAACTTTAACAATTCAAAAACTAGTGCTGTCCTCGAGCCGAGGACAGGCCAATTTTCGAGGACTTGAGGCCTCGAGGCCAAGGCCAAGGACTTGACCTTCGAGGCCAAGGCCAAGAACTTCAAAATGTGTCCTCGGGGACGTCCTCGAGGCCAAGGACGTCCTTGAGGACTCCACCTCTGCTTATAGCTATAAAAAAAATATGCGATTCATCTAATAGTTGAAGCGTTAGATCTGTCCGGTGACAGGAGGTGAAATATGCAACAATAACAACATTAAAAGTTTTTTTCGTATTTGATCTAGTTATATTGAAAACACTCTAATTTAGATGCTGAGGGAAAAACAGGCTAAAAAAAAGTTTAGCATGAATGTGAAGATAAATGAAAAGCTAAGCAGTTATTACGTACTAACAGCGTTACAACAACAACTAAATAAATTTTATGCTGTAGCTATTATCAACATTGGCTATTCAGATAACGTGCTCGGCGGCAAATAAGAGCGGAATATTATTAACAAGTTACTGACCACGACAAAATTATCATGCTAACAAACAGTCCTTTTTGCCAGTATAGGCTTTTCAGTAGACTAAAATTTAATAATTATAGTGTTACTGAAAATAAAATTTATCGAATAAAATCAAGTTTATTCAAATAAGATTATGATAAATTTTACTGCTCTAAAAAGCCCATAAGCAACGTAAACTGTTGGTTTATCATAAATTGTGATGATCTACAAGAAATTATAGCAACATTATGTAATATTCTAAATTATATAATTGTACAACTGTGCGATAGCATTATTATTCAGAGTGCATTCCAATAACTATAAAAATATTTTTACTAGATACATTTTAACTGTATTCATTAAACACAAAAAGCGAACATACTATAAAACGCATCATATTTTTGTTCATCAAATCGTAAACATTTTAATTGTAAGTAACAGCATACACATAAATAAACAGCACAAATACATTCCAAGGTCTATAATCAAGGATGACAGTATAGCACGTATTTTTAGTACGTATAGCATGCACGGTAAGTTCAAATTTTGGACAAGGCGTACCTCAAAAATTTACCGTGCCGTACTAAACTAATGTAACAAAACCAAATCTTGCATTTGTACCGTACCTACGTACTTTTTATCGAATGTTTCGCTCTAAGTCTAAACGGACTGTACTTGAGAGGTACTGTACGAAGGTAAAAAAAATTGCTAAGGTTTTTCCAAAGTTTTTCTTTTCCACGCATCAAGAGAAATCAGCCCGATTTACGGCGAAGACCTTTTTTTTTTTTTTTTTTGTTTTTGGTCTTCACCTGAATTTGGAGGCAAAAGTATGATAATTCGGACTAAAATAAAACCAGTTTGCGGTGCAGACTTTTTGTTTTAAAGCTTACTCGGCCTTTTTTCCGCGCACACCAAGCAAGCTCTTAAAGGGAGTATTGTTCATGAACATCAGTTTTGCCAAGTTTGGAGCTGCTCAACTCGTATGACGCTCCCAAACATGGTACGGTAGGTTAGTACGTTTGGTAAAACGCACATTTTAACTGATAAGATTGTACTCGTAACTCCATGAAAAGCGCGTACCGTACTTTTTAGCAAAAATTGAGCTGCAGGCCATCAAATTGCCATGCTTGCCTACAATTTCATTTAACCAAAAAAGATTAACCAAAAATTATGTAGGAAGGCCAAATTCAAATGCTGGTTAATAATTAATTGATTGAAACGGTATAACTGAGTTTGCTTTTCAATCAGGTTCATTTATAGACTGCAAAAATATGTTTTCAAGTTCTCTGTTTGACGGCTTGCATTGAAAAAACAAAGAAAAGCCTCCATCGTGTGTGGTGGACAGGTGTTAGTCTGATTTGAAAGCCGCAAGGACCGCCTCTTCGCTGCTTTCTAGTAACGAACAGAGTGGATTAAAAAAACAGAACCGATTGTAGGCTTCTACGCAAAATGCCTGCTTTTTAGTTAACCTAGGTCATGTTGTGAAAAATATTGTTTTAATAATCCTTACACTAAATGTATTACTACAACCTGAAAAAAAGAGAAATAATTGATCATTAAAACTTTTGTTCAAATATTTGTGGTTTGTGTTTTGTTTTTTGGTCACCCTGTGATTTAAAAAATAAATTTGAAAAGTACAGTTATATAATACATATTACCATTACAAGTTAAATTTTAATAAACTAGCGACAATATATTTCAAGATCATTCGATGAAAAGCAAATGTATCATTACAGAGCACAAATAAAATTTGCAAAATACTGTATATTAACGTGATACATTGACAAAAAGTTATGAAAACTTTTGTTATGACACCGTTTACTAATGTACTTTATAAACTTGAGCGATAACCCAAAATCTTGCTTTGTCGATTCCTGGAATTTCCAACAACTGCTCTATGTTTCGAAATTTTCGATCAAACAAACTATCTCGATAATCAATAATTCGTTCGGCTAGTATTTTGCCGATATAAGGAACATGCTGTTCAATATGAAATGCATCCACTCTGTTTAAATTTTTCTTTGCCATTATTCGTCAGATGAGTTCCGATAATATTATGCGATACAGATGTTGTAATTTCTTGGGCAATCTACAAATCTTGTATTCAAGATGACTAAATATGGAATTAAAATCAAAGTTTAAAACACGTATCAACCTGGCACATTAGATTTAAAAACAAAACAAATATATTTCGCCTAAACGGCATCATCCGTTAAAAACTTTAAAAAATCCTCCATATGATTAATGCATTACGTTAATTACATGTATATTGACACCATAAATCTGGTCGTAGCTTTCTTCCGATTGGTCTAGATATGAGAGATGGGATGTATAAAATACAGCAAACGGTTTACCGCTATTAAGAAATGACGGGAAATCGGTTTCAAATCAACTGACTTTTGAAATTGTTCCCTGTCTGATTCTTCATCTAAAATTCAGCTGACTTTCGCTTTTCAGTAAAAAAAGCTGCAACATTATATTTTTAACTATACTTGTAGTTATAAAAAGTCCATTTCGTTCAAACTAATAGTCCACATGTGGCTTGAAATTTGGCTCCAGACTCAGCAAGTAATTGATTCCGGCTCCCAAATCAATAAAAAGAAAATTTGTTTGTGGCTGCCTCTCAACCCTCAGGCTTTCAACAAGGTGGCGTATTTTAGTGTTTGAATTATGCATTTTTTTAATCTGAGAACTTTTTAACGGTAAAAAAATTTAGTTTGTTTAAAAAAAAAGCTGCTGGCCTCCAGATGAGAAAATTATTTCTCAAATTATAAATAATCTTAACTTTTAGGTAACATTTGGTATTATATTATTTTCCATTGTTATTTTTTGTATTTGCTTAATCTAAAAAGAAAGCTTAAATTTGTTTCTTTTGATGACAACCGCGGCACGAAAAACATTTTGTTTCTTCAAAGCACTAACGTGACTCAAGATTTTATTTTGGCATTAGTAAATATTCCGACCGCTAGACATAAAATTGTTGTGAAAAATCAATTTCGTTAAATAGAACATAAGTTTCAACTTAAATCACCAGCTAATACTGTAATTATTTAGACATAACTATTGACCAAGCAAAAGTTAGTTCGCTACTTGATTCGCACCGACAGGTCACTTCACAGCCTCCTTCTAATCTACACCCAATAACATAATTACAGATCTTCTCTTGCTCTTATTCTTGTGATAAATTAAACTATGTTTGATTGATTTATTCAATTTGAGTACCCCTGATAAACCCATTTATAACATTTACAATTTGGAACTTGCTAACTTTATGCATAAAATTTACAATTAAAATTTGCCATTTTCGTTTAAACAACAATTTAATAAAATTGAACTCGTACATTCTCATCGAACAAGAAAACTAATTAAATTTAATTATTTTTTACTTATATTTCCGAAACTTTAGGGCTAGAAAAATTGCTAGAATTAGAATAATAGTCTAAAATAATTAGATTTTGCACTTTATGCTTGGCTCAGCATTGAGCAAACATCAGAACCATGAACGAGGCCTGCATGGTACGCCGCTGCAGACTTGTAAAAAGTGAAAACGGTAATAGTTTCTGTACATTTTCGATTGTCTCCAAAAACTTAAATTCTTGCATTTTGACAAGCTGGCCCAGGTTTTTTACATCTTTTTTGCTTATCGAAGCAAATTTTTAACTTCTGTTTGATAATCGGCTTGAGAAGAGATTTGCGGTCAAAAAAATAAAAAAGCAAGCGTTGCAATGTAAAGTTCAGCTTTTTCTGGTACATTTTTTTTGGTGATTTTTTTCTTTTTTTTGTGAACTAAAAAGTGTTGCTCAAAGCAGAGGTGTTGAAAAAAGGAGGTACTGTTCCAACAAGTCGTCGCTCCTATGCTATAGTCGCGTATCTCCATTTTTGCTCACTTTCAGTTTTTTATATGAGATGAAAGCCTGTTATATAAGCTTCATTTCAGTCTTGTTGGTGTATCAAAATTCAAAGTACTAGTGAAGTTATCGCAATCGACGCAGATTCACGTATCGATTTTATCAAATATTTTCCTGTGCTATAGTCGCGTATCTTCAGATACGTGAGTATAGCACTGGAAAAAAAAAGTTTTTGCTGTAAGTTACTGTGCTATAGTCACGTATTCGCGAGGTTTTTAACTATAATAACGCATATTTACCCAAAGTTTTTGCAAATATCAATTTAGATTAATCACGCTAAAACTAATGACACATTAAGATTGAAATTTGTTTATGTCAAGGATGGCCTACTTTGCTCTTTTGTGACGTAACAATGATTTCAGGAGATATTTGAATTTTGCATTAAAATGGTAAATAGTATCCTAATAAATGTAGAGCAATTGCTGTTAACCAAGTCTGACTTTTTGTCTGGTAGTGACAAAAAGATAAAATAGACGAAAGTAATTATATATCAAAATTTAAGCTGAACTCATCTGTAAAATTTAGTTGATGCCCAATTGACATCAACCATCACTTTTACAAAATTTATAGCGTAAAGGTTTGCACTTCTTTAATCAAAAAGCAATGCCCTGGATAGCGCTCTTCTAATCGATGCCGAAAAGCGCTAAACCTCAGGTGGTACAAAAAAGCAAGATGGTTTTTGAAGTATATTGGAGGTTTATAATACTGACCTAAAAGGAACAACTTGTCAAAATTTATAACAAAAAATAATTCCAAATCTCAGCAACGTCAAACAGTCTGTTCATTTTCATTAATGTCTTTTAATCATTATTATCTTGATGCAAGGAAGCTTCAACCATCGGAAAATGGTTCAACTCATATCGTTTCTTGTACGTTTGAAATTATGCTAACGATAGTTAACCAATGAGATTTTCTGCGATAAAATGATTTTTACGGCGATGAATAAAAAAAAGCACAATTTGGAATTTCCAACGTAAACGAATTAGATTTGCATTGTTAAGCACGATTATTATCCTGCAGGTAGAAGCAGAGGAACTAATAATATTAATGTTGCCAGAAAACATTCACATCTGCTTGAAAGATTCTAATTGGTGCAAAATAACCAATCAGAGGCAGCGACGTTAAATAGTGAACGTAAAATGATTTGATAGATTGCTTTTGCGATAAAGTGATCCCCGAAAAGCATAAAAAGCAAGTAAATTTTAAACGATCATTCTGCAAAAAATTATTATGCATTCTAGTAGAGCAAAAATTATCTTAGGACTTTTTAAAAAGCAAACTTTAGACCTCGGTTCGCAGAGTTCTGCTCTTCTACAGTCAATTTTTGCACTGCTTCCACCTCAAGTGGCCGTCGAAAATGCTGACAATTTTAGTGATGTATCTATGGATGATGAAGAAAGAGATCCTAATTGGACCGGCGACAGCGACATACCAAATCCATTTGAGTCAAGCGATGCAGAGGAAAGCAATGAAGCGGTTGAAAAGCAACAAATTGCGTACGACCAGGAAGTGATTGGTGAAGGAAGTGAGAAAGTGAATGTAGAGGTTGAGGAACAACAAGAGGAGGAAAGTGCGACGATTGCAGAACACAAACAATGGTTCGCCCTCGAAAAGAAAGTTTAACCCTACCTTGTAGGAGCGAAACGTCAGAAAATTAAAACGCTTGAAGAGAGATGAATACATTAATTGCACGGTAAAAACTATTCAAAGTAAACGTGTGCAACTTTCGCTTTGCAATCAAAAGAGTAACCCCTAATCTTTCCTTTTTTTTTCAGAAAATCAAAAAAATTGCTTTTTGACAACTTTTATCAACTTGGCAGCATTGAAGAACAACGTTCTTTTATCGCTTCCAGTGTCAAAGCCGAAAGCATAGAGCTTTCAAGAATTAAAAATCGACATTCACGGCGTCGCTTCACTAACAAATATTCTTTTTCCGTTAATGGCCAGCGTATAAAATTTTGCAAAGAATTTTTTATGGCAACTTTAAATGTAACCGACGCTTCAATTCAATCTAGCTTGCATGCTTGCATGTCAAAAGGTGTTCAGCGATCAGACTGACGGGGCCAGCATCAAAAAGAAAATCAACTAGACAAAGCAAGATTACGTTTTGTGGAAGAGCATAATTTCCTTCAAAAGAGCATAATTTCCGGCTAAAGAGTCACATAAAGCAAGTTTTCCGGCTAAAGAGTCACATTACTGCCGCAAATCGTCCAAAAAAGGTTACCTAGATCAAAATTTAAATATCAGTAAGATGCATATCTTGTACGTCAAAAAATTTAAAGATCTACGTATGTTGCCAGTTAAATACGAAGTACCGAAAAGTATAGATTTTTTCAGCCAAAAAAGACCAATGCTCAACATGTACAAAATACCTGCAAATGAATGCAGAAGAAAAGGGGACATTTCAACATGAATTCGATGATCATCTAAAAAGAAAAGATATTGCTCAGAGTCATAGAGATACTGATAAATTTGCTAGCAACAACAATTTGAAAGTTTTAATCGTTTTGCGTGCTTCTGGCCTAAAGGCTACCAGCTCGGAAGCCTAGGGAAGAGCCACCAGAACGGCGACTACTCAAAACAAGCAATGCAAAAAATTGTCTTCCCACAGGAATCGAACCTGCAGCCTTTGGATTACCGGTCCACTGCTCTACTACTTGAGCTAGAGAAGAGCTGGTAGCCTTTAGGCCAGAAGCACGCAAAACGATTAAAACTTTCAAATTGTTGTTGCTAGCAAGCCTAGGGAAGAGCCACCAGAACGGCGACTACTCAAAACAAGCAATGCAAAAAATTGTCTTCCCACAGGAATCGAACCTGCAGCCTTTGGATTACCGGTCCACTGCTCTACCACTTGAGCTAGAGAAGACGCCTCCTCGCATGCTTAATTTTGGCTATTTAAACCCAGCAACTTGCTTGTTGTATGATTGTAATAATAAGTCAATTAAGATGTTTTTTTGACGTTTGCTGACCAGAGTTTTAATATTTTAATCGTTTTGCGTGTTTAAATAGGGTTTAAATAGCCAAAATTAAGCATGCAAGGAGGCGTCTTCTCTAGCTCAAGTGGTAGAGCAGTGGACCGGTAATCCAAATGCTGCAGGTTCGATTCCTGTGGGAAGACAATTTTTTGCATTGCTTGTTTTGAGTAGTCGCCGTTCTGGTGGCTCTTCCCTAGGCTTCCGAGCTGATAGCCTTTAGGCCAGAAGCACGCAAAACGATTAAAATATTAAAACTCTGGCCAGCAAACGTCAAAAAACATCTTAATTGACTTATTATTACAAAAATTTGAAAGTTTTGTCTTTCAATTTCGATTTGCAAGCAGTTTTATCAACACCTAAAAGTGATGCAGGCCAAATTTTTTATAAACGGAAGCTATATGTTTATAATCTTTGCATTTTTCACCTAGGTGACAACAAAGGGTTTTGTAACTTCAGGGATGAAAGTCAAGGAAATCGAGGTGCAAATGAAATATCTACTTGTGTTTACAACCATTTGATGGAATGCGCTGATATTGATGAAGTTCGAATGATGTCCGATGGATGTGGGGGACAACAGAAAAATACCATTTTTGCTACTATGTGTGTTGAGGCTGTAACAAAACATCCTTCGATTCAGCAAATTGATCACAAGTTTTTCGAAACTGGTCACAGCCACAAATGGAATGCGACTCCATGCATTCCGTAATCGAAAAAGTAACTAAAAAAGCTGCAATTTACGTGCAATCAGAATGGGTTACAGCAGCAAAGTTGGCGCGGGAAAACCCTGAGCCTTATCATCAGTGATGGGCACAGCGGCTCTGTTCACCAACGGTGCTACTAGCGCCGCTACTTTTTTAGCAGCGGTAGCGGCAGCGCCGCTGCTTTTTTTCGTCACCAGCGACAAGCGGCAGCGCCGCTCTAATTTCAGTCAAAAAAGCGGCAGCGCTTCAGCGCTGTTTTTTAAGCAAATTTTCTGCCGCTACTGCTAATAAACTTCTAAGACTTTTTTCGATTTAAAGTTTTACACGTTACCGTTTGGAATCTTAACAATTTTTTTTACTCTGCCCTTGCCACTACATTACTTTAGTTTATTAGAATAAACAATGCTACTATTGTGACGTTTTGTGGTAGTTTAATAAAGACGAGTTTTATCGTACGTGGTCCTATTTTTTCTGAACCAAAATTCAACAAATAATGTGGTCTGGTAGCGGGCTAAATTAAACTCTGTGTGTAAATTAACATACAAATCAATGCGTTGGTAAAGTTTATCAGTTGTCATCGTTTTCAGATAATTGCTAGCTAATGAAACTTCACATAGAACAAGTCGAATCATTTTTTTATGAAAGCAAGTAGTAAGTACTAATGCTACTTGACAGTCGGTTTCTTCGTGGACACTCCCTTCTTACTCGTACTGAAAGCACTTACACACAAATAGACAGTTGATTTTGATGCAGGTAATCTTCGTTATTGTCAAGAGATACTGTTTGAAATTGCTTTTATTGAAGAAATGAGAATTAATTGTGGTAATAGAGAGGTGCCCCAAACCTTTTTCCACAATTCCGCATTCCTCTTATTCGGTAAAATGCGTTTTAATCCGTTTGACTAGTACCATAGGTGGGCAAGTTAATGCAAAACGTTTGTTTCGTTAATCACTAGTCCGTTAACAAACTTCACACCTCCGTTAACGTTAATCCGTTATTTTCAGCTTTAATTAATGGAAGTTAATACAGTGCTTTAATTCGTTAATATTTTGCGTGTAATTTACATTTCTTTTTATTTACTCGCTTCTAGAACACGCATTGACGCTGTTGAGCTGATTGTAAGCAAATATTTATAGCTATGGACAGGTGGTCGTTTCGTGTTTTGGAAGTTACATTTTACAGTCTAATCTAGTTTCAAGATAAAAATAAGTTCAAATGCACTAACGAAGCTGCGATTGGAAAACCTTTGGAAATTGCGAAAAGCGATAAGTAAAAGACTTATAAGGCTGCAGCTTATTATTAGCCACAAAAAAAGCTCTTTTCTTCGCTTTTTTCGATAAAGCTCGTGCTAATACGCACCAAGTGTTACCAGCGCAAATTGGTTTATACCGGTAAGATGAATGAATGGTGCTGGATGTAAACGATAAAAGCCTTTACGGAAGTTAACAGAGCTTAGCGGAAGTTAGTTTAGTCCGTTAACATGAAAAACATTTTAACGGATTAACGAGTTAATGAAAAAATTAGCTTCGTTATTAACGGATAAACGATTAACGGCCTTGTGCCCACCTATGACTAGTACTATTAGCAACCCTGCTTTTCGCAATTTTGTAAAATCACAAAAGGCGTACTGTGCTGTAGATCAATATTGGTAGTCTAGGATTACAGGTTCCAGTGACAACAGCGGAGTTTTTGGATTTGGTTATAGCTAGGCTACTCACTGCTACTAGTTAATAATCGCGTTTCTTAGTTTGCAAGAATTTTTGCAGAATTATGCCTTTTGTAATGTCACAAAATTGCGAATGTAGGGTTGACAATCGTACGGAGTCAAACGAATTAAATCGTATTTTCGCAAATAAAGGAAATTGTGGAAAAAGGTTTGGGCACCTCTTTGTTACCTCAAATAGTTCTCATTTCTTCAATAAAACCGATTTCGAGCAATATCTCTTTAACGAAAATGCGATAGTTACAGTTCGATAAATTGCTGTAAACTTGCAGCAGACCCGACGCCGCGGAGAGCATGCAGGGGCCGAGCCCCCTAATCACTGCTTGTGCTCCCCAAACAAGAATTGTGCCCCACAAGTGAGGATTGTGCCGAAAAGAAAGTAACAGGCCCGGTGCCACTGAAGTGCAGTTCGAGGTCTGAGACTCCTTAGATACTGGTTATCACCCCACAGTTCGTGAGCAAGAACTGTTTTTTGCAGATTTTGTAATAAAGATCCTTTTTTGTGTGTTTTCATCCCGGAATTCGTGAAAATCCGCGCATATTTTGAAATGAAACCTTATTTTGGTCCACACTCTCGGATTTGATGTATTAAACTTTTTGTGCCCCCCCCAGTAATGGCCTTAGGAAAGGGGGGCCTCTGTGCAAATTAAATGGGGGGGCTCTTTTCTTTACACACTACTTTAACATGTTTTATCTGCACTTGCAATTAAGCGCAACAATGCATTTCATAAATAACAAGACCAGAAGACCAATGCAATTGCAGCCCTAATTAAATCAAATGTTTGTTCATAAGTTCCTCTCATCTAGATTATCAACTCAATTAATTGCTGTAAATTAACGTAAACTTTCAGCAATTGCTTTCAGTATGCTTGTGTTATTACAGAATATGTTTGAGTACTTAGCAATAATGTTTGAATGCTTTATACTGCTTAGCATATGATATACTGTATACGTTAGTCAAAAACCTATTACTGCCAGTTGCTGAAAGCAGTAGAAAAAAACAAGTGAAAAAACGACTACTTGAGTCATAGGCGTAGCCAGGATTTTTGATTGGGGGAGGGGGGGCAAAACCACAAATCACAAGCAATAACGTCATCAGAAACTTCGAAAGAGAAATTTTTTTGGTGGGGCAAAGGTATCGTAGAATGGAAGATCAGAAGTCGTGGCCTTGTGTAAGCATGTAACTAGGAACTCGTTCAAGGAGAGAGCTTAAACCAATAGCCTAGTTAAAATGCAAAAATGTGTAAATTGGGAGACGTGCTTAAGTAAAGAAGTGTACTGTAATTCAAATGTATCACATACGGGGGTCTGGGGGCGAAGCCCCCAGCCGCTGGACAATTTTTCGTAATTTTTTGGAAAAAAGTTGTTTTAATATCATTGGATTACATTTTGCACATTTTCAGAGCCATTTGAAAGTACTAGATTTTTAAAATTTGAAAGCCAATTGAAAAAATTAAGTTGTTTAGTCCTCCTTTTGCTTGCAATTTAAGTCCAAAACACGTTTAAAATCTTGCATTTTTGGTTAAATTTTATTAGTGATTTCGTCCAGGTAGGGGGAAGTGCATTCCCTCCTGCAATATTTTAGCAGTAAATAACAATTCAGTCGATTATTTTTTTTACAGATTATTGTTTTGTCTAGAAAACAACCAGTTATAGGAGTACATATACGGCCAGGGGCCCAGGCTCTCTCAATTCAAAAATTTGTTCAATGAGCATTTCCCTTACTGAAGCTAATTTTTTTCAAAAGTATCTTGTTGCATAAAAACTGGCGAGGTGGAGGTGAATTGTAATTGAAAAATGTACAATAGATAGTTATGCCTGCAAACCATGCTATTGCCCGAGTCGGATTTACATTGAGTAGGGCCCCTGGCACTTTGAGATTTTTGCAATATTTTTGCTCCAAATACAGGTGAAAACCAAAAAAGTCTTATCTGAGTGCGGGGCCCCTGGCACTGTGCCATGTGTTAAATCTGTCCCTGGTTATTGCATTACATTCATAAAAAGGTTAGGTGAGAACCTCAGTTTGCAACTTTTAGGATAGAAACGCTTAATTTCACTCGGGTTATACGTTTAAATTGGTTGGCAACATTAAATTGAAGGAGCCATGGCCCCCTGAAACAGTATTATTGTTGTGGGCCAATATAAATTAGGGGGCCATATATATATTCTTGTAGGGAGCCCCTTACTGTAAAATTGGTCGGCAAAAATTAAATTAAGGGGCCCTGACCCCTGGATCAATATTGTTGTTGGGGGCCCTTTTAATTATTATTGTAGGGGGTCCATTTAAATTGGTTGGTAAAAATTAAATTGAGAGGGCCAGGGCCCCCTGGCTCAATACAATTGTTTATTACTGCTGTACGGGTGTACTGTTGTATGCAAAGATGCTAAAAGAAACTGTAGCTGAAGAAACAACAGTCTTTTTTGTGACATTTTTATCATGAATAGTATTTCAATTGGGGGGGCCCCTGGGCCCTGGTTACGCATATGACCTCAGTAGCCTAACAGTAGCAAGCAAAAAAAAGAGTAGTAAGTTGACTTTACCAGTAAATTTTTATTATCTGTTTACTAAATCTGACTTAAAAGTTAAAAGTAATATTGTCTTGGAAAGGGGGATATGTGTAATAACACTTGGAACAAGTGCATCTTGAGGGAGGGGGTACATATGTAATGACACTTAAAACAAATGCATAAACTTTTTATCATAATTTCTTATAGCTTTTCATAATCAAATTTTTCTGCGCGCGATAGGTCAAATGGGGGGGCCCCTGTGCATTTGCACACTTTGCACATTCCTAAGACCACTACTGTATACAGGATAATGATCAAATTCATGTAATGAAAAAGACTTAATGATCCCTGATTCTGCCAATTTATTGTCTCCGCTGTTATTACTGTCTCTAGCATAAATGTGGTCAATTAGAGTTTTCGCCCTTTTTGCTCTTGTAGGCTTGGTAATAAGTAACTTGAATTTCTGATCAGCCAAATTTTCACAATATTCAACAAATTTATGACTGTGCTGAAGCAGATCGATGTTGATGTCACCCAAGATATATACGGCCTTCGAGTCATCAATACCAACAAGAAAAGATTTCAAGTTAACTTGAAAGTCAGTTATATCTTTTTTTTTTGTTTTGGGTGCCGTTATACCACTCCTATAACGATAATTTGTGAATCCGAACCACGACTTTTCAGCTCAATCCCAGCAGTTTCGGAATTTGCAAGCTTAACATCTTTTCTTATGCGGTAATAATTTAGGTTCGTATGGACATAAATCATAACCCGCCCTTACAGCCTTGACCTTTTTTATTGCTATGAGTAAACTCACACTTATAGTCATAAAGCTTCACGTCTTTTAGATCAGGATCATTGGTTTCAGTAACACAAACAACATGAGGGCGTGTGTGATAAACCAAACATTTAAAACTTTCAAAATGTTTTTCTAAACCACGGGCATTAACATGAAGAACTAACAAGCCACCTGCGCTTGTGATGCTGCTTTCGTTTACGATTTTGCACACTTGATGGCGATCTACCATGCTTCGAACATGAGGTGGGAGACTTATGAACGGATCAGAAGGATTATAGGCCCTATAATTACGATTGTTATGCACAAACATGTGTCGAAAGCGTTGTGCTGTAATTGAGCCAATGCCTTTAACGGAACACAAATCGTTTTGTTTTCGAAACATATGTTTTGATCGGCAACTTTCCAGTGAACTCCAAACGCTCGTGGAAGCCTTAATTGTTTTTTGCATTTCCGGAACTGGATCACGATTAATTGGAAGTTTTGGATAAATTTTTTCCATTTCTTCCTCGTTGTCTGATTTCGACCTCCCCGAAATTTTACTTCTGAAACGTTCCAACCTTGTTTGCATGCTTCTAGAGTAGATTGTTATTGTTGAACCAGGTTAGGCAATCACATAAAAGTTTAGTAAAAACAGTGATTGCGCAGTGGTTGTTAGTTGATACTGTTGCAAAATATGGTTTGAGAACTGGTACTTGCCTAAGTGTTTAACCCTCTTCGGCCCAGGGGGGATCGATTAGCTCCCCCCCCCTTCACTTATTTTGAAATTTTGTTATGAAGCAGTCAAGCCAAAATAATCAAATTTCTTGACTTTTCCTAAAATTTACTGCTTTAACTTTCATTTGTAAAACCATTGTCGTATGACAACTAGATTCGGAGTTATTAAACGTTTCTCAAGGTCGACCCTGCGTTTCTGGCAAAATTTTCGAAAAATTAATTTAATCCTGTTAGTCCCAATTGTTCTGTCGTGATTAACAATTTTACGCTTTTTCGAACGTAAATCCAGTGACCACTTGAACGGCTTTTGTTTCTATCGATGTTCTAAAAGAGCTGTGACAATAGATTTTCATTTACTAGTTTGCCTGAGGCATTATAATTTTCATTATGATTTATAAAGCTCACAGCTGAATTTCTGTAATAATTTTGTATAGTTTTACCAAATTTCAAACTAAGCTTTATTTTTAGCATTTCGCTAATAAGTAAGAATTGCGATTTAGCAAAATAAACGTATTTATTGATAAAAGAATTAAGAGGCCAACATTAGCGCAAATCTTTTTGTTTTTTGCCTGTATTTTTTCACGTTGCTGCTATACGAGTAGTACAGTAGTCAAAAGTGTCCATAAGTTATCAAGTGTGTGGCATGTAGCATGAATTTCGGTAGTCTTTACGTTGGAAATTTGTTTTTGGTGACTAAAAAAAAGAAAAAATGACGCAAATTTTAAATAAATTTTTAGTTTCCGCTAAGTGGCAGTATCGAAAGATGTTCATTTCATTTTTCACAAAAACATACGCATAATTTTGACTGCCTATAGTTTTTTCATAAAGTTCAAGTGATAACATCCAAAACAAAAATTTTGCCCGAGTGTCTTTGCGCATGACGTAGCAGCACACTGATAACTTCATTGTGCGCATACGCTTTGTTTTCACCAAATTGCAACATTTCATACGAGTATGCCTTTACGATATTCAATAACATTGCAAGAAGTAGAGAATTTTTGATAATACTTGTTTCGGAATCACTATGTTCAATTTTTAACTTTGTTGTTATTCAAGGTTATTATTACTAAAATCTTTGCGTAAAAAATGCTTTTAGAAGCAATACCCAATAACTAGTGTAAAATGGTACCAATTTCTTATAATATTCCCATCAAGCTAAACAATGATTAAATTGATTATTGAGTATGTACATTGCAAATTTTGTACGTTGTAAAAATGTGCTATTTCATGTGGTATATTCTACTTGCTACCGCATTTATTTTCGTATTAGATGCTACTAATAGGCCTACAGCAGGGCATACTGTTGCAGATATTACTGAGTTTCACATTGATTTTTCATTTGTGGTCTATAATGATAGGTGGCAACCGTGGCATGCTGAATTTGAAAAGTTTTATGTTGTTTCGTTACTTTTCAATTTTCGGTTTTATGTGTGTGCATTTATTCACAAACAACAAAAAATATGTTTGTAGATACAAAATAGAAAAAACGG
Source organism: Trididemnum nubilum (assembly GCA_963965965.1). NCBI lineage: Eukaryota > Metazoa > Chordata > Ascidiacea > Aplousobranchia > Didemnidae > Trididemnum > Trididemnum nubilum. The sequence continues at coordinate 26,205 of CAWYPQ010000049.1, forward strand.
AAAGCAAATTCTCTACTAGCAGACTTTGCATGCAACAATCCGATTAGCTGACCGTTTAGTAAATGAATTTATTCTGATTCTTTTTGTGATCATAAATAAGATATCTAAATTCACTGATGTCGTTAGCAAATTTTATAATGCTTCTAATTTGCTGCAACCTTCTAACGGCTTTATCGCATACAAACAATATTGTTGGTTCTGGATGTAAGGACCAGGGGCGTATTTAGGGGGGACATGGTGCCATGGCCACCCCTTTTGGGTCGTCAGTATAGTATAATTAGCATAGAATAGTATGCAAAATTGCGGCATGCCCCCCTATTTGTAATTTGAGCAGAAAGTTTGAGGACAAAAACGGACAAAATCTGACTAATAACCTTTTTTTTTTCTATCTTCACTAAATTTTGGGCAGGAAAACGGATTGATTCTGAGTGAAGAAATTTCCTGGCACCCCCACTCCCTCTTTGAAAATTCTGTGTACGTTAGTGGTGTGGACAATAGGAGTAGAATAGCTTTGAAGATTTTGATCAAAGATGAGAACTGACAAATAAATTTCTAACCTTGGGATTATACTATCTTTTTTAATGGTTTTTCTAAACTTATTCAGCACTAATCCCAGTAACAACCAAAGTTTGCACAAATTTGTTATAAGCCATCTCTGAAACAAAATCTGAAAGATCATCAAGACAAAATTGTTACGTTTGAGAATTAGACATTCTTTGTAGAATGATACGAATAGTGACAAAAAGAATGGTATTTCGATCAGTACAACCATAAATTGTAATTACAATGTTGGAAACAATTGTAATTTTTGCTTTTTAGTTCTGAAATCATTTGTGATAATACACTAGAAGGTAAGCCATTTGGGTACTATATAAGATTTTGGAAAATCTTATGACGAGCAATGATCAAATTAATCTAGGTTCTTTTCTATAAACGTCACAAAAACTGCAGAATTTTTGAATTTTTGAGAAAAAATTACTCTCCAATATTAGACAACGTAATCTTTCACAACGTAAGCAATAAAAAAAATTTATTCGGACGCCAAAACCTATTACAGTACTCCAAATTATCCAAACTATTATTCTAAAAATTAACCAAGAATCCGACTACCAACTTAGACCAATTTCTTTTTTTTTTCTTATAATTCAAAAGTCCGCGAAAAATCGTACAAAAAATAGTTTCAAAAAATCAACATTTACTACACTCCGTGCGACACATTTTAAAAGTTTTTTTTGTAAGTTCGAAGTAATATTGCATTTTTACTGTATTTACCAAGTTGTATACAGACAGCGAAAAAATCGTACTTTTTTGTAGAATAGGCTATCGTTTGCCCACCTGTCTACCACACGCGGTGAAAGCTTCACACTGCCCACTTTATTGCTAATATTTAGCCGGAAAGCTGAATGTAAATACAAACTTTTTTCAAATTTTGGTTTGACCAGAGTGGTAATCGAACCCAAATCTACTGTATCAGCAGCAGACGCTTATCAGCTCGACTAATGATAAAAATGTTGTTATAAAAAAATTTTATAGCAGTGTTGTTATATACAGAATGCTATGCTGCACTTTTGATTAGGTCTAGCATTGCCAGATATACCATTATGAGAATGAAACCCATAGTTCAAGTTTTCCAAGTGAAAACTCTTACTATATTATATTAGACTGCGAATCTTCAACTTACCAAAAATTACATCAAAATTCAACCAATTTTATTGGCGTTTGTTACAGCTATGTTATTTACATTTACACACAAAATGTAAGTGAGAAAAATTAGTGGTTTGATGCTTGTTCTTTTATAAACTTTTGTACAAAAAATATCATATTTTGTAGTGTTTAGCAAAAGGAACTACAAGAGTAACAAATATTCAGCTTGCAATTAATCCAGCAACAAACTAATGTTTTAGATATTTTAGCACAATAGAAATAATCTTTTAATTTAATCCGTAATTATCTCGGAGTTACTGAATAAAACTCCAGCTGCGATGCCGCGTCACGGCAATCAAACGCTTATTAACATTGTGCAGATAAAAAGCGAACCGATCGCTTCTGATAGTCCTTGACTTATGTTCAAGTTAATTGAAGATCAAGGTTGCAAACATAAGGACAAAAAGTTTGGACTTTTTGTCAGAAAATTGAGCTTCTCGAGAAGCAAAAACGGATTTTTTTATCTTTTGTAGTTCGGGAGTTACTAACGTTTGAATTTGTTGTGTCGAATCGATCCCCCCCTGAACCATTAATCAAAAAATTTTGCCTGGTCCGAATAGGGTTAAAGGAAAAAAACAATAATTTAAAGAAATTGTATCAGTGCCCTGAACATTCACACAGTTCAATCCATTTTTCAAATCAGAAATTGCTTATATTCGGTTAGTTGATGATGACCATATTGATGACCATTCGCATACAGCAACTTTTCAAAATTTTTATGTCAAAAGTTTTCAAACTGTAAAATGTTATTGCTGATTACCTAACAAAGTTTTTGTCTATAAACTGTGTTGTTTGTTTCAATTTAATTCGCGAAACTTTTTTAAATATTTTGCATCTCAAAAGCCAGCATTTCTCAACCGGCAACTTGACAAGTAGTTACATTACAAAAAAATGGAGGAGCCACATGATATTACTGCCGCTTGAATTGGAAAATTAACAAAAGTAACGTTATTTTTACTCTACTGTAGTGATCCGTCTGGTTGCTGTAAAAAGAAGTACTGCACCACCAATTGGTCAGCAGATTGGACGAGAGAACAAAAGCGTCGCTTTTACGATCAACATGATCGCATCATCTGGGTTCAACCCGCACCCTGGTCACGTTGTAACGTTCTTGGATAAAACGCTTTACGACGACTATCTCTGCTTGGTGGCTTTGAAGAAGCATCCCGTTTAGTGGACGAGAATTCAAAGGAATCCGTGGAAACATTGGATCACCCAAAACTTTTAAGAAGGTACCGACTCCGCAAGCACGAAGTAGTGAAGATTTTCCTACTGCAGTGTTAAACATAGTTTCATCAGTAAATTTATATTTAATACCGACTCACTCAGTGGTTGATATCAGGGTTTCAAAAGTGCTCGATAACGGAGTGCTAGAGCAACTATCACAGTAAACCACTACAGTGTTAAAGGCGGTGAATCATCCAACCAAATCCGGTGTTTCACAATAGCTAAAATTGAACTATAATTTTTGATATTTTTTGTTTGGATTTTAGGGCTGCGTTTGCAAAGATATTCAACAAATAAACAAAGATGTCGCCCCGAAAAAAGTTTTTGGAAACTCTGAGTTTTGTTCTTCCCGCCAAAACCACAGTTCTCTAAACTATTAGGCCTACTGTAATCTTATTAAATTATTAGGCCTAACTATCTCTAAACTATTAGGCCTAATAGTTTAGAGATAGTTAGGCCTGATTAGGCCTAAACTATTTAGAAATAAACTATCTCTAAACTATTAGGCCTACCACAGTTCTCTAAACCATTAGGCCTACTGTGGTTTTGGCGGGAAGAACAAAACTCAGAGTTTCCAAAAACTTTTTTCGGGGGGACATCTTTTTGTATTTGTTGAATATCTTTGCAACCGCAGTCCCAAAATTAAAACGAAAAATATCAAAAATTATAGTTCAATTTTAGCTATTGTAAACCACTGGAATTGGCTGGATGATTCACCGCCTTTAAGACATTAAACATTAAAAATTAAAAACCTATAACCCAACAGTCTGTTTCACCCATAAATGGGATCATCAGGGGTAAAGCAGATGGGTTTCAACCTACTGCAGCTTTTATATTCTGGATTTTAGTTTTTATTTTTGATATTTTGATTTCAATTGTTCATCTTCAATATGGTTAGCTTTACCCCTGATGATCCCATTTATGGGTGAAACAGACGGTTGGGTTATAGGTTTTTAGTTTTTAATGTTTAATGTCTTAATACTCTAGTGGTTTACTGTTATACCGACTCACATTAGATTTTTCTATAAAAGGTAAATTTCTGGTTTTTACTCAGGAGTGCAGAGGTAATATGGAGTTCAGTATAAAATGAACCTACTGCTACATTCCAGCATTTGATAGCTTCTACTATATTGTAACTAAAACAGAATTCTGTATTTTGGTAACTTGAAACTTGAAACTTTGCTTAAACTTAAACAATGCAGAACGCTGTAGTATCTAGCGGTATCGAGAATCAAACAAGCCTATCTATATGGTGGCAAAAGCGGTCAGTTTCGTTTCAACATTAGAAAGTAGTGCTCAGTATTCAGAAACATCTCGTCTGCTAAATTTTCAGTAACTTCTCCTTATATATCAGTAAAAGAACAATTACATTCTAATTATTTTTTTAGTTTTGTATTGATGAAAATATTTTTGAGTCAGATTTGAACAGAAAGCAAAGAAGCATGGACTTTACTAATAACAATTATTCTTTGGGTGCATCATGTTGATTGTTTGAATTCCTAATTTGATTCAAAACAATTCCTTTTGTAACGTGGCGTTGGAGTAACAGCAATGCGAAATTTGACATCGCAGTACGCAGTGTTTGGGTCACATTTAAACTGAAACAAAGGCGCATACTTGGTAGCAGCCATATTAATGTTTGTTTTATCAACTCTAAAGGAGATCAGTAGTTAAAGATATCATGTAACTAACCACAAAACATCAACAAAAGAACAATTACATTTTAAAATACCTACTTTATATTTTTTTGTATCGAAGGAAATATTGTTGCGGCAGATTTGAATTCAAAACGAAAAGGCACGACTTTAATAACATTTATATTTTGGGTTCATCAATGTCGATTGTTTGAATTCCTGACTTGATTCAAAATAATTTTTATAGCGACGTAGCGCGAAGTGTGAGTCTCGCGTGATGTTTAAGTGACCTTTGGAAGTAATTGAAAGCAGAGGTGGAGTCGAGGACACACAACGGTCCAGACCAAAAATTGACTTTTCGAGGACAGACCCTTTCAAAGCCAAAGGACAGGATCAATGGTCGAGGCCAAGAATCGACGACCAACGACACAACTTTTTTTTAAATTATGGTCGGCAAATTTTCTATTATATTTTAGCGCGAAAGTGTTTGCGTTTATGCGTTTCGTTAAGTTTTTGATGATAATTCGAAAACAGTAGTTTCTAAACATAATGAATGTAATTTTGAATTTTTGCGTGTTAGCAGCTATTTTGATTACGTTCCGTGGCGGTATCTTGGCAATGAAACATTTCAGCCCGTAACTCGTAAATGAGAATAACTAAATTCTGAGGTAACGCTTTCGTGGCTGGAGCGGCAGGTCTGAGGTTCAAATCTCGGGCCGGTCAAATCGGACACAATGTTGCCAACGGCTCGCCACCGCTGAGGCATTTCTTTGAAAGGAACTGTGTTGCCCGGCGCAATGACACGGAGACGGATTTTGCGAATTTGTTACACGCTTGGGCGTAATACAGCGTGTAGGCCTATAATTGTATAACAAAAAATTTTATTTGATTTTGATTTGAAATGGTCAATTTTAACAAACGTCCATTGATTATGTATGGATCTCCACCTTTTTAGTAGCTTTTTAAATATAAACCTTATTGTTTGTTTTTTTTAATTTTTAAGAATTTTTAAGATGTTAAGAATTTTTTAAGATATAACATCTTAAAAAATTTTTTTGATACAAAAGTATCATTTTTTTTGATACAAAAAATGTATCATAGTTTTCAAACAGTATACATAGCGACTATTACATTATTAGATTAAAAGTATTGCAAAATACTGGTAATATAATTTATGTTTTTAAAATAAATTGAGTTACCGTAAACGGCATTTGCAAGCTCAAGTCCTTCCAAAAGTCGAGGTTCTGGGTGCAAGGCCAAAGCTGCCATGACTCAGTTGAATACTTTTTGTGTTTTTTTTTTCAAAAAAATAGCAATTTCTGTGACTTTTTTGAGATTTCATATTTCGATTTTTAACGTAATTTGGAGACACAAAATATCGTAAAAGTTAAGTTGAAAAACTTTAGTCTTGTCACACTTTTCCAATTATAATTTTAAGCCAATCTTTTCTTTAGGTTTTAGTGCACATGATGTGTCTCTATAGTTTGGCATTTAATGCTTATTGCCTATTAATGAATAAGCGAGCATTAATGAATAAGAAGTTGCCAAAAGACACTTTGCAAAATTTAACAGGAGGTATGTAACGGCAAGAAGTTACTAAAGAATCCCCGTAGAGCTGTACCAGCTAGTTTAAAACTATAATTCTATACTCGGTTTTGACAGCAGCAATGTCGAAAACTTTTACTGAGATTTTCAAACCCGCAGTAACTTTTTTAAATTTTGTTTGTAGTTGGCAACCCCGAAAAAACTTTTAAGAGAAAAAAACCTTCTTAATGGGAAATTTAAATTGTCATATCGTGGGAGCGGAAGGTCGTGAAAAGCTGAAATTCGGCGAAGTTAGTCTTTAGATCTGTCAAAAATTGTTTGAGAGAATTCCAAGCAAAAACATTTATGACCTGAGTGCCTTTTTAAATGGCATTGTGTAAAGACTCCAATCGAAGAATGAGGTGGTAAATGGCAGTGTAGATTCGCTGCAGATGGTACAAACAGCAAAGCACTACCTGGGGTCCGAACACAAACATTTTTAGGTTGCTAATCCTAAAACATGACCGTGACTATACTGTTTCTGAGTTGGACTCAGAAGAAAGTATAATGTGCGTGATAATGACATGTAATACCAGAGCTGGACAGCGCTGTTTCGAGCTTTTAGCTCTCATCGGCAGCCTTCAGCTTCTCTAACAAAGTTATTCCCCAGCTGGACAAACTTTTAGGATGTCAAACTTTTCGCACATGTAATACCGTTACCAGAGATAGTTTACGTTAGTATATCCATCATACGACTAACAAAACTTATCTAACACGCCAGCTTCTGAAACTATACGAGCGAATATCACGAAGAATTTATTTTAAAACCGGCCAAGTGGTCGAGCGGTAACGCGATCGTCGCTGTATCGGAAGGTCTGAAGTTCAAACCTCAGGCCGGTAAAATCGGACACAGTGGTGCCAACGGCTCGCCATCGCTGCATAACATCTCTTCAAAAGGAGCTGTGTTGCCCACAGGCGCAATAACGCGGAGATGGGCTCCGCAAACTCGTTAAACGCTTCGGCGTAATACAGCGAATACAAAGAAAGATTTTATTGTTTTAAGACAACAAAGAACAACTCTAATCACGCGCAGGCGGTCTGCTGGGACAAAGTCACATTCGTTGAACGATTTTTGTGTTGAAAATTTCCGCTAGTAATTCCAAGTAATAAAATACTTTGTCAGAAAAAATGCAGCATGAAGAATTAAGCGAGTGCGAAATTAAAAACAATAATAATTGTTCGAATGTCTAGAAAGATGTGCGTGTCATGACAATAAGGAAGCAAAACTCCCGCAAAGAATTTGGGCATTTTCACGTATCTGCAATTGCGAGCCTTTCGAATAGGGCCGCCGGGACAAGTCGCTAATGTCACCAATGTCTTCCTCCTTGGTACAGCTCTACGGGGATTCTTTAGTAACTTCTTGCCGTTACATACCTCCTGTTAAATTTTGCAAAGTGTCTTTTGGCAACTTCTTATTCATTAATGCTCGCTTATTCATTAATAGGCAATAAGCATTAAATGCCAAACTATAGAGACACATCATGTGCACTAAAACCTAAAGAAAAGATTGGCTTAAAATTATAATTGGAAAAGTGTGACAAGACTAAAGTTTTTCAACTTAACTTTTACGATATTTTGTGTCTCCAAATTACGTTAAAAATCGAAATATGAAATCTCAAAAAAGTCACAGAAATTGCTATTTTTTTGAAAAAAAAAACACAAAAAGTATTCAACTGAGTCATGGCAGCTTTGGCCTTGCACCCAGAACCTCGACTTTTGGAAGGACTTGAGCTTGCAAATGCCGTTTACGGTAACTCAATTTATTTTAAAAACATAAATTATATTACC
>CAWYPQ010000050.1:0-144637 GCA_963965965.1 Trididemnum nubilum
GCGAAGCTCCAGCAATCGCAGAATTTTTTTAAATCGTTTTAAGAAGAGGCTTTGCTCCGAATTTTTGCGTAGCGGCATGTATTTAAGACTGCAAAGCAACAAGCACTTTGAAAATTTTGTTGTTATACTGCGAAAATTTTGTTGCCATACAACATTCCATATGAGAAAATAATCCTTTAGACATGGATTATATAGCATCATGTTTAAAAGTTCTATGATATCACATAATTTGTTTAAGTGACGTTATGTTGTTCTCTTCCATTTATACTTTTTTAAGAATAATGATTTTCCTACAAAGAAAAATTAAATGCCGAAATTGGAAACGTTATATATGTTAATCAGAGAATGCTATATGATATATTGATATATGCTCCTAGATTTTTGAGAAATTGACATTGGACAAGCCCCAAAAATTGCAAAGAAAATCTTCGAAACCTTAAGACTAAAACAGGTAATTGTTTAAACGCTTTTAGATTATAAAATAAGTTGGTACGCTGCATAGATCACCTTCAAATAGATAGAGGCGGCTGGCTCAGGATCTGCAGTAGCTAACCACGAACTTTTAAAGGGTTCTTTGCAAATGCTGGTTTTTTGAACAATAAATTTTGTTGTATCTCTTGCAAAAAATTGCACCACAGTGAAGTTGTTGACGTTTGATATGAAAAGCCAAAGTAGAAGCGGAAGGGTACCCTTTTACCGCTTCCAGCTTCCGCTTCCAAATACCACGCACATTGGCCGGTAACCTTCGTCTGATATTCGGGACCCAAAATGGCGGTACTAACTTATTACAGAGCTGCTTAACTCACGGCCACCTATGCCATCTTCCAATTTGGAACTCTTTCAAAAACGTAAGGACACCCCTGGCTTAGGGCAGCAAAAGTTTCTTTGAAACATAGAACCACACTTATAACTTTTTGTTACTTTTAACTTCATACAGTGCCAGCAGTTTCGTGCTCACATTCGCATTAGTTGTATTGATACTTACGAAAATTCCATCTGATTCGGGCGAGTTCTACAAATTCAAATATCTGTTGAAGGGCGTCGTCGAAGCTGAATACCTAAAAAAATCCAGCTTAACATGTTAACAGTCCTGGAAGGCAATGACTTGGATACATTTAAGTTTGATTATCTCTATACTTTATACAATCATAGTAGTAGTAGTAATAGTAGTTTATTAGAAACAAAGGTTTAACACGCAAGTCAGAGATCACATTCGAAAGACAAGGATCACCGAATAGCCCTAAGGTTTCCTAGTCGAGATTCTCCTTGTTAGTTTTCACAATACGTTATCACACAACGCTGCAATGAAATGATGAAGTACAGCAAATAGCACAGACAATGTTGTTTGTAGCGAAGCTTCCATATGTTCAGATGCGTACGGGTACAATACATACAATGCTTAATCAATGACTAACAGTGTGGTCAGCAACCTCGCAGTAAATTTTCTTTAAACTGCTTTTTAAAAGAATTGAAGGGTTTATTTTTTAAATTTTCACTAATTTCTTTCCATAGTTTCGCACCTCCAAATTCGATTTTATTCTGTCCCGCAGATTTAGAGACTCGAGGTAAAAAGTACTTAGATCTGCTTGGTTTTCTAGTTGCATAATTATGAATTTTTGTTAATTGTTGTGAAGTTATAATTACATAATTTTTGGTAGCTTATTCTTAAAAATCTTGTGCATAAATTCAGCAAGCTCCAATTTGTAAACACCGTGAAGTTTCAGAAAGCTTAGTTTCTTATATAGTTGACTTACATGAGAAAATTTTTTGTTCAAGTCATGGTACGTATGATATTGTTTAATTTGACTTCAATCTCACGAAGTTGGTTTTGGGCGGCTGCGCCCCAAGCAGTAATGCCGTAAGTTAAACGGCTATAAACAAAACTATAATAAAGCATAACTAAAGCATGGGCATTCACAAAGTCACGTATATGATATAACATATTGCAACACCTTGCTAATTGAAGCGAAAGTTTTTGAATATGAGCCGACCAATTGAATTTATCATCAAACCACACACCCAAATATTTCACTGAATCGCTTCTAGAAATTTCTTTTTGATTTATATGTAACGAAAACTTTAAGCTTATCCGTCCGCGCTGTTGTTTATTGAAAAGTAAGTACGTTGTTTTTAATAATTTAATGTCAATTTGTTTTGATTTAACCATTGAGCGATGTACTGCAATTGCGTATTGACTCTGTTTTCCAGTCTTGATAAAGTTGCATCAGACAGCGACAGTAAGTATCATCCGCAAATAAGGTTGTCCAAAGTTCTGACATCTGGGGTAAGTCATTTACATGAAGTAAAAACAAAAGGAGGCCTAATGACGACCCTTGAGAAACACCGCAATCAATTAATTGTTTTCTTGATTTAGAATCACCGATTTTTGTATATTGAAGGCGATTGCTCAGATAGCTTTCCATAAGTCTTAATGCACTTCCTCGAAATCCAAACATTTTTTTCAAGTTTCATACAGTTTTAAAATTCTGTAAGTTACTTTGTCAAATTATGCCGTAAATTTTATTAATGCCGAAAGTAAGGGAGCACGACTGCATTCAATATTCTCATTGTTAACATACAGTAGCACCCGACTACACCTGTTAAAACTCGCTTTATTTAACTTACGTGTAGTAACATACAGTATAAACAGGGTGATTTATGTACTGCACGGTATTTGGTCAAAATTTTACCTCTTGTCTTTCCATACTCCTCGGTTTGGATTCGATTTTTCGCTACCAAAAATACGGAAACTCAAATGAAATCAACTTAAAATTTATTTATTTTTTGGTGAATAAATCTATACCTTGACTGGAATCAATTTGCTGCAACTAACGCAATGTCGTACCGTCTGTGGTCGGAGTATGCTTTTTAACAACTTCAAAGCAAACTTTGCAACAACTTCTAAGCAAACTTTTTCAAATTGTTTGCGCAATAAAGCTCACGTGTTGCAGAACTGCGGCTGGCAAAGTAACTGCCTGGATATTTGAGTTCAATTCTTATAGTTCAAACTCACTCGCAAAACTGGAAATTTTGGTTTTGGAACAACGTCAGCTTATTGTTTTTACTTTTTAGTTTAGGCTAAAGAAACTGCTCCTCATTTTTGTTGAAATTTGAATAAGTATCATTTCTTTAAAATACAAGTGTATTTTTCTAGAAAATTAAAAACAACGTTTATTATGGGGCGCCGTTTGAGCTAATTTACAATAAAATTTGGCAGCGTTTTTTGATTTATAACCGACTTAAGGTGAATTTACACAGTATTCCGTTTTTCGTCCGTTTTCTTTTTTTTTACGTTTTTGCTTCTTCTTGAAAAAGTATGCGCTTTTTCATCCGCATTTTTATAAGTCCATATCCGCACTAACCAGCAGTCACATACTGGACAAAAGTTTTCCGAAAAAAAATTTTTAAAGGGGTACAGCTCTATTTTGAAATATAGCTCTTATCGTTCATACACAAAATTTTTGAACAAAATTTTTATCTACATACAATAGCCTACTTAGTGCGGATATGGACTATTAAAAATGTGGATGAAAAAGCTCATACTTTTCCAAGAAGAAGCAAAAACGTAAAAAAAAGCGGACGAAAAACGAATTGCAAACTCATCTTTATTTTGTAAGGGTTTTTGTCCCAACTTATAGTGCATTTTGTCATACATAGGCTAATAAGTCGACTAACTCTCGTATCGCGCGACCAGCTCCTCAGCCAAGGTTTCCGACATGTACTATATACTGTATTCATACCTAGGGTGAGCAAACTTGTTCAAAAGACCCCCAGCCGCAAGACCCGCAGCCGCAAGAGGCTGGGGGTCTGGGGGCAAAGCCCCTAGCCGCTGGAGGCACGGGGGTCTTGGGGCAAAGCCCCCAGCACACAAAAAATTTTGCATTTTTTTTGCAAAAATAACTTACCTCGTAATTTTAGGACTATTTTGATAAAAATTAAAGCTTTTTAAAACGTGGCACTTAACTGGCAGTGTAAACATGATTAAACTGGTTGCGTAAATGGGCAATGTGGGAGGTGGCTTATGGTAAAATTTGTAGTTCTCTTGTTTACATGCAGATAAATCATAAAATCCGATAGTTCAATAAAACTCACACGGAGTAGTCCATATTTTATAGAGAAAAATAATTGGGGGGGGTCTAAAGGAAAAATATTTGAGAGAAGTGATTGGTAATTAACTAATACTGAATACCCCCTCCTTTCTGAGTTTATAATATAAGTTAGTTGTTGATGAAACCTAAGCTCAGCATTTTTACACAACGATCAAATTTGATTGCTTAATTTTGGCCATTTTTCAAAGTTTTTATTGATTTCTGAGTTTTATTTTTAGCAAATTAGCCCCCCTCTACGAATACATGATTCAAAAGATGCTTTAAATCACTTTTTAGTCCATTCCAGAGCAAAAAAACAGTCTCCGAAGTGCTAAAACGTGGTATTTTTCTTATTCTGCAATTAGGTCCACAAGCCAATGGGGGGGGGGGAGATGGGCTAGACCCCACACCCCCCTGGCTACGCTACTGAAAAACAAAATGATTGTTGCCCTGTAAGGCAACATTCACACTTGACTGCGCTCTTTGAAATGTTTCACAACTCCGGGAAAACTATTCTATTTTGATTCAATAAAGTGTCTATGCTGCAATTCGTTATCTCAGTTGGTGACAGCGCATGAATTGTTGATGTTGGTGACAGCAATGCTTGGTTGACAGCGCAATGAAAACATATACTTGTTTTATCAATCTAAAATACATCGATAAATGAAAATAATTTTATAATTTTAAACTCGAGATGACATATTTGCAAAGTATAATCTTAATTTTTTTTTGTAATATTACCATTCAATACAAGAGCCACAAAATTTACGTTCGCGAGCCGCGGTTTGCCCACCGTTGGTATATACTATATATTGGACAAATGTTACTTTAAATTAGCTCAAAAACGAGGTGTTACAAAATAAGTAATATTTTTTCAGACGGCCTTATCGTTTTTCCGCAAATTTAGGTCAATATTTTTGTCATGTCAACGTTGGGATGCTTTAACCAAGGCTTTATATGGTGAATAGCTGGCCGCAGTTGTAAACGGGCCCGACTAGTTGAGGCTCGGACCTGAAAAATGATTTGAAGTTCAATTCAAGCCCGAAATTGTTTTTGGTCTTGAATAATATAAATCTGCTGTGGCTTAACAAAACTACTGTTTTTTATTAGTGACTATCGATAAATTGCTGTGCAGTAATGATAACTGTGTACTAATGATTGTATTGATGTTTAAATTAACCAAATCAAATCTTTCATTATACTAGTCTCCATCAGTAGTGTACGCAGGATTTTGAAAAGGGGGGGCCACGAACTTCAGAAAATTTGAGAAAATTCGCCAAAATTAGGTGAAGAGCAAAAAAAAAAGGTCTTCACTCAAATTCAGTCCGATTTTAAGCCCAAACGTGGGTGCAAGCCTAAAAGAACGCACAGAACATACCCTTTGTGTGATCAAACCTTATGCCCGACTTGCAAAGAGGAGGGCCATGCCTCAATTTTGCATACTATTCTATGCAATTATGCAATCCTGGCGACCCAAAGGGGGGGGACACGGCACAATGCCCCCCCCCCAAATACGCCCCTGGTCTCCATTTAGTTTTGCGAAATTATTTTGATGATATTTTTACAGCTACCTATAAGAAACGTATCAGGCCCAAAATAAGCTCAAAAATTGTCAACCTCAAACTCAAATTCGACCGAAAAGCCCGGCCCGATTTACCAATCTGCTGCCTTACCCAAACACTCAATGGATGTAGCTTCGCGTCAGTTTTCAAATCTTACTTTATACTTGCTACGTTATGGTGAAGCATGTAACGAGTTTTTGGGGCTCATTTTTTCGTCATTGCCCAGGGCAACACAGCTCCTTTCGAAGAAATGTTGTAGCGGTGACGAACCGTTCGCAACACTGCGTCCGATTTGACTGGCCCGAGATTTGAACCACAGACCTTCCGATCAGAGACAAACGCGTTCCCGCTGGACCAACTCGTATCAGTTTAGCGATATTTAAATTAATGCAAGTACAATAGTATTTATTAGTGTAGCAGTTTGAAAAAGCGACGTGACCAGCTAAAGCCCTTCTTTAGCCAAGTCACTTAGAAAGTTTGACCCAAATTTGCATGATTTTAAACATGTTTTGAGCTCGATCTGGAAGTAAGAGACATCTGAAGGGTAGGGTGGCTGGAGTGAAAAATAAAAATTTTTGAATTAAAAAAGTGGTCTTGATATATGGCCCCAAATACCATTGAAATACTTCTCTCGCAATTTTGAGTTCTTGCACCCTCTAGTGGTCGTGCAATTTGATCGAACGAGCTCAAAATAGCAAATTTTGCCATATCTCACTAACCATGTATGCTAGAAAGCTAGTTTTTAGCTTAAAAGTTGCAGAAATAGCGCATTTATATCTCCATTCAAAAGAATTTTGCCTTAAAAATGTACAGAAAAAAAGTTGCAGCCAATTTATTGATTACAGATTTACTGATTATTGATAAGTTTTCATTGCTCAACTTCAAACTAGGGTTGGATTATCCGGATAACGGTTAACCGGTTAACCGATTAACCGTGAGTTTTTCAGCTATCCGATATCCGGATATAATTCTGTCGGTTAGCCGGATAAAAAAAAATTGTTATTACGCGGTTTTTGCTTTTTTAGTGAGTTTTAAATTCTTTGTTGAGTTCACCAGATTTTCACTGAAAATTCGCTTTAATCCAGTTCAGGAATAATGAAAATTTGGGTCAAGTTCAACGCTGGTTTTCAGCTTTGCCCCCTAATTTTAATTTTGCTCCCCCCCCCCCGATCTCGCGAAGCTGGCGACGCCCCTGGAGAGAGCAAAAATGTGAAGCCTGTGAAAAAACGATTTCTTGTAAAGGTGGATCTACAGGAGCAATGAGAAACCACCTTAGTCTAAAATATAAGATTCTTCTCGACACAAAGAAGACCAAACAACAAGCTTCTTCGGAAGATACAAGTATGAAAGGCTCTACAGGTGCTAGCAAGATTGAAAACTATTTTAAACCAAACAAACAGTCGCTGGAGAGGGTTGTTGCAGTGAAGTGACGTTGCGGTCTTCTAGTCAAGCTGTCACCTGCCACCGTCTACCACTTAATTGTTGAGTTCTTCACACTGTTCCTTTCACGCTGGACGCCATGCAAGGAAGGTGTGAATACCAATTTCAATGTCTTTGGTGTGACCCGACTCCGGGAAAGAAAGGCAGACGTTCTATATTAACGTGCAAAATCGATTACCTAAGTTAAGAATTTTTATCCTCTTAACTGGTTAGTCAAATTTCCAAATATACGGATATATCCGTAATCCGGATAGTGAAAAATCTTGATATCCGAACTAACCCTACTTCAAACCCATTGCAATTCACGTTGGCATTGAAAACAAGCAGATGAGGTTTAATTTTATGTATATTTGCACTTTAGTGTGCCATGCTGCCTTATCAGCTTAAAATAGTTTCTTTAATGGCAATTAGCCTTACTCAACTGGGCAATGTGCTATACAGCATAACAAATGTTTAAAGTTTCATGTTATTGTATCATCCAGTATTGGTTGGCTCTTGCATCATCATTTTATTTACACTGAACTTGAGGAATTCGATCTAGTCAATTCATAAAAAGTTTAGCTTGTGCAGCTCAATTGAAAAGCACTGAAGGATGCAGAAGTACGAAATTAGAAAAATAAGAATTACAACAGCAATTTGTAATTAGAAAAGCTATAGTACTAAACGGAAGAAAATTTGGCAGTATATTTAATGAACAATTTGATACCACTGTTTGTTGTATTGTAAATACAGTATATGCTGTACTTGCTGGTATAAATTTAGTTATTTCTGAAACAGCATGCTTACTAGAAAAAGATCCAAGTCTAATCTTACTTGTAAAAAGTTGTATGGTGCATAAATTTTTCAAAGTTCTGAATTTCCTTCCACAATTGCTGCCAAACATTTACCCTTGCATTCTGCTCTTTGATCTTCAAACAAAGCATGATCATCAGATGTCATTCTCAAGCCATACTGAATTTTACATTGCTTTGTTTGTTTGTCATCATAGCAAACAAACATCAAAAAGTTTATCAGCATCTAGCAAGAAACTAGTTTCAAGCTCTTTGTATCAATCTGATATTTTAAATTTTTTCGAATATCTAGTTACACCACTGAAGTTTAGCAGTAACTGATCAATTCTTTATGAAATACTCAGCTCAAGAATAGAATAAACATTGCACCATCCAAATCCATCTGTTGTGAAGTTCTTTTGCAACAGTTTGAGCTGTATCCAACTTTCTGAAGTGATTCAAGTTGAGCATACGCTCAATCGTGGAAGGAAATTATCAGAACTTTGAAAAATTTATCCACCATACAACTTTTTACAAGTAAGATCAGACTTTGATCTTTTTCTAGTTAGCATGCTGCTTCAGAAATAACTAAATTTATACCAGCAAGTACAGTATATACTGTATCCACTGACGTCAATTTCGGAGGGGGGGAGGGGGCGACGCCCCTCGGGTCTGACACTAAAGGGGACGAAATATGTCTGGCCCCCTCGGTTTTGGGGCAAGTAATACCCACCTGGCGACAAGAAATCCGAAATTCCAGATTGAGATAGAACTAGAATGCAGCGAAGACCTTTTTAGTTTGGTATTCACCTGAATTTGGGGGCAAAATTCAGAATTTCAGGCTGAAATAGAACCAGTTTGCGGCGAAGACCTTTTTTTTGTTGGTCTACATCCAAAATTCTGGGCTGAAATAGAATATATAGTTTAAACAAACTTCGCGAAACATTTTGCCCGCTTGGAATTGCTTAATCAACAAAAAATTGACGCCTATGACTGTATCTACAATACAATAAACAATAATATCAAATTGTTTATTAAATGTATTGCCAAATTTTCTTCCAGTTAGTACTATAGCTTTTCTAATTACAAATTGCTTTTGTAATTCTTATTTTTCTGATTTTGTACTACTGCATTCTTCAGTGCTTTTCAATTGAGCTGCACAAGCTAAACTTTTTATGAATTGACCAGGGTGTCGAACCGTTTCAAATAACGGTTCGGGTTCAGGTTTAGCTCCGGCTCAAAATATTTTAGCGAGCCGTTCAGGTTTGGCTCGAGTTCACTTGAGCACCATTTTCGAGGTTCAGGTTTGGTTCAGGTTCACTCAAGTAAAATATAACTGGTTCAGGTTCGGTTCGGGTTCATTGACTTAAAATTTAACTGTCGTTACTCGTTTCGTCCAGAAAAAAAAAGGAGAAATTGCTGATCTTGTTGAAGTTCACCACTGCTCTTATTGTGCGTGTACCAGCGCCAGCGGCATCCAGATATGGAAAAATATATTCTTACTTTTGTTAGGGGTTCAGGTTCGGTTTGGGTTCACTTGAGCACAATTTTGAGGATTCAGGTTTGGTTCAGGTTCACTGAAGTAAAATTTTGCTGGTTCAGGTTCGGTTCGGGTTCACCAAAATGAAACGGTTCATTCGGGTTTACTGTTCGGGTTCAGGTTCGGTTCGACACCCTGGAATTGACTAGATTGAATTCCTCAAGTTCAGTGTGAATAAAATGATGATGCAAGAGCCAACCAATACTGGATGAGACAATAACATGAAACTTTAAACATTTGTTACTACAGTCAAACCTCGGTTTAACGGACAAATGCGGACCAACGACAGTTCGTTGTTGGAAAAAGTCCGTTAAACGAAAACGCAGTGTTCCTCACTCTGTTACAATTGTGTGCACCTCAACTGCTAACATAGCTTATCTGTAACAGCAAATCTTAGCTTTTACTTGGAAAACAGACAAGTTTACGCGTCACAGACAAGTTTACACGTTTACGTTTGTCGGCTTGTTTAGGCATGTTTGTTATTATAACAGCACTACCACTCAATGAGCGAAACAAGCTGAACAAGCTGACTGATACGTCTTGTGATGTCACAATGCAAGTAAACGGGGAATCATTATGTCTCTGCGACAACGTAGCACGATTTCTCGTTTCGTCGGCTATTGATTTTCGCTTGTAACAATTAGCCTACATGTACAGCAGTCTATGCTTACGGAACGGTAAAATCCGAAGTCCGTTAAATCCGAAGTCCGTTAAATCGAGGTCCGTTAAATCGAAGGTTGACTGTATACTGTTTTGCACATTGCCCAGTTGAGTAAGGCTAATTGCCATTAAAGAAACTATTTTAAGCTGATAAGGCAGCATGGCACACTAAAAGTGCAAATATACATAAAATTAAACCTCATCTGGCTTGTTTTCAATGCCAACGTGAATTGCAATGGGTTTGAAGTTGAGCAATGAAAACTTATCAATAATCAGTAAATCTGTAATCAATAAATTGGCTGCAACTTTTTTTCTGTACATTTTTAAGGCAAAATTCTTTTGAATGGAGATATAAATGCGCTATTTCTGCAACTTTTAAGCTAAAAACTAGCTTTCTAGCATACATGGTTAGTGAGATATGGCAAAATTTGCTATTTTGAGCTCGTTCGGTTAAATTGCACGACCACTAGAGGGTGCAAGAACTCAAAATTGCGTTAGAAGTATTTCATATGGTATTTGGGGCCATATATCAAGACCACTTTTTTAAATTCAAAATTTTTATTTTTCACTCCAGTTACCCTACTGAAGGGGCTAAGTGATTTAATTCTGTCAAAAAGTTTCCAAACTTTAGCGTTTAGTTCTTGGCTCTACAAACATGCGACATGTTATCCATATAGTGTTAGAATGGATTTTTTTCGAAAAAAACACAAAAATTGCCCAGGGACTGAGGGCTTCAGCCTCACATCCCAAAAGCATCTAGCGGCCAGGGGCTACGTCTACAGGCTTCCGTTGGTGAGATGCAAATTTTAATTTCGGGTTCAAGCTCTCTCTTAGCAAAATCTTGATTACGCTGATTTAAAAGGTCTGCCGCGCTCCAGCACGCAGTTTGAAACCCCAGCTCCTGGCTTAAGATAAACCGTAACTTTATTTGGTGAAATGACTTGGTTGCTTAGAGCAGTGTTCTGCAACCGGTGTCTCGCGAGACCATATCAGTGCCGCAGAGTATTAGTAACTTTTATTGCAAACTAACAAAAATGCTTTTATCTTGTTGTAAATCTGAACGTTTGTTTACCTACTATTTGAGACAAGCCACAGGTAGTTTCCGGTCTGAAAACCTTTTTTATTTTTGAAATCACCTGTTGTCACTGACATTGTCTGTTGCAGTGTGGCGCCGAATTTAGCAAGTTTTGGAAGTGTGCCGCAGGTTAAAAAAGTTTGCGGAACGCTGGCTTAGGAGTTGAGAGACCAGTAATGTTGGCAGGAAATTTCAAATGAGCCTATATGTCAAAGATGTTGCCCAATTATGAGTTATCAACTCTAAAACGTAATAGCCAAATCGTAATGAGAACAGGCTTGACATGCATACAATTTTGTAAACATAACTTTGTAATAGACACCGATCGAGATCGGTTGTGTTGAAAAAACGAAAACTACTTGAGGTAATAAAGAAGTGCCCCGAACCTTGCTTCACTATTCCCCTTATCCGCGAAAATATATTTAATCCGTTTGACTCCGTACCATTCACAACTCTTGGTTTTCAAATATTGTGACATTAGAAAAGGATGAGTTTGTAAAATTTCTTGCAGAATGTCGAACATCGAGTCGCTTGTTCTACAAAAAAATGTGTAATTTAGCAATTTCTTGCAAAATAGCTACGCGCTGTTTGATAATCAAACATTGCTTTCTTTATTCTGCATAAAAGTTTGCAAAGTCATCTTTTTCTGATGCCACGAAAGTTCGAGACTCAGGTTTGCCAACGGTATAGAGTCAAATTGATTAAATGTATTTTCGCTGTTAGGAGGAATTATAGAGCAAATTTTGGGGCACCTTACACTACTACCTCAAGTACTTCTCGTTTCTTCAATAAAACCGATTTTGAGCAGTGTTTTTTTTAACTTAGCAGTCTGTGACATCTGTTTTGTGGCTAAGTTTTTATCTTACTGAAGAAAGCAAATCGTCAACCAATCAGTGGTCGAGTCGAGCGTCTGCTACAGCTCTTCTGAATTTTCAAGATTATGAAATGGTCAGTGTATGAAGCCTTCGCCGTGTGTTGTGGATTAGTGGGCGAGTGCCAGCTTGATTCTAAACCCAAAAGGTCGCTTTGTTGCTTCGTGGCCTAGACAATTTGGTGAATAAAATTGCAATTTTTGATTACAAAGACAACATTTAGAAAAAGTGAACTCAGATCATGTGACCAAAATCGACGCAAGTAAAGAACTAGATGGGAGTTTGCCAGCAAACCCAGTAAACGACCGATGCGTAACTAATGTTGTGACGCTCAAAAGTACTTTTTGTCTACCGTAAAATCAGCAATTATTCAAAAATATCTGATTATGGAATCTCCAGAAAAGTAGAGTCAAAATATTTGTCAGTTAAATATTTGCTGATATCAATACAAACTGGCACCCTAAGTTGAGCCATTCAAAACATTGATTTTTGGGGGTCTATTTGGGGGGTCCCCGGGGGGGGTGGCACCCCCAAACTATGTCAAAATATTTGTTTGTTAAATATCTACTGAAAGAAAAAAATGTAGCACTCTAGCTTAAGCCGTTCAAAAAATGTATTTTTGGGGGTTCCTGGTGAAGTTGCCCCAAAAAATTTCGGGAGAAAAAATTGCGTTTGCAGCTCAACAACTTTACACAAAAATTAGATTTCGATGTTTTGTGGTTTAGGAGAAGAAAGCGTACAAAAATTAGGAAGAAAAAAAGGAAATAAAAGGAAAAAAAAAGAAATGAACCTCATCGCGGCCAAAAGTGGGTTGGTAGGGATGAAAGGGTATTTTAAGACATGCAACCGTGTGAAATATTTTTTGCCGTACTTAAGCCGTTTTTGACTGAGACCGCTTTTTACGCCAAACTTGCGGGGCGGTTTTCGGGTTCTAAAACCAAAGTCACGTGACCTATTACCTCGAAACTTGGTACAAACATATTACTCATTAATCTCAAACTGTTGTCAAAATTTCATGTAGCTAGACATCACCGTTGTCGAGTTATAAGCAAAAGTCTGAAATTTCGCACTCGTTAGTTGGAAAATGGCCGAGTAAAAACAAAGGAACACGCGACGCGAGCGTCGGTCGTTCCAATTACGCGCACTTATACATTACGATAAGCAATGAATAATTTTGCCAAACGACTATAACTGTTTTAACGAGCCAGAAAACACCACCTTAGAGTTTTTTTTTTAAGAGTTATAATGATGTTGAAAATATGAATAAACTATAATGCAAACCAAAAGCGCACGACGATGTCATTTTTAGCGAGGCTAAATTGAGGGACACCACAAACGGACACACGATATGTTTGGACTGTTACGGAAGATAACAATAATGATCATTTTCTGCTCTTGATTGTATTTAAGGCAGTTTTCTGAGCTCTTTGGGTCCTCCCTCAATTTCATCTTCTAGCAGTTAAATTTTCCATTTGCCGTAAAGCTTCGATCTGCCGTCGAGCATTTTTGCGCAAAACTTCCAGATGTAAAGATTCATGACGTAGAGCATCGTTCCAAAGATTATTATCCCTCAGAGCTTCTTGCCGTATACGTTCGAGACGTTCCATTTGCTGTCGCAGAGCTTCTTGCCTCAAAGTTTCTTGACGTTGAGCTTCTATTCGAAATTCTTTTTGTAGTAAAGTTCTATAACGTACAGTTTCATTGTGTTGTCTAAGTCCCTGCTGCTGACATTCTTGCCATTCATCAGCATGAGTCAAGGTTTGAGCCACATAGCTTTCGGCCGTGTAGTTATCAAGTGCATAGCTTTCGGCTGAAGAGCTTCTTGTTGTCGTGGCTGCTGCAGGATTCATCAGATAAGAAACATCTGATGAACTGGTCGTATGATGAAACATCTGTTGATATTCTTGCCATTTATTTTCATGCCTCAAGCTTTCAGACGCATAGCTTTCGGTCGCATAGTTTTCAAGTGCATAGCTTTCGGCTGAAGAGCTTCTTGATGACGCGCCTGCCGCGGAATTCACCAGATAAGAAACATCTGATGAACTGGTCATATGTTGAAACATCTGTTGATATTCTTGCCATTCATTTTCATGCCTCAAGCTTTCAGACGCATAGCTTTCGGTCGCATAGTTTTCAAGAGCATAGCTTTCGGCTGAAGAGCTTCTTGATGACGTGGCTGCTGCGGAATTCATCAGATAAGAAACATCTGATAAACTGGTCATATGATGAAACATCTGTTGACATTCTTGCCATTCATCTTCATGCCTCAAGCTTTCAGTCGTAAAGCTTTCGGTTGCATAATTTTCAAGAGCATAGCTTTCGGCTGAAGAGCTTCTTGCTGTCGTGGCTGCTACGGAATTCATCAGATGATAAAAATCTGAGACAGCTTCTTCAAATTTTTTAATTATATCTTTAACAACGCTTTTTCTCATTTTCGATCGTTTTATGCTGATCGTTGGTGGTAGCGTCACTTCCTGCAAAATCACGAAGATTAATTTATGGCTGCAAATCTTAAACAAATTCATGATTTGCCTTGAGGTGAATCAAAATCTTACCGGAAATACCCAAGAAAATTCAAAAACAAACAAAAAGTACGACGTCAAAGCGGCGAGGCAGAAAAAGAAATTTTTGAAACAATAGCGTTTAGAAAACTAACGCTTTCACATTCTTGTTTGAGGAAAACGCTAAGCGTATCTTCATTGACTAAGTTTTCTTGGTCCGTAGACAAAGAAGAGACCTTTTGATTTTTGAGTCAAGCTACCATCTGTTTTTCACACACGATGGTGGCTTCACTCTGTCCGTTTAATGCTGAATGTCAAGCAGAAAAGCCGTAAATATCAATTTTTGTAGTATTTGGTTTTTACCCGAACAGGAATCAAACCCAAGTTTACCGTTTCAGTTGCATTACTGCTGCGTTATCTACAACTTTTAAAATCTAAAACTTCTAGAAATGTACTACAAACCTTAATTCCATGAAGTGTTAGCGCACTCATCAGTGACAAAAGCCTACGTGAAGATTGATGATCATCGTCACTCATCATCCCACATGAATATGTGGACCGCGTCATAAAAAGATTGCCTGAAATATTAAACACAAAGTTAAATTTTAGATCGGGAGAGGGGAGGGGGGTCACGACAATAAGAAAGTGGAGAAACCCAAGTTCAATCGAGTTCAGAGTCGAACCAACAGCCAAAAAGAGGGTCGGGTATCAAAACTCGCTTTTTGATGAATCGAAGTTTGATTTTGAGTTTCAACTTGATTAAAGCAACCTCTATAAATGTTAGAATAATTAAAACCAATTCTTTTGTTATGTAAGCTATATAACGCCGTAGTGTGCTTCGATCACCGCCATCTCCGCGCACTGGCGTCTAAGACACACAGTTTGAATGAAAAAATATTGCAGAAATGCAAGTAGGCAGCGTGGCCGAGAGAGAGCAAAGGCGTCGCTTTTACGACAACTCTGATGACATGACAACACAAATTTTATTAAGTCGCTGAATAACAATATAATGGCAGTCATAAATTGATTGAAATTACGACAGGAAAGCTGCAAAAAGACCATTGCGATCATCAAGTCAAGCAACCATCCTAATTGTCAAGAGAACTTGTTTATTTAGCCAGTAATATTAGATTAGAATATTTTTTAGTGAAATTCATCGTTGTTAGATTTTATCTACTGAATAGCACGTCATCGGCCAAACTATTTAAGCCTTCCGAAGAATCGAAACATATAAATAGGTATTGCCAAGAGTGCAAGCGAGCCTTATTGCTACTGATTTTGCAGAAAATTTTTAGAGGCAATTGAATTTAAAATCTTTTATAAGATAACGCCCTAATTTCTTGAGGAATGGAGTTCCAGACCTTGACTCCCTGATATTTAATGCAGCTTTGCAATTTATTTGTTTGGTAGCGTGGAATATGAAGATTCGAGTTATCACTGAATTGTTTCGTAACTCGGCTCGAATGTAAAACAGTTTTACGAAAATAATTGCTAAACGAATAAGGAGTTTTGTTGGTTATATAACAATGAACAATTTAGCAATTTTATGGTTTAATAACAGAGGTGGAGTCGAGGACACAAAAAAAATCCGAGGCCGAGGCCAAGGACAGCCTTTCCGAGGACAGACACTCTCGAGGCCAAGGACAGGAATGCTCGAGGCCAAGGACCAAGGACACAAGCGCAAGTGCTCTCAAAAAAAAAAAAAGGTCTTCACAAAAATTTTTCAAGCGATCTCCACAAACAAACGTTTTCCAAAAAATTTTTCAAGCGCTCCCCAAAATTTTAACAATTCAAAAAATACTGCTGTCCTCCAGCCGAGGACAGGCCAATTTTCGAGGACTTGAGGCCTCGAGGCCAAGGCCAAGGACTTGACCTTCGAGGCCAAGGCCAAGGACTTCAAAATGTGTCCTCGAGGCCAAGGACGTCCTCGAGGACTCCACCTCTGTTTAATAAATCCTCAATTTGCAAAATCTTTCGTTAAATGTAATATGCATAGGTGGGCACAAGTCCGTTAATCGTTAATTCGTTAATAACGAAGCTAACTTTTTCATTAACTCGTTAATCCGTTAAAAAGTTTTTTCATGTTAACGGACTAAATTAACTTCCGTTAAGTTCTGTTAACGGACTAAAGTAACTTCCGTTAAGTTCTGTTAACTTCCGTTAAGGTTTTTATCGTTATTATCTTGCAGCTTCGTTGTGCATTTGAACTCGTTTTTATCTTGAAATTAGATTAGACTGTAAAATGTAACTTTCAAAACACAAAAAGACCACCATAGCAATAAATATTTCCTTACAATCAGCTCAACTGCGTCAATACGTGTTCTAGAAGCGAGTGAATAAAACGAAATGTAAATTACACGCAAAATGTTAACGGATTAACGGACTTTATTAACTTCCGTTAATTAAAGCTGAAAATAACGGATTAACGTTAACGGAGGTGTGAAGTTTGTTAACGGACTAGTGGTTAACGAAGCTAACGTTTTGCATTAACTTGCCCACCTATGGTAATATGGGTTTACTTCATCTCGGTAGTGACATCTAGTGACCGCTCTTATTGCTCGATTCTGCAAGGATTTTAATCTTTTAGTGTAGATGGGATAAGTGGCTCTCCAAATTGTCATACCGCAGGCTAAGAATGGATGCACTAATACATGGTAAAGTTGTAGCATAATGTTTTGATAAAAAAGTTCTTTAATTTGGACAATATTCAAACTGAACGAGCTACCTTTCCTTCCATCATTTTAATGTGCTGTTTAAAATTGAGTTTGTTATCGATCACAACTCCTAAACATTTCGCGCTATCAGCAATATTTACCGGGGATCCACTACTTGTCAAGTGAGGATGAGGAATTGGTGGTTTAGAGGAAATAATCATGACGTTAGTTTTGGTAGAAAAGGGTTGATCGAAAGCTTATTTACGCAACACGAGTGATGGAAGTTTTGTAATTCTGAATTGATTTTGATTTGCAGTTGTTCAGGATGTAAGCCTTTCACAATTAAACAGGTGTCGACAGCAAAAAGTCTAGATTGGCTTTTTAAGGGAAAATTGAACCCTGGGGGAATCGACAATGAATTGAAAAACACTGCATTGAAAAAGCTTTCCTTAAATCGACAAAAGATAAAGCTGCATAACATCATTCATTAATATGTTTTGTAACATGAGGTGACAACATCCAGCATTGAATGCACTATAGAAATATTACTTTGAAAACCATATTGAGTTTTGTAGATTACCTTGTGTTTTTTGAGGAACTAATAGATTCATGCACACAGAATTGTTTCAATAATGTTAGAAAAATAAGTGAGTATCGAAATGGGCGGGTAATTATTCATGTAACTTTTTGCTCCGATTTTGTGGATGTGGGCAACCTTGACAATTTCGCAATAGCTGGGAAAAATACCTTCAGTAAACACGTAGTTGAGAAATTAGTTAAAATATGGGGCAAAACAAATCTGGCTGCTTAAATAAAAAAGCGCTTGATGTTGTCGAGCCCCACTGCTTTATTTTTCAAGGAAGTAATTTGATAAAAATTTCATTATTAGTTGGGTTTCGAGATAAATGGAATCTGGTATCTTTTTTTCAATAAAATATTTATTTTGTTTACCCGTAGTACAAATTATGTTATCTGCCAAATTAGATCCTATACTACAAAAATAATTATCATGATCTCGGGTCAACACCCACCCTTGCCACGTTGCTGCAATCTTGGATAAGACACCGTACGACGATTATCTCTGCTGGGTGGTTTCAAACAAATAGCAAATTTTCGTGGGAAAAAGACAAACGTCAAACTGAAAGCTCGGAATACGGTCAACTTAAGTGAGGACAAACTATTTGTCGAAAATAAAAACGTTGCAGTCACTTCCTTGTTAGTGGTGAATAAATATAGATCAATTGATCAAGCCGTCGCAACACTCTTGTTTCCGATTTGACGGAACCGAAATAGAAACTTTAGACCTGCCGTTGTAGAGAAGAACGCGTTACCGCTCTTACAACTGGTAGGCTTTACATACAACAAATTTTAACTGTCGAAAAAAGACTTTTGAAAGTAGAAAGTGTATTAAATGCAAATCAAAGTCCAGCGTTGACAGTTTGGATGATACGGCCGTTAAAGCTCGGACTCGATTTATGCAAAATTCAAAAACAACACAAGACAATTTATCAACACAGGTATTTGCTATTTATACGCACTCTGGAGAACCGAACCTTTGTCTATGCGGGTTTGATTCCGGTTCTTTACTGCTGCGCTATCTGTAAGTGCTAATTGACGTATTTTTATTGAGTAAATTTTAAAATAAAAAAAACACATTTATCCTCTTGTCATGAAAAAACGACAATAACCCTTATCTTTCGGCCGAATCCGCTTATATAAGGGGTTGATTACTGAACCTCTGCCTGCCAACTTAAGCCATGGCGGTCTCACATTGTCCGCACTTTTTCTTCTTAAATCAAGTGTGGAGGAAACTAATGGCTGATTGTGAAAATTACCAACTGTTTCATCATATTCTTTATATTGTTAAATCACATGTGTGCACTGTCCAGCCCATATTTGCTACTCTTACGTAAGTTAAAAATATTATTTCTATCAAAGAAGTCAAAAAATAAATGTTTGGCTTCAACTCCAAACAATAATTATCATATGTTTTTTTAAATAAATCTTGGTAGTAAATGTTATAAACTGTTACTACCGTACACTATATACTAAAAAAAATATTACACAACACTCAAAGGCATACTAGATGCAGAAAATGTTTGCCTGTAGCTTACCTGCTGCATCAGACATCGTATATTTTGATGATTCTTTACCTGACATCTCTATGGTTATGATAAAGGAGGTTGTAAGTTATATTATTGCTAAGTTATATTTACGAAACAGATAAAATTAAACTATAAAATATTTCTGCCGAGCACGAAAAACTAAATTACAAAAACTTTTATTTACTAAAGTATTAAAACTTAGACTCGGTAAACCTCTCCAAATATATCTCAACTACTATAAAGCCTCCCCCAAATCAAATCAATTTTTCTTAATATACAGAAATCGCTGTATTACACCGTAGCAAGTTACCAATTGGCGGGGCCCATCTCCGCATCATTGCGCCTGCGTACAACACAGATCCTTTCGAAAAAAATGCCGCAGCGGTAGCAAGCCGTTGGCAACACTGTGTCCGATTTGACCGGCCCGAGATTTGAATCTCAGACCTCCCGCTCCAGAGACGAACGCGTTACTGCACGAACAACTGGCCGATCTTAAATAATAATAAAAAAGTAACTCCATGTAATAATGAAACTCGCTAGCAATAAGGAGGTGAAAAAGAAGTCAATCACAAGCTGCCGAATTTTTTTTTTTCAATCAATTCAAAAAATGTGTGATAACAGCGGAGCAGCGGACAAAATGTTTCTCAAATCAAACTAACAATGAAACATTTAAAATCAACAAGTTGATGCACATGTTTTCGGAAATCATCAGGGGTGTCCTAATTAAATGTGACTTCCCTGATGATCCCAGCAAGGAGAAACCAGTCTGTCAACTTTGAGATGTTTATATTTGTTGTGTGAAGTGGACTATGTTTGCAGACGTTTTCATTGATTAATCCAAAAAAAAGTTTGCAGGAAACTTCAAAGAAGCAGGAATTTAAGTTTGAACTTACAGAAAAGTAGTTTTTGACGAAAACTGAAAAAAATTTCCTTTTCAATTTTTTTTTTTTTTAATTTTGCTGCACAAATTTTTTTATTTTCATAGTTGAAGCTTTGCATTTACGTAAAAAAAAATTGAATTTGATAATTTTTTGCAGAAGTTGAATTTACAATTAATTAGAACAAGTGAACAAGCTCAATTTTTTTTTACGTAAATGCAAAGCTTCAACTTTGAAAATGAAAAAAATTTGTGCCAAAAATCAAAAAAAGAAGTTTGAAAAGAAAAACTTTTGCTTTTTCATCCAAAAACCAAACTTGAATTCGAAAACTCAGCAGTCCAACGAAAACAGAAAAATATTAAAGGAAGTGTCTATTGTAACGGAATAAAGAGAAAGAATATGCAAAAACTGGGCGTTCATTGGCTTGTACTTTACCTTTATTTTAGTTTTTAAAATCGAAGTTAAAGTGTTTCCACTTCAAAAGTTGAGTTAGCTTTAAAATGAAAAAATCTCTAACGAAGTAAACCATGTGCTTTTGCATTCAATAAACCTATTTTTGACAATTTTTCAACGAAAAACAATTTAAAAGCACTAAAATATTTACTTCGTTTAACATTAGGTGTGATCGACATCCTCTGAGAATCTAGTCTGCGCTGTTCAACTTGCTCACGCACGGAACGACTTGCTGTAGCCCATTCATTTTTTGGTGGGGGGATAATTTAAATAAAATTTCTGATTTTATTCATTCCATTATACAGGAGAATTAAGCACTCTCCTTCTGTCTGGCCGCATCCACTACACTGAGCAAATTCCACAACCAAGTAGACTGCTTCTACTTTCTGTTACACTATTTTCAAACTTAATATTGACCCTTTAACTTGTCACGATATCTTCTCTGACTGCAGCGACAAAAAATTTATCAAAGATTTTTTATATCAAAAAGTGCGTCACTCTAACGGGGTCACCGACTGCAAACGCTTCACATGGCACCGCATGCCAAAACAATTGGATTATTCCAAACGAAACAGCAAACAACATAACTGCGCGGGACTCTGATTAGTCGGAAAAAACCATAGACTTCGCATGTATTGTTTAGAAGCGCATGAGCTAACAAAGTTTTAACACAAAAGGTTGCAAGTCACAATAGAACCTAGCTACTGGGTATGAAAACTTGATTTCTAATTTAATTGCAATAAAAAAAGATTTTATAATTTTCAGCAGATGAACTAACTTGCTCATCAACGACACAAAAGACTAAATTGCTCAGATTTCAATTAAGGAAATTGTTTGTTTTTATGCCCTTACAGTTGATGTTCTATTGTAGTACAGTATAATGGTCCATTATTTAAAGCAGAAGTCCATGAGTAGTCAACAGTCAATGCACTCACTGCGTTTCGTCGCTGAAAACAGCAGCAACTGTCCCTGTATTGTTTTTCTTGACCGAAAATTAAGGAAATTGTTTGTTTTTATACCCTTACAGCTGTTGTTCTATATATTGTGGTACAGTATAATGGTCCATTATTTACAGTAGAAGTCCATGAGTAGTCAACAGTCAATGCACTCACTGCGTTTCGTCGCTAAAAACAGCAGCAACTGTCCCTGTATTGTTTTTCTTCACTGCTAATATAAATTATAAACATTGCTTATCCTGTGGTCCTAATACTAGCAAAATGCGTTTCTAAAATCATGTTTTCATCTTTAAAATGTTTACGTAGTCACTCTTACGTTGCAGAAACAACGAAGCTAAACCAAACGAACCTTATCCCTAAAACTCCACCTAAAATGCGCATTAATTCTAATTGTCAATTCCAGCACAGTTTTAAGTCGGGCCGCGCCTTTTCAGGTCGGGCTTAAAATTGACAAAATGTCAGGCTTACTTCAGGCTTGATATATGTACTCGTCTTGTACTTCCAACTTTTAGGTGCTATAAAATCGTAATTCAAATAACTTTGCTACAATGAATGACGACTTTCGTTTAAACGATTATTATAGCAAAACTACTATTATTGTTGCGTCACAATTTATCAGCAGAATTCTTTATCTGCTGTACACTGCTTCCATTGTTAATATTATTATTTCATATACTTCTAGATCAGGGCTTCCAAACCTTTTTATAACCGTGGCCTATTTTCATTTTGAAAATTTGCTATGACCCACTGTTTAAAGTTCTGCTTAAATTGGTCATGATCAAACCGCTGAAAATGAATATACGCATCACTTCATTGGGACTTCCGCAACGCTTTGCGTCAGAAGTCCCTATGTTTTTTTCGTGAAAAATTACGAATTCGGCAACAAAGTTTGAAAACGCTATAATTTTGAAACGGCTAAAGGTAGAAACTTGAAATTTAGAACTTAGATGGGGCACATACGAATCATTTTTAGTGAAAAATTTGGGGGCAATCGGTAATGTGATGCGGGTTTCCGAGCCAAAAACTGAAACGCCACTCGGAGGTTTAAGCAGCTCTAGCTCAAAAACTAATGGCACTAGGGGAATAAAAGTTTCGAATTTAGAAGCGTCTGGGCATGCAGTTTTAGCTCTCAAAAATAAATTACGACAATTCCGACACTTTTTTTTTCTTCATTGGGACTTCCGCGACGCTTTGCGTCGGAAGTCCTTATGTTTTATCCGGCAATTTTACGAAGTCGTAAACAAAAATATAAAACGCTATAACTTTGAAACGGCTAAAGGTAGAAACTTGAAATTTAGATCTTACCTGGGGCACGCATGAATCCTTCTTAGTGCAAATTTTAAGGGCAATCGGTAATGTGATACGGGTTTCCGAGCCAAAAAATGAAATGCCAATTTTAGGTTTAAACAGCTCTAGCTCGAAAACTAATCGCACTAGGGGAATAAAAGTTTCGAATTTAGAAGCGTCTGGGCATGCCCTTTTAGCTCTCAAAAATAAACCATGACGATTCCGACACTTTTTTCTTTATTTATCTATTTATTTATTTATTTAGCAAATCACATTATGGTGACAAGTACTCGAAAATCACCAAAGCTAGAAACTTGAAATTCGGACATATTATAAGCCTATACATGAACTTGCGTCCCTGAAATTTTGGAGGCGTTACGTTACGTGGTTTGGGGCATATGCACCCCAAACTTGTGACAGCGAAGTTTATTAAGTGATTTTAGTCACGTACTCGCGCATGCTGCTGTGGCCCGTGCTGAAATCCTAAGACCTGGGTTCACTTCTCTAGTTGGCTATCGCTTTTATCACACCAGTATTATATTGAATCTAGCATATTAATTTTTTTTTAATTACGACAAAATCGTTTATAATATTTTTTGTTTGACACTAGATATGATCAGAGGGTATCAGGTTTCATTCTTTGTGAAGACGTCCCAAAAATCAGCTTTTAAAAACCTCAAGCTAGCGCGCTAGTTTTTTTTTGCTAGCACTACAAATTTTAAAGACAAGAATATTTTGACATACTTTAGAGGTAGTTACCTACGCGCGCGTGCTGTCGTGGCCGAATGGTTCAAAAGCGCCAGTGCTTGAAACCTAAGACCTGGGTTCAATTATCTACTTGGCCATTACTTTTATCAAACCAACATTATATCGAATCTAGCATATTAATTTTATTTCGATAACGACAAAATACCTTTGAATAGTTTTTATTTGACACTAGGTATGATCAGAAGGTATCAGGTTTCATTCTCTGTGAAGACATCTCAAAAAGCACTTTCATAACACCATAAGCAAGCGAGCTACTTTTTTTGGGTGTCAGAAGAACTTTTTCGAACAAAACTATTTTGACATAACTTGAGGGACCAACCCCCCAAAACCCCCAAATGGACCCAAACAAATATCAGTGTTTTTGACGGCTTAGGCTAGGGTGCAACATTTTTGATATCAAAAGGCAATAAAGAGATAAATACCCTGACATAGTTTGGGGGTACCACCCTCCCGGGGACCCCCCAAGTGGCCACCCCAAACATCACTTTTTTGAACTGCTTAACATAGGGTGCCAGTGTTTTTTGATATCAGTGGATATTTAAGAGGAAAATATTTTGACGGGATATGTGGGTACCGCCCTCCCTTGGGGAACAAAATGGTCCCCCCAGAAATCAATTTTTTGAACGACTTAATTTAAGGTGCCAGTGTTTTTTGATATCATTAGATATTTAAGAGGAAAATATTTGGACGTGGTTCGGGGGTACCACACCTCTCGAGGACCCCCAAAATCAATTTTTAATTGGCTCGGGCTAGGGAACTACTTTTTTTTTTATATCAGCACATATCTAAGAGACGAATATTTTGACATCGTTTGGGGTATTACCCCCGAGGACCCCCCAAAATGTACCCCCCGAAAATTATTTTTTGATTTGCTCAAACTAAGGTGACAGTTTTTTTTGATATCAACACATACTTAACAGACAAACGTTTCGACATAGTTTGGGGGTGCCAACAGCCCCCCCCATTGGGGACCCCCCAAACAGATACCCCAAAAAACAATTTCTTGCACGACCTAATTCATAGGCGTAGCCAGGATTTTTGATTGGGGGGGGCCCAAACCCTCAAAAATTCGGCTGTCTTCACCGAAATTGAAAGTGAATTTTGGGCCGAAATCGGAAATTCGAACGATTTTTCCGCCCAAAATCAGGTGATCTCCAAAAAAAAAAAAAAAAAAAAAAGGTCTTCACCGTGAGAGTGGTTTTTCGGCCGAAACCGTTAGCTTTACTGTTACTTTACTGTTTAATTACTGTTATGTGCGCAATTACTGAAAAAAAACTGCAACTCAACATCGTCAGGCTATGTAGTCATAACTTTTTGTCGTTAGTGGAGTTTTGATTGGGGGGGGCCCGGGCCCCCTGGGCCCCCCCCCTGGCTACGCCTATGACCTAATTTACGGTGCCAGTGTATTGTCTTATCAGTGGATATTTAGAGGCAAATAATTTGACAGAGTTTGGGGGTACCACCTCGCTGAGGCCCAATTCCAAATGGACCCTCCAAAAAACAATTTTTTGAATGGCTCAAGCTAGGGTACCAGTGTTTTTTGCCGTCAGTAGATATTTAAGATACAAATATTTTGACGTGCTTTGGGGATATGGCCTCCCTCGGGGATCCCCTCAAAACCAATCTTTTGAACGACTTAATTTACGATGCCAGTGTTTTTTAATATCAGCAGTAGATATTTTGAAGATGAATATTTTGACATAGTTTGAGGGTGCCACCCCCCGGGGACCCCGCCTAGCAGACCCCCGAAAATCAATTTTTTGATTGGCTCAAACTAGGGAACTAGTTTTTTTTTCTAATATCAGCCCATATCTAAGACACGAATGTTTCGACATTATTTGGAAATACCCCCCTCTGGACCCCCTCAAAATGGACCCTCCAAATATTAATATTTTGTTTGGCATAAACTAGGGCGCCAGTTTTATATTTTGATATTAAAATAGCTTTAAAATAGCTATTCAAAATAAAAAAAATTGCAAAAAATGGCTCAGAGGCTGGGGGCCTCGTCCCCAAACCCCCACATTTGCTCAGAAGTTTAAGTCACACTAGTTTGCTCAAAACGTTCCTCCATTTAATCACTTTCGGAAAACTTTTGGTTCAAGTCTTCCTCTTCAGCAAAATCCTGGTTACCTGCCAAACCAGGGGCCGGTTTCTGATCATCCCTTCTACTGTTTTTGATCATCCCTTACATCCCTTTCTGATTATCCCTTACGATCATCTCTTGGTCGGCAGCGTGGCCGAATAGGTAAAGGCGTCGTTTTTACGACGACCCTGATCAAATGATCAACTCGCACCCTAGCCACGTTGTTGCGTCCTTAGATAAGACGCTTTACGATGATTATCTCTGCTTGGTGGCTTGGAACAAGCAGTAAATTTAGTGGACAAGAATTAGAAGAAATCCACAGGAACATTGGATCATCGGAAACTCTTAAGCAGGTGCGGATTCCCACAAGCACGAAGTAGTCCTGTAATGAAAAGTATGCGGATCGTCCAACAAGTTAGCGTCTGACGCTGTCCGGTCACAGGAGGATAAATATGCGCAACAACAACAACGGTATCTTTGTCCTATAAAAACTACCTTTGAACGAAAATTTCTGATGACGTCATTGCATTTGATTTGCGGTTCGGGCCCCTCCAATCAAAAATTCTGGCTTTGTCTATGCTGCGTTGCTCAACGTTCAGCGGATCGAAAAGCGCAGACTTTAGCTAACACTGTTGTGAAGACGCCAGGAATTTTCTACCCTCGCAATTATGATAGACTCGTGACGTCATAGCACTATCGATACATGTGTGTCATGGGAAACTTTTAAGAAAGCTCGAACATTCCAGAATTTGCGACCAAGCATTGAAGCGTTTAAATTTTTTTCTATTTAAACGTCATCAATATGTTTCTTACCAAAATAAGCGTTCAGAAATCCTAATAAACCGATTTGGCGTGCCTCAAGACAGTAATTTAGACCAACTGTTATTTTTAATTTACATAAATGAATTACCCATTGCAATAATTCAGTACCTCGATTACTTGCCGGTGACGCCTGTTTGTTAATTCAATGTCCTAACCCCTCCACACTAAATGAAGATATCAATTCTGAATTAGCAAATGAACATGAATAAATAGTAGTGAACAAGGTTACCGTAAACCCTCAAAAACCCCTTGCTTTAATAATATCTCCCAAAAGCACCACTCCTGTAACTGACATTCAACTCGACTTTAATAATAATTCAGTCACCCGAGAAGATTCTGCAAAATATTTGGGGAGCACAATTGACGCAAGATTAAGTTTCGATGTACCGTACTACATAGCCTAGTAGTATTTTGGCAAGGAAAATATCTAGGTCTTTGGGTGTCATAACAAAGCTCAAGCAAATTTTTCCGCAAAGAACTCTTTGCAGTCTACTCGTATATTACTCTTTGATCCATCCATATCTCCTCACGTGGTATTACTATTTGGAGAACTACTTACGTAACCCATTTAAAAAGGCTATAAAACCTCTCCAAAGCAAAGCTGTTGAACTAATTGCTGGAGGATATTACCTTGAAAATTCAACAGCATACTACAAGCAGCTGAATATTTTAAGGCTTCAATACCTCAACACGCAGGAGGTGACTAAACTAATCCATAACTTTACCCAATAAATTTTCCTCTTTCTTTTCCAGGGATGCGGAAGCGGCAAATTTTCGTGGAAGTGGAAGCAGAAGCTGGAGGCGGTAAAAGAGTACCCCTTCCGCTCCCACTTTGGCCAATCATATCGAAAGTCAAAAGCTTGACTGTGGTGCAATTTTTTCGTGAAATATACCAAGAAAAGTGAATGTTCCGTACACCACCATTTCGCAAAGAAACATTTTTAAAGGCTTGTGGTTCACTTAGATCCGGGGCAGCACCCATCCCTATTAACTCAAGATGAACTGGTAATATAATTTGTATGTGCTGCTATTAACGCGTATGTGCCTTCGTTACGAATATGTGTGCATTAGTACATAGCTTTGTTACGGCATCACGTGCATCAATAACTTCATACGCGTGTATTATTAGCCTTTATCGCACATAACAGATGTAGGCCTAATGATGTGTAACTTAAGGTGTTGAGTGACTTAATTCTATTTGCTTAGATTCTAGCTTTTGTATATAGTTGCTTAAAACCTAAATTAAAGATGCATTCATAACAATTT
The DNA here is from genome assembly GCA_963965965.1 of Trididemnum nubilum. Taxonomy (NCBI): domain Eukaryota; kingdom Metazoa; phylum Chordata; class Ascidiacea; order Aplousobranchia; family Didemnidae; genus Trididemnum; species Trididemnum nubilum. The sequence goes on from CAWYPQ010000050.1 coordinate 27,781, forward strand.
AAGCAACTATATTTTTATTCTGATTATAATTCGATGGAGAAAGTTTTGAGACCTGAGAGACTAGACGCAGATCTAAGTTCAGTTGAGGCAGCTTAAGAATGGACTCACTGGAAAGCAACTTTTACAAATTTTTTGGCATCTTTGCCAGAGGAAAATCTGAATAAACGAAGCGTTTTGATCAATTTCGTATCGCCGAAAAATTTTTCCTTTATTGCGGAAACTGACAATTTTGGAAAGTCAGTTTGTCAAACCCAGAAACGAAGTATATGCAAGACACAAACTAGTTACACGGAATCAATCATCCGCTGAGACAGTAGATGAATTCTTACAAGTTCTCAAAACATTGAGTGCAGATTGTAACTTTCGCGAAGTGACCGCTGATGAACATCGCAAGCAATACATCCGAGACGCTTTTGTTCGGGGACTGCGTTCGGATTGGATTCGCCAAAGACTGCTTGAGAGCCGAGAACTTCATTTAGATGCTGCGTTTGACAAAGCAAGAGCTTTAGAAGCTGCCAGAGAACAATCGAAATCCTGTACCACTATGGGCACAGATCAAATATTATTTAACGCCGCAGTTCCAGCGTCAACGTCACTGCACAAGAAGACCCAAATTCCAAGCTCCTCTAAAAATGCACCGACAACATCAAGCGGATTAAAATGCTACTTTTGCGGCAATGATAAACACTCTCGGGTAATGTGTCCAGTCCAGCCCGTGAAGCGACTTGCTTTTATAGCCAGAAAGTAGGGCACTTTGCAAAAGTTTACCACAAAAGGAAGATATCAACGCTCACAAATCAGACTGGAGCTGATGAAACAGGAAAAGTTACTGCTTCAGTTCAAGTTCAACCCCATTCCACCATTGCAACCGTAACCAACAATGTCCTTTCCTCTCTCGCTACATCTGTTGCTACAGTGACAATCAACGGGATAAAGGTAAAAGCTCTGTTTGATAGCTGCAGCTCTGAAAGTTTTGTTCATTCTCGATTAGTTGAAACCGCCAAACTTCCTAAATTTGAACGCTTTGACTCTGTCTCCATGGCATCCTCAGATTGTACAGTTGACATAACCCACTACACTACTGCCGATGTACTTTTTCAAGGACAGAAGTATGACAATGTGAGATTTGGAGTTCTTTACTCTCTTTGCAATGACGTAATATTTGGCCAAGATTTTCAAGCTCAGCATAAAAGCATTACTTTTGATTATGGCGGAGATAAACCATCATTAACGTTTTGTGGATTAACTACTCTGAATATTCCTCCGGTAGAACCATTCAAAAACTTGTCATCAGATTGTCACCCATTGTCACGAAGTCTCGCCATTACAGCAACGATGATAAAACGTTTATTGACAAAGAATGCAGGCGTATGCTGAAAGAAGGCATCATCGAAAACTGCCAGTCTCCTTGGCGAGCCCAAGTGGTTGTCGTGAAACGAGAGAACAAAAAACGACGCGCCATCGATTATTCGCAAACAATAAATCGATTTACTCTTCTTGACGCATTTCCGCTTCCTAATATTAATGATCTAATCAACGAAATGGCCCAGTTTCGAGTTTTCAGAACTTTTGATCTGAAAAACGCTTGTCATCAGATTCCTCTTAACCAGGAAGACCGCAAATACATGGCTTTCGAAGCAAGCCGAGGATTGTACCAATTTACTCGTTTGCCGTTTGGAATTACTAATGGCGTGGCGTGCTTCCAACGGACAATGACTCAGTTTGCTGAGAAAGAAAAACTGCAAGGTGTGTTTCCGTTCTTAGATAACATTACTATTTGTGGATCATCTGAAGAAGACCACAACAAGAACCTACAAGCCTTCTATAAAGCTGCGAAACGATCCAATTTAGTGCTTAATGAATCCAAGACTGTTCTTACAAGGAAATTGCCTATTCTTGGGTTTGAAATTGAAGATGGTAAAGTTCGCCCAGATCCAAACCGACTGGAACCGTTACGTCAGATGCAAGTACCTAACACTATGAAATCTTTGAATAGATTGATTGTTTTTTTTTCCTGCTACTCAAAATGGATTCCTTACTTTTCTGACAAAATAAAGCCCCTGACACAAACGAAGCCATTTCCGCTTTCAGACGATGCCGTAAATTCTTTCAATGAACTCAAAACCATGATTGAACAAGCGGTTGTGACTGCGATCGACGAAAATATTCCGTTTCAGGTAGAAACCGATGCTTCAGAAGTTGCATTAGCTGCGACTCTCACACAAAACGAAAAGCACGTTGCGTTTTTTTCACGAATGCTTCACGGTTCTGAATTGAAACATTCAGCAGTCGAAAAAGAAGCCCAGGCTGCAATTGAGTCTAGTCGCCACTGGCGACATTTTTTAACTGGAAAGCATTTCATTTGGAAAACCGATCAAAAATCGGTTGCTTTTATGTTCAATCAGAAGCTAAAAGGAAAAATCAAGAATGATAAAACCATGCGTTGGCGAATCGATTTGTCATGTTATTCCTTTGATATTGAGTATAAACCCGGCCGTGAAAATGTAGCGCCGGACACGCTTTCAAGCCCTGAGTGTGCTATTTCAACCAATGCATTGTACCAAATTCATGATGCTCTATGTCACCCAGGTGTTGTTCATTTAGCCCATTTTGTTCGATCGAAAAATCTTCCGTATTCTATGGATGAGATTCGACGAGCAGTTGCTAACTGTAAAATTTGTTGCGAATGTAAACCAAAGTTTTTCAAACCAGAACAAGAGCATTTAATTAAGGCTACTCAGCCATGAGAACGGCTTAGCTTAGATTTCAAAGGTCTTCTGCCGTCGAACAACAAAAATTGTTACTTTTTGTGTGTTTTTGACGAGTTTTCACGCTTTCCTTTCGTATTTTCTTGTCCAGATGTGTCTGCACAAAGCGTTACTGTTTCGTTGACTAGTTTGTTTTCTATGTTTGGAATGCCTGCTTACATACATTCTGACCGTGATGCTTCATTTTTGAGCAAAGAAGTTCAGGCATTTTTGCGGGAGAAGGGCGTAGCCACAAGTCGAACCACACCGTATAACCCAACCGGCAATGGTCAAGTTGAAAGATATAATGGCATTATCTGGAAAAACATCATGTTAGCATTAAAATCAAAAAGTCTTCCTGTGCAACACTGGCAAACTGTGTTACCCGATGTGCTACATTCCACTAGATCACTCTTATGTACAGCGACAAATGAAACCCCACATGAACGTTTTTTTTTCAGTTTCATCGACGTTCTACAGTTGGTACTTCAATTCCCACTTGGCTGACTAAACCTGGACCCGTGTTTTTGAGACGGCATGTTCGTAATTCGAAAGTTGATCCTTTAGTTGAAGAAGTCAATTTGCTTGACGCTAACACGAACTATGTGCATGTCCGATATTCTGACGACGAGAAACAACAGTTGCAACAAAACATCTTGCTCCCTCTTTTGATGATCTGCCGGTCCATTCCTCTCTTGATCAGCATCCCGTTATCACGGACAGTGAATTTCCAGATAATCAGAAGACCGTCCTTCCCAATCATGATTGTGATATATCATTTTCTTCACCAGCTAAAACCCCATCCAAAACAATTGATTCTCCCGTTTTAAGCAGCCGTTCCTGTGATCTGCCAGATATTGCAGACCCCCCAATGCGAAGATCCAATCGACCACGACGTCCTCCCTATCGCCTTTATTTTTGAAGGAAAGAGTGAATGTAATATAATTTGTATGTGCTGCTATTAACGCGTATGTGTCTTCGTTACGAATGTGTGTGCGTTACTACATAGCTTTGTTACGTCATTACGTACATCAATAACTTCATACACGTGTATGCACAGAGCTGTTTCGAGCTTTTAGCTCTCATCGACAGCCTTCAGCTAATTCTTTCAAAGGTATTCCCAGCTGAACAAACATTTTGGTCTAACTGGCAAACCTTAATGGCTTGCACAGAGGCAGATGCTTAGTAGGGAATAAACGATTTTTCACTTGTGGTACTTTAGAAACAAGTGAAAAATCGCTGGATCCTTGTAGTAAGGACAGCCATAGGCTATCCCTACTACAAGGACTCCCCTCTGCGTGACCACGGAAATCAAAACTGCAATATCTTGACGTCCTTCATGGTCGACTCCTGGGAAGCCATGTCAACTTCCACTGGCAGTTAGGTGGCCATAACAACCACCAACCCTGCAGCTCCAATGATATTTCACATTGTAGCTCAAGTCAAGTATGCACAGAGCTGGACAGCGCTGTTTCGAGCTTTTAGCTCTCATCGGCAGCCTTCAGCTATTTCTTTCAAAGGTATTCCCAGCTGAACAAACATCTTGGCCTAACTGGCAAACCTAATGGGCTTGCACAGAGGCAGATGCTTAGTAGGGAATAAACGATTTTTCACTTGTGGTACTTTAGAAACAAGTGAAAAATCGCTGGATCCTTGTAGTAAGGACAGCCATAGGCTATCCCTACTACAAATACTCCCCTCTGCGTGACCACGGAAATCAAAACTGCAATATCTTGACGTCCTTCATGGTCGACTCCTGGGAAGCCATGTCAACTTCCACTGGCAGTTAGGTGGCCATAACAACCACCAACCCTGCAGCTCCAATGATATTTCACATTGTAGCTCAAGTCAAGTATGCACAGAGCTGGACAGCGCTGTTTCGAGCTTTTAGCTCTCATCGGCAGCCTTCAGCTATTTCTTTCAAAGGTATTCCCAGCTGAACAAACATCTTGGCCTAACTGGCAAACCTAATGGGCTTGCACAGAGGCAGATGCTTAGTAGGGAATAAACGATTTTTCACTTGTGGTACTTTAGAAACAAGTGAAAAATCGCTGGATCCTTGTAGTAAGGACAGCCATAGGCTATCCTTACTACAAGGACTCCCCTCTGCGTGACCACGGAAATCAAAACTGCAATATCTTGACGTCCTTCATGGTCGACTCCTGGGAAGCCATGTCAACTTCCACTGGCAGTTAGGTGGCCATAACAACCACCAACATCTGCAACATCTTGACGTCCTTCGTGGTTGACTCCTGGGAAGCCATGTCAACTTCCACTGGCAGTTAGGTGGCCAGAACAACCACCAACCCTGCAGCTCCAATGATATTTCACATTGTAGCTCAAGTCAATTAAGCACAGAGCTGGACAGCGCTGTTTCGAGCTTTTAGCTCTCATCGGCAGCCCTCAGCTATCTTTTCAAAGGTATTCCCAGCTGAACAAACATCTTGGCCTAACTGGCAAACCTTAGTGGCTTGCAGAGAGGCAGATGCTTAGTAGGGAATAAACGAATTTATAGCTGAGGGCTGCCGATGAGAGCTAAAAGCTCGAAACAGCGCTGTCCAGCTCTGTGCTTAATTGACTTGAGCTACAATGTGAAATATCATCGAAGCTGCAGGGTTGGTGGTTGTTATGGCCACCTAACTGCCAGTGGAAGTTGACATGGCTTCCCAGGAGTCGACCACGAAGGACGTCAAGATGTTGCAGTTTTGATTTCCGTGGTCACGCAGAGGGGAGTCCTTGTAATAAGGATAGCCTATGGCTGTCCTTACTACAAGGATCCAGCGATTTTTCACTTGTTTCTAAAGTACCACAAGTGAAAAATCGTTTATTCCCTACTAAGCATCTGCCTCTCTGCAAGCCATTAAGGTTTGCCAGTTAGGCCAAGATGTTTGTTCAGCTGGGAATACCTTTGAAAAGATAGCTGAGGGCTGCCGATGAGAGCTAAAAGCTCGAAACAGCGCTGTCCAGCTCTGAACCACCAACATCATTGGAGCTGCAGGGTTGGTGGTTGTTATGGCCACCTAACTGCCAGTGGAAGTTGACATGGCTTCCCAGGAGTCGACCATGAAGGACGTCAAGATATTGCAGTTCATACACGTGTATTAGCCTTTATCGCACATAACAGCTGTAGACCTAATGATGTGTAGCTTAAAGTGTTGAGTGACTTAATTCTATTTGCTTAGATTCTAGCTTTTGTATATAGTTGCTTAAAACCTAAATTAAAGGTGCATTAATAACATGAACCATGTAGCCAAAGACTAGTTAATCAACTCACTTTTGAAATTATAGGTATACAAACATTCTCAATTTTGGTCCTAAAATTCAAAGACTTTCTTAAAAATATTTTTAAATAGGGCTTTGCCCATTTTTCAAAAATCTGGGGCCAAGCACGTAAAGAGCAGTCAGAGAACACAGTAGTTCACCTACAAAAACAAAGTTTCCAGTTCAAGCATTTTAATTTCTTTCATTGCGATAATATATTTTTGAAACGCAAACAGAGGAGAGCATCATAATATCTCTCAACCCAAAGTTTAGTATTGTCTAATGCAGAGATGGAAACCGGCTGGGTCGACCGGCACTGGTCTGGTCGACCCGGCCGGTCGGGTCGAGATTCTTCGACCGGCCGGTCAAGCCGGTTGAAACACTGGTCAAATTCTCCTTTCTTGCAACTAAAAGACATTTAAGCACCAACCGAAATATACATATTTTATTATAAAACTTTTCATAAAAAAAAAAGTATTAACAAACCACACTTTTGAAAACACTAGTTGAATGGTTTTGAGCTGTGATTAATATGCTGTGACCATTAAGACATGCACGTCCAGGGGCATATTTAGGGGGCATTGTGTCACGCCCCCCCTCCCCCCCCCCCCCCCCCCCCCCCCCCGTTCCCCGTTTAGGCCACGGCACAAAGCAAAAAAGTGCAAAATATACGTTAAAATCGCGTAATCAGATTATAGTTAAAGCATGCATGTAGACGAGGCTTACGCTACTTGGCATTTCAGCATCATGTTAATCAGCTTGGGTGTAGAAGTGGCGCAGATTTCAGATTTTTTGTTACATGTTAAAATCTTGCTGCTTTAAATACCTTTTTTTCAATTTAAATTAACCACACTTTCAGTGCCGTAACTTCGTCATTTGGGGCCCCGGAGTAAACATCCATTATGGGGCCCCATTTTTTAGTACAAAACGTTCAACTGGGCTACTTTTTACAGTACAGGGATCATTGCGTTTCTTTGGGGTTTTTCGACGACTCCGTGCTATAGAAACATTTCAATCGAGTCATTTAATATTTTGCAACATAGCAAGGAGTTACAGTAATTACTAAGTAAATCTGTGGCATAGACATTAAAGTCGCACGCAATCTTTATGCCTATACAAAACGAAACTCAGCAGTGAAAATCTGATAGCATAGGTGGACACAAGTCCGTTAATCGTTAATCCGTTAATAACGAAGCTAACTTTTTCACTAACTCGTTAATCCGTTAAAAAGTTTTTTCATGTTAACGGACTATAGATTAACTTCCGTTAAGTTCTGTTAACGGACTAAAGTAACTTCCGTTAAGTTCTGTTAACTTCCGTTAAGGTTTTTATCGTTAATATCTTGCAGCTTCGTTGTGCATTTGAACTTGTTTTTATCTTGAAATTAGATTAGACTGTAAAACATAACTTTCAAAACACAAAAAGACCACCATAGCAATAAATATTTCTTTAAAATCAGCTCAACAGCGTCAATACGTGTTCTAGAAGCGAGTGAACAAAAAGAAATGTAAATTACACGCAAAATGTTAACGGATCAACGGACTTTATTAACTTCCGTTGATTAAAGCCGAAAATAACGGATTAACGTTAACGGAGGTGTGAAGTTTGTTAACGGACTAGTGGTTAAGGAAGCTAACGTTTTGCATTAACTTGCCCACCTATGTCTGATAAGCCACCGTAAATGTGTAACGATCGATGAATGACGAGTCAAATAAGCATGTGCAACCTATTGGGGCAAGCTGCTAAGCATAAACGATATTTCAGTCAAGTTTAGCTCAATAAAAAGTGCCCTGACAATTGCCCGTAAGAGTAAGACATAAAATAATAGAAACTACAGCACTTTGATGAAAATTGAGCAATTTACTTGCAGCAGCAGTCGCGGTGGTTATACGGACTAAAAATTCTTCCGTCTCGCTCTTGCACTAGCAAACTGCTTGATGGCTTTCTAAAATCCAAAGTTTTAGCTCGTTCGTGTTCTATCGATAACAGAGACAAACCACTAAGTCGCTCTTGTGACATGGAGCTTCGAAGAAAGTTCTTGATGAGTTTCAGTTTTGAAAAAGATCTCTCCGCTGTAGCAACTGTTAAAGGTACTGTCAGATACATCATATAAGCTATACAGACGTCAGGATAAGATGTTGCAAGCGATGCATTATCTATAATCAAAAAAGAAGCCATTTCCTTAGCAGATTTTAAATGGGCAATCTTTTCTTTAAACGACGTTTTAATGGAAAGCATTTGGCTAGGAAACAAGGGAGAGACGTTATCAGCAAATTTGTTAGAAAACTTTTTTGCTTCCTCCTTAATATTAAAATGAGAAGCACTTGATAGAAAACTTGGCTCTAAAACTTGATTTGCCATCACCAATGCATTCATTCCTTCAAAGCGATTAATAAGTTGACGAGAAACTATGTCCATCAATGGAAGAAAGACAGTTACGCAAAATCGCTTCACAGGATCACTTAATGCCAGAGGTGGAGTCGAGGACACAAGGCTCGAGGCCAAGGCCAAGGATACAAAAAAAATCCGAGGCCAAGGACAGCCTTTCCGAGGACAGACACTCTCGAGGCCAAGGACAGGAATGCTCGAGGCCAAGGCCAAGGACCAAGGACACAAAGCGCAAGTGCTCTCCAAAAAAAAAAAAAAAAGTCTTCACAAAAATTTTTCAGGCGATCTCAAAAAAAAAAAAAAAAAAAAAAAAAAAGGTCTTCACAAAAATTTTTCAAGCGATCTCCACGAAAAAACGCTTTCCAAAAAATATTTCAACCGCTCCACAAAATTTTAACTTTCCAAAAAATAGTGCTGTCCTCGAGCCGAGGACAGGCCAATTTTCGAGGACTTGAGGCCTCGAGGCCAAGGCCAAGGCCAAGGACTTCAAAATCTGTCCTCGAGGACGTCCTCGAGGCCAAGGACGTCCTCGAGGTTTCCATCTCTGCTTAATGCTATCCCTTTGGATAGTTCATCAAAAAATGTTTTTATTTTCTTTGTTCTCTTGTTTGAAAACTGTCTTGGCAAGCCCCATTGTGACGAAATACTGAAAGCTTCGATCATTACCGCGTCAAAACTCGTTCTGAGTTCAGCAATGTTCTGAGCAGCTTTTTGCAAAAGTTTATGCGCAGAAATTAAGTCAATTGTTTTACATTGCATAGCTTTCGAAGGAATATTGACGATTTCCAAAATCTTACACTGGACAACTAGCATAAACACAAAGTCAAAGTTTTCTATCTGCTTGTTTATTGCCATAGCTTCATCTCTTTCTTTAGGTTTCGTGCTGGTAAGTATTATGTGAATCAAGCATTTCATAATGTCAAAAAATCTTTCCTTCAACGCATAAACAGCATCATATCGACCGGAGCACCGAGTTGGATTTAAGACTTTCAATGTAGAATTTGAGGAAGAATGATCATGGATATTCTGAAGCTTTTGCCACCGCACAATGCTATGTCCGAAAAAAGTATATATTGACTCAATCGTGTCGTAAAATTGACGGGTCTCAGTCACCCCTTCCATGGCATCTTTTAACACCAAATTTAAATTGTGCGAAGCACAATGCACATAGTAAGCATGTGGAGCAACATCTTTAATCTTCTTTTGCAAGCCGGAGTACTTCCCCTTCATCACTGCAGCGCCGTCATATCCTTGTCCGCGGCAGTTTTTTAAGTCAAGCCCTTTTTACTGAATGGAATTAGTTATTAGTTTGTGCAATCCGATCGCAGATGAATCTTCGACTTCGGTAAATGAGGTAAACGCTTCAATAACTTGCAATTCGCGTGGCATTCCATCATCATGGTAAGCGATCTTGACGTAACGAAATACTTCACTTAATTGGTCTTTTTTGCTGACATCCTGCGTGGTATCAAGAATGATGGCAAAAAACGGAGCGCTTTGGAGTTCGATTTTAATATCCTGGAGGACTTGTCCAGCCAGTAATGAGATTAGTTCGTTTTGTATCGACGGACTTAGATATTTTGGAGAACCTTTGGGAAGTAGTAAAAGTTTGTCTAATACACTGTCATATTTGGTGATGAGCTGAATGATAGAGAGAAAGTTGCCCTTGTTTGCGTTCGACACTTCGTCAGTGGACCCACGAAAGGGTAAATTATACATCGCCAGCATCAGGGCTGTAGTCGAGACCGGCTCGTTCGAGACCAAGACCGAGACCGAGACCGCGAAATTTTTCCGAGACCAAGACCGGTCTCGATCTCAATTTTGGCTTCGAGACCGAGACCGGCAAAGTTCGAGACCAAGACCGAGACCGAAAAAATGACGTCATCAATAGCTTTTTCGATTTTTTGAAACAAAGTTTTTGGAGCTCATATTTGCTCATAAGTTGGTTTTATGATTATATAAATTGATTCAGATGACAAAGTGCTTTAGTCCAAGTGACGATTACTTCATCAAAACATCTAAACATATCATTTTATGTAGATTTTCACCAAAAAAAGAGATCCTTTAACTAAACTTAATGCCTCTTATTTAAAGCTGGAAGCCTGGTCACCTGTATTTTTGTCAGGAATTACGGGTCAATAAAACTGATGCAAACTTAATGAAATAAAATTACTAAAAAATTGTAAAAAGCTATTTGTATATTTGAAGTACCGTATTAAAGGTATAGCTACAAAAATGCAGCCAGGAGTTTCAATCTAAGAGCGTAACTACGATTATACTAAGAGAAGGCTTAAACAAAACAATACAATTTTTACCCAAAAAATAATTTGTTGCAGGGTTGCAAACTCGATCGATTTTTATTTGAGTTCAAGTTTGAGTTCGGTCTATTTTAGAAAGTCCAAGTTTGAGTTCAAAAATTTAAATTTTTTTGAGTTTAAGTTCGATAAAATTATTAATGGCTCTACGCTATGAATATTTCATTATTTGCCACTACGAAATTAATGAAACAATAAATGATAATTCAAGGACTATCATATGTTGTTTAATATTCTGTTAAAGTAAAATATAGATTTTTGAATTCATCAAATACGATAAACAACGTACTTTTCTGTCACGAATAGGCCGGACTAATTTGCTTAAAAGCTATTTTCACTAAGACTTCACACTTTTGCGTTGTGCTAGCCTATTAAATACAAAATTTTATATGAAGCTTTCATTTCGAAAATTGTGTAACCAAAATTAATTTTGTTGCAATAATTAACTGCCGCGACTTATTTCATATATCGTGAATCTTTTCAATCTCAAACTCATTTCTTATAATTGCTCATTTTTTGTCAAAAATTAAACTCGCAGATTTATTTTACTGAGCTGCAAATACTATCCAAATTTCGTACTTTTTTTACAAACTATAGAGTAGACCATTGGTTCTCAATCTATTTTCAAAGCGACTTAAGTTTATTGAAGAAATTAATGGTGTAAAATTTTGTGGCGCATATATATTCTGATGCATAGTTTAAATTAAAAGCTATGTAGAAAAAAAACTTTTCATGATGATAGAACTGTGTTGAAAATCATACAAAGAAGTTTTCACTGAAATGTTTATGAATATTTGCTATTTAGCTTTCAATATCCTCACCAATAACGTCCTTACGTAGTCTGACATACGTGACATTTGATTTCTAGTCTTCCCAAGCACAAAGCTTCTTCACTGCGTGAATTCTATGCTAGTTGGTCGAGCGGTAACTCGTTCGTCTCTGGAGCGGGAGGTCTGAGATTCAAATCTCGGGCTGGTCAAATCGGACACAGTGTTGCCAACGGCTCGCCACCGCTGCGATATTTCTCCGAAAAGAGCTGTGTTGCCACGGCGCAATGACGCGGAGATAGGCCCAGTAAACTTGTTACACGCTTCGGCGTATTACAGCGAGCATAATAAAAGATTTAATTTGAAAATATATCGTTTACCACTTCTAAGCGTTTTATACCTTTGCGATCTGAGAAACTCAAAATTTCACTGCTGGAATTTTTTGTTACAAAAAATGCAACTAGGGTTGACTACTATATGCGTTCATTTTATTACTGTATTGCTTTCTGCAAGTTTCACTCTTTGTAGATGTTTACAAAAAAAATACCCTAAAAAATTTTTAGGCGATCCGTAGGTTGAGAATCATAGGAGTAGATAACTGTTAACGCAATGATAGTAAAGTTTTCGCTATATAAGATACAAATTTCTTATCACTTAATTAACTCAAGATAAAACGTTGCGTCGCTTTTCCACCTTAATCGTTTCTTTTTTTATACTCTTAGCTGTTTTTCTAGGTCGCCTAAGCATAAATAGTGAAAAACATGCACTGTTGGGAAAATCGCAATCTCAATTTACAAAGCTTGACCAACCAAAATATTTCAAAGGATTTTTTAATCGTAAAATTTCGTTTTGCGAACTCGGCCAGTTTTATTCGAGTTCAAGTTTGAGGTCAGCAAAAGCGAGTTCGGCAAAAATACCGAGTTTTTTCGAGTTCAAGTTCGAGTCCGCAGCACTGTATTGTCGTCGCGCTGAGCAAACTGTTGTAACTTAATCTATCTCATCCAGAGGTTTGCCTCAGTCGCTGGACAGTTTTTGTTATTTTTCGTAAAAAATAACCATTTGAATCATATTTCGCACGTTTTTAGAAGTACTTAATTGCTAAAACAGCTAAGAATTTAATTGCTAAGATTCGGAAGCCGTTTGAAAGAATTAAATTGCTCAACCACTTTAGCCCCTCTTCTTTACCTGTACTGACTGGTCAAGTCCATGACACGTTTTAAAGCTTGCATTCATGAATCAAATTTTGTAAGTAATATGATTAAAAAGAGGAGAGCTGCAGCCCACTTTGCCCTCCTGTTTGCGTCACTTGCCATTTTACATGTAGCTTAGGCCTATACATCATGAACAAACAAAATTTGCCAATTTTAAAGTAGTGGGTTTGTTCGCTGTTGACAAAGAGACAAAATATATAGGCCTACTATAGGTTAGCATATCACTGTTGTCGACAATCGACCAGAAGCGTAGCCATCGGGGGCGTGGGGGAAGCTCGAACCCTCCATTGGCCTGAAAAATATGCAAAATAGCACGTTTTTAGTGGTTTTGAGGCCGATTTTTGCTCCAAAAATGAAAACAGCCCCCCCCCCAAAAAAGATTCTGGAGCCAAAGTTTGAAGAACTTGCCGTTGTTTGGACCAGAATAGTGGATTTTTTTGGTTCTGGAGCTCACTCAAAGTCAGTGAAGACCTTTCTTTTTTTTCTTTTTTTTTGAGATCACCTAATTTCGGCCAGAAAAACCCTTTGAATTTCGGTGAAGACACTTTTTTTCTTTTTTTTTCGGAGATCACCTAATTTGACAAAAAAACCACCTCAATCTGATTTAAGACTAATGAAAATATGGTCAAGTTCGTTTTCGGTTGTATCAAACTTCCAAAAAGGCCCCCCCCCCCTTGCGAAATCCTGCGACTACGCGACTGCAATCGACAATAAAGTAATATGTACACAATGTATTCACTCTTTTTTGATAAGAACCAGTAAATTTTGAATTGTGACTGGTTGTTTTTAATTTTTTGCCGATTTTCAGCCTCATTTGTTTTTTAATTTGTTCTTAAATTTTGAGAGCATCGACGTCAATTTTAGCGACTATGTTTGTAAAACAGTTTAATTCCCATAGCTTTGTCTATACTTCGAATTGAGGTTTTTTGCTTCTTTAGCAGCGTCGTAAAATTGCAAAAACGAAAAGGCGAACTTTTTTCAACAATTGCTTAAACAACTGCCAAAAAATTTCTCACTTATTTGTGCAGCACTCTATAATCTCAAAATAGTAGCATTTGTGTACAACTGTACATACTTTGACACAAAAACTTTTATCACATGGGGATTAAAAAAGTCGCAAAAACATCTGCAGTGCTCAAATTGGGCAAGAACTCAGTAGTTTTGCTTGGACTCTAGTTTCGTTCGTCGTCATCAAAACTGCTATGTGTGAATGACGTCTTTTCTCATGTAAAAACGCGACAATCTTAATCTCCAGGTGCAAAACCTCTTCGTCCAACCGATAATGTAACCACTTCGTTAACCAGTGCCTCTTTTAAGCGTTTGCGTTAGGGGGGGCAAGTTCTAAAGGTAACCTAACGACGTCTGGGGGGCCAAGCCCCCCAGACCCCCCTTTCAGAGTTGTTCGCGATTAGACTGTAATTTTTAATTAAGAAAAGTGTTTACGGTGCGTATTACTGTATTAGTGTACTGTAGAACACTGGGTATAAAAAGTTCCACAATTAGCTACAAACAAACAAAAATTGAAGAAACAACGAAATAAGGAAATATTGAGACAATCTCATTATAAAAATAACATATTCATTTTTTTGCTTTTTGGGTTGTTCATTTTCAGCTTTTATTCAAAAAACCTTTGGATAAACTGTCGTTGCTGTAAGTTTCGATGTGTGGAAACTTCTTTCTTCGTTCTTTCAATAGAAACTGCATGACGACAGGTCTTGGGTCGTAATCGGCCGTAGCTACTCCGTTCCAATAAATGAGGAGCCTATCTATTAGGGTATCTTCAGAAGCACTTTGGCGGTGCTTAGCGTGAAGAAGATTGTATGTGGAAACGCACCTTTCTACCGTCATACTATGGGGACACACCACGCAAAAGGTGGACAAAAAATCTGTAACTGGAGGTTTGCTTTTTCTTAGCATGAAGTATAGCCGTACTCCATAATCGTTTTTGGCTATTTCGTTCGGCGGCTTCATTTCATCAAAAGTTTCTAGCGTAGTGTCAATGAATTGACCTTGATCGTTGATAGTGGTCGAAGCAAAATATGGTTGGCAGGTGTTCGTGAAAGCTCCGGCTCCTGCCGTACGGCAACCCTAACATATAACTAATAAAGTTCTGAACTAATGATGCACTGCATAAAAAAGTTTTAACTTTCAAAGACTCCATTTAATTTCGCTGTAAGTCTTACGCTCACCAACTATTTAAAGACGTATAGCAAAATTATCCAACATCCAATAGTAATAGCAACAGTAAACCAATTCCAGAAAGAAAAAAAAGAATCAAAGCTCAAGTTTATTATACAGGCAAGTTTATCATCAAAGTTTATTATACTGGCATATCAAAGTGAAAAGGCGCTAATAAAACAAAATGTTTCATATCTGTTATCGCTCCGGATACCAGTACCGAAACTTTCTGTGACATTAGTTCACCTCCACGCGACCTCCGACTTGCAGGCTCCTGGCTACGCCAAACGTCCAATGATACGAACATACAATGCCCCTTGCCCTTGCGACCCTATGCGCATGACCGACCCTATGCACATGATGAATAGAAGCGGGAATGTAGGGCAATATCACATCACGATACATAGCTACGTACTATAATCGAAAGCAAGCATTCAAGCAATGAATCCATTTGGCATTTAGAGTGCCTGAAAGCCAGTTTCGCCAATATTTAGGAAAAAATATCTTAAAATTAAAAAAAAAGCTCTTTTCTGAACGAAAAGTGCATTGCAACTGCTTTCAAAACAATTGCCCAACATGGGCAATTTTTTATTTTAGGGGGGGCAAAAGGCTTTTAGGGGGGGAATTGCCTTCCCTAAAAGCCCTTAAAAGAGGCCCTGTCGTTAGCTTCTTACAAAACTACATTTTACTTACAAAATTTACACAATCTCGTTATTATTTTTTCTGAGAAAAAATACAAAATTAACTTTTTTTTTTACGTACAAAAATTAACCGGTCTCGAGACCAATTTTTGAGCTACGAGACCAAGACCACAACGATTCGAGACCAAGACCAAGACCGGTACAAAACAGCCGAGACCAAGACCGAAACCGAGACCACAAAAAATTGGTCTCGAGACCTACAGCCCTGGCCAGCATCAAAGTAACATTTAATAATCTTTCCAAAACCTTTTGCCAAAAATTTGTTTTTTCTAGTAAGGACACGTGCAATGTTTCTTCGATTGTCTTGTTGTTTCGCCATTGCTCGTATACGACACATGCCTCCGCATGACTTGCGGAGGTTTCGTGACTTCGAATCCGCTGCGATAAATGACCCCAGTCATTCAAACCCTTTGTGCCCCATGGGTTTTGGTGAGAAAAAGAAGTCCCTGGACGGCTTGGAGGGGCATTTTTACACGAAAATAACCAACAGGGCTGACAATAAACACGGTCAATGCTTCGTGAATAACACAACCAAAATCTCCGTAATGTTACACCGGATCGCGTTATAAAGCTGTTGTAAGAATCAGAAAATGAACGACCGGTTTGGGGTGGATCTTTTGGGAAAGGTCCTTCAGGTTGCATCGGACCTGCCGCAATTATCGCTCTTTTGATTTCCGGGTTTGTAATAGTGGTGGGAAAGTCACTATCATTAAGACTCACTAAAGCTTCAGGATTACAACTTTTTTGTGGAACAGTTTCTGATTCTGTGCTTTGCGTTGCTGTTGTGCTTACATCTTCGTTAACCGGCTCGGCCTCCGCTGTTGCCGAACTAACCTGCTCGGCCTCCGCTGTTGCCGAACTTACCTGCTCGGCCTCCGCTGTTGCCTGCTCGGCCTCCGCTGTTGCCGAACTAACCCAATCGGCCTCCGATGTTGTCGAACCATCTCTATTACGCGCAGCTTTTTCGGATGTTTCTAATTGAATGCGGTGACTCTGATGTCCTAACCACGAGCTCAAGCTCCGAGAATTTCTGGCAGCCTCAGCTAATTTCTTCTTCTTATCACGCTGTTTTTGTGCGCCACTTTTGTAAGTTCTTTTCATAACTAGAGTTTTCTAATACACTATTTTATAACCGAAAAGTTTGACGTCCTAGGACGTCAAACTTTTCGGTTATGATTTCCGTGGTCACACAAGGGAAACCCTTGTAGTAGGGATAGCCTATGGCTGTCCGTACTACAAGGGTTCAGCGATTTTTTCACTTGTTTTTTTAAGTACCACAAGTGAAAAATCGTTTATTCCATACAAAACCTCTGCCGCTGTGCAAGCCCTTCAGAATTATCCAATTCGGTCAAGAGTCTTGTCCAGCTGGGGAATAACTTTGTTAGAGAAGCTGAGGGCTGCCGATGAGAGCTTATAGCTCGAAACAGCTCTGTGCATATTATGACTCAAGCTGCTTTGCAGCTGCAGGGTTGGTGGTTGATCTAGCCACTTAACTGCCAGTGGAAGTCGTCATGACTTCCCAGGAGTCGACCACGAAGGACGTCAAACTTTTCGGTTATGATTTCCGTGGTCACACAAGGGGAACCCTCGTAATCGTAATTACATTTTATTCACCATGTTGCCTTGGCCAGGAGACAGCGAAAGGACCTTTCAGTCTTCGAGTCAAGCTGCCACATGCCCACCTGTCTACCACACACGGCGAAGGCTTCATACTGTCCCTTTAATTGCTGAACGTCAAGTAGGGAAGCTGTGAATACCAATTTTATAGTCTTTAATATGACCCGACCGGGAATCGAACCCGAGTCTACCGTTTCAGACGCTCTATCCACTCGACCACTGATCGGTTAAGTTGGAGTAGGGATAGTCTATGCCTGTCCGCATTACAAGGGTTCAGCGATTTTTTCACTTGTTTTCTCTTTTTTTTAAGTACCACAAGTGAAAAATCATTTATTCCCTAAAAACCCTCTGCCGCTATGCAAGCCCTAAAGTCTGTCCAGTTCTGCCAAGAGTCTTGTGAAGGTTTATCCAGTTATGGCCAAGAGTCTTGTGCAGCTGAGAATACCTTCACTCAGAGCGGCTGTGGATGTTTGAAAAAGTGTCTGCAGCTCTCAAAACTACTCCCACTACCATCCCACAAACTCCACACATTTCCAAAAATCCACAAAAAAAAAAGCTGGGGAATAACTTTGTTAGAGAAGCTGAGGGCTGCCGATGAGAGCTAAAAGCTCGAAACAGCGCTGTCCAGCTCTGAACAGTATTTTGTGTTATTCAAAATCTAAAAAGTTTAATGAAATTTAGTCAATAAATTAGTAAAGTCTTGAAACTTCATGAACTTTATTCATTCAGCGTCACTTTGCTGGTCTATACTCTGCCACCTGTACTAACTCGAAATGAAAACGTACGCGTGTTGCAACTGATTCTTGTGAATCGTTTTTTTCGTCACGAAGTATTAATCGCTAACAACACAAAGTACGTTTTACAGTAATTGCAAACAATCTAACGTTCCAAGGGGCCCCTTAAGAAGGCAACAAGTCGACTAATGGCATTACGCAAGACGCAATAAACTCAAATGCTGGGTGAAAAAATTAAACGTGCAAATTAAATGAAAAAATAAGTTTTACTTATATAAAAAAAAAATAAGTGTTACTTTTTCAACGTAATATTTTTATTGCAGGAAGGGGCCCCGGTGCGCCGCACCGCCTGCACCGGTGGTAGTTACGGCCCTGCACACTTTACACTGGGCAAGAAAGACATAGCTCTTATTTTTTTATGTCTAATTAACCATAGCTCGTTCTGAAGTAGCATTTCTATAAACTACTGGGGCACATTATATTTCGAATATTTTCGAGCCAATGTCATGACAGTTAAGAGTTTGCTGCTCGGCAAATTACAAATCTGTCACCAATAGCTGAAAAATTTTAACTTCTTATCTTGGCCTTTTGCTACAAAAATTATTCTGATATGGAACTGTGTATAACCGCAAAATTCTTGCAATACTGTTTTTTATTTTGCTGTCTTAAAAATACACGTCGCTAGCCAAAATTTGAAGTAAAGCAAGTTCACAAACAAGTTATTAAAAAAAAAAAACTTCTGCAAGACAGTGAGGAAGTTTTGCCCTAGTGCTACCTAATTATAGCCAAGTAAAGAATTGCGCTTAACAGCGAAGATGCAATTGAAATAAGTTATTATTACAAGCGCTTGGAAACAGGGTGTCGAACCGAACCTGAACCGTAAACCCGAATGAACCGTTTCATTTTGGTGAACCCGAACCGCACCTGAACCAGCAAAATTTTACTTCAGTGAACCTGAACCCTCAAAATTGTGCTCAATTGAACTCGAACCGAACCTGAACCCCTAACAAAAGTAAGAATATATTTTTCCATATCCGGATGCCGCTGGCGCTGGTACACGCACAATCAGAGCAGTGGAGATCTTCAACAGAATCAGCAATTTCTCCTTTTTTTTTTCTGGACGAAACGAGTAACGACAGTTAGATTTTAAGTCAATGAACCCGAACCGAACCTGAACTAGTAATATTTTACTTGAGTGAACCTGAACCAAACCTGAACCTCGAAAATGGTGCTCAAGTGAACCCAAACGAAACCTAAACCGCTAAAATATTTTGAGCAGGAGCTAAACCTGAACTCGAACCGTTATTTGAAACGGTTCGACACCCTTCTTGGAAATCCATCTCCAGACCTCAAATGATCGCTCATTATTTTAAATTTCTGGGAGAACGTTGAGAGAAATTCGTATCAGCTGAAACATAACGACCATGCGATAAAAATTTTCATTTCAGGGCCGCTCCCATTCTTGACTACGCCCATGCTCAGATCAGTAGCGTAGCCAGGGGGGGGGCCCGAGCTCTTGGCTTGTGAAGTATGCAAAATCCCACGTTTTTGTTGCTTTATAGGCCGATATTTGGTGAAAAATTGAAAACAGCCCCCCCCAAAGGAAATTGGATGCCGAAGTCGTGAAGTAGATGCCGTGAATCGGTATAAAAAAGTGTTACAATTCCCGATTTTAGCCGAGGAATCAGACTCAATTACGGTGAAGACCTTTTTTTTTTTTGGATATCACCTGTTTTTGGGCTGAAAAATCATTTGAATTTCCGATTTTGGCCGAAAAATCAGACTCAATTTTGGCGAAGACCTTTTTTTTTTTTGGAGACCACCTATTTTTGAGCGGGAAAAACGTTTGAACTTCAGAGCTTTCCGAGAAATTCCATCTCAATGTTCGGACAAACTGTGTGAAACTGATTCAAGATCAATGAAAATTCGGGTCAAGGTCGTTTGCACTTTTCTCACTCTTTCAAAAAAGCCACCCCCCCCTTTTCCAAATCCTGGCTACGCGCCTTGCTCAGATCCTAGCGATGACAAACCGCAGAATGCAATCATATAATTTACTCCCTTATAATGTTGTTAAAATGATGATAACAATGCTATTTTATCTGGAAAAAAATTTTAAGCAAAAATTACGTCAAGTGTTGGAAGTGAAAGCGATTCCAAAATTGCCGCTTCCACATCTCTGTTCTTTATTCCAGTAAATGCGTTACACACACGAACCATACCTTTGGCATCTTCCAACCTAAATCTCTATATTCTATTGTATCAAACCAAAAACTTGCAGATTCTTTAAATTTCAGGGAATTAGTATTTGGAATTCCGTACAAGATATGAAAATACGTACCGGTATTGTCATTTGACACTTTCAAAATTCGATTCAACGAACACTTTAAATGTCTACTCAACAGTGATTATCTTTAATATTAATCGCTGTTAAAATGATATCCTTCATCTTGGGTTGATTTTATACACCGTCCACACTACCCTTCCACCATTTAAAAGCACCAAGTACTCTTGACTAACTAGGTAAGACCTCGACTCAATGACCGAGCTGTCCCTTTACAGCTTCCTGTTACAATTCACTCGACTG
This sequence comes from Trididemnum nubilum, assembly GCA_963965965.1. Classification (NCBI taxonomy): domain Eukaryota; kingdom Metazoa; phylum Chordata; class Ascidiacea; order Aplousobranchia; family Didemnidae; genus Trididemnum; species Trididemnum nubilum. The sequence goes on from CAWYPQ010000050.1 coordinate 48,284, forward strand.
CCTTCTTGATTGTGCTACTATATTTTGTATTTTCTCGGTTTGATAGCATTCTTGCTACACTGGGCGAATTAAACAACCACTCATTTATCGAGCACAGAAGTGGTATCTACAGTAATTCAGATTTTTTACCCAAATCAAAATCAATCAAATCTTTCATTTTATTCGCTGTATAACGCCAAAGCGTGTAACGAGTTTGCGGGGCCCATCTCCGCGTCATTGCGCCCGCGCAACACAGCTCCTTTCGAAAAAATGTCGCAGCGGTGGCGAACCGTTGGCAAAACTGTGCTTGATTTGACCAGCCCGAGATTTGAACCTCAGACCTCCCGCTCCAGAGCCGAACGCGTTACCGCTCGACTAACTTGGTCGGTAGATTTTCTACCTAAAATTTAAAATCTGAAAAAAAAAATTTTGGCAATCTGAAGGAATAACACGCCGTAATTGAAATCCACTAAGAGCTTAGTGTAAATTTTCTATCGTTAACCAACAATAAACCACACTAACTACAGTAAGATTTACAAGAATTCATTTTGGAACCGCGATTTTATCACACCATTACTGCATTAGCAAATTACAACATACCAAAAAATGTAAAAATTGAATTAGCAATTAAACGAAAAATTGGCTTCAGTTCCTGCACGGTTTTGCTTGAACGTCAGGCAAACATGAGATGTGTCAGATGTGAAGAGGCAGTGTTTCCTCTAAGCTGTGCGCGCGCACACACGTTTTAGAGACTGCGCACACGCATAAATTTACTGCGCACAGACATATTTTTGCGCTGTGCAATAAACTTTACGGGCACAAAAACTGTTCCAATTCTGGGCGAAGACATTTTTTTCTTTTCTTTTTTGGTCTTAACCTAATTTCGTGCTCAAAAACCATTCCAATTCTGGGTGAAGACCTTTTTTTTTGGTCTACACCTAAATTTGGGCTCAAAAACCAATCCAATACTGGGTGAACACTTTTGTTTTGGTCTTCACCTAATTTACAAATATAAGTCATTTCCAAAAAAGTGCACTGCAGACACACCAAAATTTCGGCACACACTGACTACAAAAAATTAGAGGGAACATTGGCAAGACCTAAAATGTAACAATACATAAAATGTAACAATTCATAAAATGACACCAAATTGTGCAGAATCATTAGGCAGTGATTAGCACAAAGAATCGCGACCCCAGGCAGAATAAAAGCTTTGCTGGATGGATTTTTAGCTGGTTTCGAACCGCCACCATATGCTATGTGAATACTCGTTGTTTGGTCGAAGTACGCAATCGGGAAACGTGTCCGGCTAAAAAAAATCCATTTTAAAAACATGGTTAACATTTAGCAACTTCTGCGATCTGCAAGCAAAGCAATGGCAATCGATCAGAGAATGTTCTCAACCAGCCACTACCACACGGTCGGCTGACGGAAGTTGAAGAGCAAAAAGAAAGGTTTTGTTGCGTAGGCGATTCAGGTTCTTGCGGTTCTTTTAAATACTGGATAACGCATGCCTTCAATGCACCAGTCAACAACAGAGTCGAATCACAAATCATCAACCGACCGTAAAATGCCTCGAACACTACGTGAGGTAATAATTAGGTAAAGATGCACAATAGGGTGACCCAAAAAAAACATAAGTTTTGAAAGTTTGTGCTCCGTCAGCGAGTTTGGGATAACATCACGAAAAAAACTTCTCTCAAAAAATTTCAACCCAATCGAATGACGCTTAGGGGCGGCATCACCCCCCTTTTTATAGTGCTTACCCCAAAATTTGATAATCGGTTATTTTGGCCAATTTTTGATCAGGAATTCGATTATATTGTTAAATAAGCTCTAATGTTAAATTTTATTTTACCCGATTTTCTTGGATAGAGCAGAAACGCCCTATGATAGAGCAAAAATGTCCTATTTGGCATATTTTTGCTGCTCAACTGAAACTGCAGCCAAATTTATTGAAAGTAGTACATTATGCATTGGTAGCACATGCTAATTTCCAAAAAAATAGTTGTGCTAGAATTAACAACAAAAAACGAAATCATGCACTATCAGTAGGGCATTTCAAATACATCACGAGTAACCCGGTAAGCCAGCAAAGTACAGTAATATCCTCAGTATCAAATTCACAAACATTCAAGTACTCAGGATATTAATATTATGATCAATTGAGCATTATCATCAGTGCACACTTAATTGCTGTGAACGCTTTTGTTTGAAGGCGAAGCTCGGTGCAACGCGGTGTTTACAGCTACTTTAAAATACCATCAACCAGGTACCGGATACAACAGAATCAAGACAAAAAAGTTCAGAACAAGCTAGTTTCAGAATAATCATGCGCCTACGATTTGCGTTAGATTAATTACTCTTGACTATGAGCTGATTTAATAAAATCAGGTTAGCACGCAAGTTGCTAAGAATGCATTCAATTGCAATGTTCTCTTGACCGCTCCTACTGCAAGCCCGTACCCAGAGGAGAGGGCCAAGCAGGAAAACTTGAGCCATGTCTGGAAAAGTTTCACATGATGGTGGTGCTGTCTAGTGACACGCCATGTTACCTATATATAACGTCTCCGATTATCTTAAAGCTAAAGTACATCCCACTATGGCCTAGGATTAGCATTTTTGATCTCTACCTCATGTTTGAAAATTGGCCCAAATTTTTGCCGACGGTTTTATATTTTTTTGTCTTCTTAATTATGTAAGAAATATGTTGAGCTCTGTTTGAATTTTTCTGAGTACCGTTTGAACAATTAACGCATCTTGCCACGAACTTACGATCCTATCGTATGGCCTATCCAATCCATGACCAAAACTGCAATCATTTTGTAAGTTTGATTGTAGTGCATTTAAAAAATAAATGAATGAAATGGCTTGTCAAATTCAATAATTGTTGACTAGGCATTGTTAGTGTTGAACCAGGTTAAACTACAAATCTATCACATTTAGTCTTGCTGTGCTAAGCAGACATTCTATCTGAGACCGATTTTGCTGTATTATCCGCTGGCCTACAGTAACATACTAACAGTAACAAAATGCAGTAAAGGCATTTAGAAACGGTCATATGTCAACATTCAAGAATTTAAAATACACTCTATGGCTGGGTTACAGTAATTAGCAAAATTAGGCAGATGGTTGAACAATTACAGTATAAGTGTCTATAGGTATGAAGCCGGTAGATTCACTTCTTGAATGCTTTCCCTCCATTAACTTAGCCTGTCAGCTGTCATGTTCAAAGTCAAACGTAAGCTTGGAGGTCCGAAAAATATTCAGAAATCAGAACATACTTTTATTAAAGAACATATAGCATTATTTTGTGTTTGTGTTAAAATAAATGAAAATGAAAAGCAACATATCAATTTTTACATTTTAAAAATATCAGAAACTGGGTATAATTGTTCATACGAAAAAGAAAATCCAGTTGCTTAAGGTACTTGATGAATGCTTTGATAGCATGTCGGCTGATTATAATTTTTGCTATATGTTTTCGTGATACTGGTATATGCTCTGCTCTTTGCAAAAGTTCTGGAGATGATCTTTATCTTTACGCATGTTACTCTCAAATCTTCCCGCTTGGAAGTTATGTATAGTTGGCAGCGCTGTGGCGTTGTACATTCAAGCTAATTAATCACTAAAAAACTTACAATAATTTTGAAAAAGAAAAAAAAAAATCGGCAATTGATTGAAAATAATTTTCCTACAGATTAAGGTCCTTATCAGGACCTATCTAGCCTAGCGAATATTGCAATCGAGTGCATTCTTAGCAACTTGCGTGCTAACCTGACTTTATTAAATCACCTCACAGTCAAGAGTAATCAATCTAACGCAAATCGTAGGCGCATGATTATTCTGAAACTAGCTTGTTCTGAACTTTTTTGTCTTGATTCTGTTGTATCCGGTACCTGGTTGATGGTATTTTAAAGTAGCTGTAAACACCGCGTTGCACCGAGCTTCGCCTTCAAACAAAAGCGTTCACAGCAATTAAGTGTGCACTGATGATAATGCTCAATTGCTCATAATACGTATTAATATCCTGAGTACTTGAATGTTTGTGAATTTGATACTGAGGATATTACTGTACTTTGCTGGCTTACCGGGTTACTCGTGATGTATTTGAAATGCCCTACTGATAGTGCATGATTTCGTTTTTTGTTGTTAATTCTAGCACAACTATTTTTTTGGAAATTAGCATGTGCTACCAATGCATAATGTACTACTTTCAATAAATTTGGCTGCAGTTTCAGTTGAGCAGCAAAAATATGCCAAATAGGACATTTTTGCTCTATCATAGGGCATTTCTGCTCTATCCAAGAAAATCGGGTAAAATAAAATTTAACATTAGAGCTTATTTAACAATATAATCGAATTCCTGATCAAAAATCATTGAAAATGAATGATGACATCACATATTTATCTCAAAAATTGGCCAAAATAACCGATTATCAAATTTTGGGGTAAGCACTATAAAAAAGGGAGTGATGCCACCTCTAAACGTCATCCGATTGGGTTGAAATTTTTTGAGAGAAGCTTTTTGGTGATGTGATCCCAAACTCGCTGACGGAGCACAAACTTTCGAAACTTTTGTTTTTTTTTTGGGACACCCTAATGCACAATTGTACAGCTGTAAAACCACAAGGTGCTTAATTGAAATGAAGAAACTAGCTGAAATAAACGGCAAGGATTACGCCAAAATGTAAATTAATAAATATTGCCAACCAGTTCGTTTCTGAAACGGAAAGTCCGAGATCAAATCTCGGCCCGGTTAAATAGTAAAATGTTGCCAACGGCTCATAACTGCTATTTCTTTGTAAAGGAGCTGTATTGTCTGTAGTCGCAAAGACGTGGAAATGGGTACGCAAACTCGTAACAGGCTTCCACAAAATACAGCGAGTACAATGAAGATTTGAATTAATATTAAAATGATCACTAAGTGTCACTTACATGATTGATGGCGTCAGGCCAGTTTTGACTTTCCAGACACAGAGCCGAGTGTTTAGTGTACTGCACTCCCTGTTTGCCCGTCACCCCAGTGAGGGAGTTTCCGGTGTACAACTGGACCCCTGGGGCAGTCGAGTCCATTACCATCACGCGACCATTGACCGTATGCTTCAATCTAAAATAATAATTTTAACCTGTAACAACAATTTGTATGTTTTCTTGTAAAGTTGCACTGGTGTCCTTGCAATAAATTTGATTTCGCCATTGCTTCCCTACTTTAATTGTATCTTTTGAGTTTAGAACAAGACTAGTGGCTGAAACAGTAATACTAGACTAGACAAAAATCCAATTTTGAAAAAAGACAAAAATTCCGACTTTTGAGCCAACAATAAAAAAACAGTATCCCAAATTTTCCAATTCTGAGGCTTACATAGCTACAGGATGCCGTTTGTTGTCTCTCTTTCCACAAAAATTATGATCAAATCCTGAGCATCCAGGCACTGAGCCAAGAACTTCCTCCGTCAAAACGACTGGCTGGCGGAGATCGAAAACTGAACCCTTGACAGATTGAATCTCACCTAAAAATATAAAATATGCCTTGTAACCCTTTTATGTGATTGAAGGGTATATGGCAATTACTTCAAAAGAGTTAACAACATTTTGAACATATATTCTAATTTATTTTGAGATACCCTTTCGTTAATTACTCTAACTATTTTCAATGTTATTCAAATCGAAACCAATAGGACTACGAAATAAAACAAAGCCTTTTCAAAAAGATTTTATTTTCATAAAACTGAATATGGTTTAAGCCAGTGCGACATCGCACACTTTCAACTTCTACTTAGAAGCTTGTACATCCCGGTCTTCACAACACACTACACTGAAACTGCATCAATGTTAATACAAAAAAAATAAAATAAAACACCAGTTAAGAAAATATTTATTAATAAGTCATTTTAACCGCCATTCAATTCAATGCAAACGTTGCTGTTGAATTTCATTAGCTAGTTGAGAAAAGCGAGGTAGCAATCTTGTTTTAAGTGCTCCTCTCATCAGCGTATCAACATCCCTAATTGTGTTTCTTTTCTTTGATATAATTTCAACAAGAACGGAAAATCCTTGCTCGCAAAGGTAGGTCGAAGGCATGCGAATAAGGACGGAAATAGCTTTTGAGCAAGATTCTGATATTCCGGAACTTCGAAAAGTGATACCCAAAATTTATTGTAGTTTTTAAGTGATTTGAATTCTGTTTTTTGTACTAAGTCCGATCGTAATTCAATAAGTTCATTGGTAAGATGATTGTCCAAGATCAAATTCTTCATTTGCAAACGGCTGCACAGTCCATAACAGAGAAATACGATTCAAATAATTATCATCCGGAAAATAGACTTCGAAATTTTGCTGTAGCACGTTGAGGTGCTCATGAACTAGTGATTTTACCTTAGCTTCAATGTTAGAATTGTTGTTTTCCCTATCACTAATCTTGATGAAATTGTTCAAAGATTCAAAATCAGAAAAATTGCATTTTTTTACATTACTCGGCGTCAATTTCAGTTTTGATTTAAAAGCTTGAATCTTACCAGTAACTTCAAAAATATCGCATCCTTTTACTTGAATCGATAAATTCAACCGATTTGTACTTTCAAAAAATGTTGATAGAAAAGGCAATTTTGAGAGCCAATAGATATCTTCAAAATTTGAAGACATTGGGTGTCTTTTTTGAGTAAGAAAAGCAGACAGCTCATTTCACAGTTGAAATACGCACTATAAAACTTTTCCTCTTGAAAACCAACGTACTTCAGCATGATATAACAACCTCAGTTGATTTGCTTCCATATTTTTGCACAGTTTTCAAAACATTCTACGTTTCTTTGAATGGTAGCGGCCGAAATTTACAGCTTTTATGATGTCGCTAAGAACTATGTCCAACTCAGATCTCTGATTTTTATCATGGTTTAATTTTTTGACAACGAGGGCCTCCAGATGTACCATGCAATGATCTGAAACACAATCCAGTGAAACTTTTTTTATTTTTTGAACAACTCCATTTGTACAACCTTGCATTGCTGCTGCTCCTTCGATAGTAACTGACTTACACTTCGTCCAATCCAAATCATGTTCCTCAATGAATTCATTCAATTTATCAAATATGGATAGAGCTGTTGCAGAAACTCCAACTTAAACACAGCACAAATAATGTTCAACAATAGTTATGGCTTCCGCATTAATGAACCTACAATGAGTTGCAGCTCATCCGAAACATCAGTTGTTTCATCGTGTTGCAAGCCGTACGCGGGACTCGTCTTGATCTAGATAATAAGTTGTTTTAGCAAATCTGTTGAAATGTCATCACATCTACGCTTAGTTGTATTGTCTGATAGGGAAATTTCCCTCACTTTGGAAACAGCTTTTTTTCCTCCATGTAAAATGTCAGCAGCAAGCAGATTGCAACTCGGTGTCTGGACGCTTTCGCTTTATTACAACATGAGCCATTTTCAGCGAAGCAAGCACTAAATCTTTATTTACACTTTTTATCTGACTCTCTAAGAGAGAAACTTCTCTCTGTTTATCATGCAGAGATGCTTCAAAGAATGCCTTTGATTTATTTTGATGATTAGGATGCTGTGTTTTCAAATGTTTTTGTAGATGGCTTGAAGTTAGGTTACTGTTTCAAAAAATGGCAGGACAAAAAGGCAGAAGGGTAAGAGTTTAACATTTTTCCTCTATGCGATAAAACCCATACATAATATAATCATCATTCCATTTTCGTTCCTTTGTGGTTCCAGATTTTATTTCTTTGAATGTTTTCCCGTATAAAAGAATGCTGCTGCTCTTTCTTGTAGTTATTACTTTCAGACAACTGTTCAACCACATCACGCTTGCTTGATTCATTAGAGTTTTGGTTTTCTACAGAAGACTTAAAAAAATTACGAAAGTTTATTATGATTATTTTATGGCAACGCACTATATGCCATTTCTGTTATGAAAATATAACCAATCAATTCTCACTTAAAAATAAATGCAAATTAGAAACGTCGTTCAACAACTGCACTGTAGCAATCGTAGTAGAGCGGTAAGTGTCTTTCCTCGTAACCACAATCACATGACTTTCAACAATCAAGGAAATAACCACCATATGTTCGACGCTGGTATTTTGTTTCATCGAAACCACAAAACGCTGACTTGACAAGATGAACGTTTCTTAACCAGCTCGATCAAACAGTGATTGACAGGTTACTAAACACAAAAAACTGCTGGCTCAAACTTTTTGTACATGCTCAAACTCGCACAAAGTCCAGCAGACAATTGTGTTGTCCTAGTGGCACGAGCTGTGTCACTCGTGTATAGAGACCTTCTTAACAGTAAAGTTACTCCAGTACAATCAGGTCAGAATCAAAGTTCTGTCTAATTATAATAATAAAGTGACATCTGGTATGAAAATAAATTCACTGTTTGTTTTATGGTATGTAGTACACCCCCGCACACCTTATTATAGTGGTACACCATTTAAAAAGTTTGGTACACCCTAGGGTGTACAATACACCCGGTTGAAAAGCACTGGTTTTTAAAAGCTATTAACCGAAATGTCTCCGTAAAATGGAGTATGTTCAGAATATTGTTGATTCTTCTTTTTCTAATAAGACCTTCCCAATCCCTTGCAAATGTTTTGAAGATGACAGTTTCACTGGTTCGGTTAGTGCCTACCCAATTAGATTTTGTTGATTAGACATCGCGTCCCATTACAACTCCATGGCATAACTGCAATTTTTCTCTCTTTTTTGTTCTTATGCTTCTGAAATATGCTGATACAGGTGTGTTAAAATCAAGTTTGATCTTATTCACTAAATTTGCCGTTTGCCTTGACAAAATTGATCATTAATTTGCGAAATTCACCGCTCATGCACTGCCGGAAGGACATCACAAATTGTTAGCATCCAAGAATGATGTTGGCGTAACAACTTTGCGAAAAAAAAAAATTACGATCAAGTGGAACAGTATGGATTAATAAATACATTCATCATTAAGATTTTTGTTACGTCACAACTCAGTATAATGAATTACGTAATTTCTGAAAATTACTTAAATTTTGAAAAAAAATTTAAACAGATATTTTATTTTGTTTGAAACGTTTATGGTAACTCGAGCCATTTTCATTTCTATTCAATACAATTTCAATTATGTAAATTCTATTTGAATAAATATCTTAGAAACTGAACAATTATTTTATTGAAAATGATTTAAGTTAAAGTCGAAGCATTTCCTACAAAATCGAACAGTTACTGGTACAATATGTTAAATTTTTTGTCAAAGCTTTTCACATCATATTTTCTGTCATAATTGCATTTTGTTTTACGTAAATTGGAAAAGTTTTGTAACAAGTCAAGTACGATTAAACGACGCCAACTTTTTGAAATCCTACAAACCAAACCGTATAAAGTTACCAACAAAATCGGAGCACGAGTATAAAAAGAAAATCTAAACTTGGAACGCATATTTCATACTGAAAACTTTTTCAGCCTATTTAGTGAATTATTATTTTTTTATTCAAGCAAAGAACAGTGCAGTGACCGGTGGGATTGTAATAGTTCGGCCGTAGTGTAAGGAGGTTTCATAACAGCGGCACAGTTACCCTCAGCAAAAAGGGATTTCAAATCTACCGTGCAGTTGGTCGAGCGGTGATGCGTTCATCTCTGGAAAGGTAGGTCTGAGGTTCAAATCTCAGGCCGGTCAAATCGGACACAGTGTTGCCAACGACTCGCCACCGCTACATTTTTTTGAAAAGAGCTGAGTTGCCTAGGCGCAATGACACAGAGATGGGCCACGCCAACTCATTACACGCTTTGGCGTAATGCAGCAAAGATAATGAAAGATTTGATTTGGATTTCAAATCTGAACTTGAACCAAGTACTCAACAAGGAAAAAAACGTGAACACTGCAGTTTCACTTACCAGTTACTAAAAGATTTTCATCGACAGGTAAATATTCATCAGCAAATATTGTTATTTCGTGGTTTGACAGATCCTTGTCCCAACTTCCCTGAAAAAATGTCATGATCCAGTTTAACTATTTAATTTTTATCTTAATGAAAATCAAGAAATTTCCCAACAAAAATTATTCAAGCAATAATTAATCAGTCATTTTTGTTGCTACATAATCAGCAGCAAGGCCAAAAGAGCAAAGGCGTCATTTTTACGACGACCTATGATCTTATGATCTGTATTCAACTCGCACTCTGGCGCAAACAACTTGCAACGGACAAGAATTCAAAAGAACAGTAAATCACTGGAAACTCCTAAGCTAATGCAGATTGCTCCAAATACGAAGCTGTTAATGCAATAAAGAGCACGGATCGTCCAAAAGTACGCATATGAAGCTGTATGGCAACGGGTAAATAAAACAACAACAGCAATCCAAAACAAAAACTTACATGGCCGCCAAGGTTGAAAAATGCGTGGTTAGACAGGTTTACTGGAGTTGCTTTCTTCGACGTGGCGTGATACCGAATTTCAAGCTCATTGCCAGTCAGGGTGTATGAAATCGACACGTCAAGCTCCCCTGGAAAACCTTCATCGCCGTCTGAACTCGTATGCCTAAATTATAAAATAAAATTGGCAATTCTTATAATTATGTCTTATTCAATTTAAAGGTTTATGGGGATGGGATGTGCAATAGCGTGGCAAACAATCCATGCTGCTTGCAATATTCATTCAACGTTCGATAGTAAGTAATACGAGGACCATTCAATAAATAACGTGAATTTTTCAGTATAAGAATTAATAATTCAGATAGAAGCTTAATTTTTCGTTTGTTTGTTTTTCTGCTTATTCACAAGGACAAAATTTCTTTTACAGTTCGAAATAAAAGTTTAAGAGTTTTGGTAATAAACAAAAATGTCAGATAAAAAACCATGCTCCAGGATTGCACAGCAGTCAGTTATCAAGTTTTTTGTACCAGAAGGGTGCAGAGCTGTGAAAATTTATAGGAGAATGTCAATTGTGTATGGTGCCACATGTTTCATAAAGAACAAACATTTAAGCACAAAGGCAGGGGACAAATATCAAGAACAAACGCAGGGGACAAACATCAAGAACAAATGCAAAACAGACATAAAGAAGAAACGCAGGGGTCATCAGCCGAAAGGAGTCATCTTGCATCATGACAATGCAAGGCCTCATATAGCAGCCCAAACGGTGAGACAATGAACAATCTGGGCTGGAAACTGCTCCCTCATCCCTCTTACAGCCCAGACCTTGTCCCTTCAGACTTTCACCTGTGTGGTCCCTTGAAAGAGTTCACGAGAGGCAAAAAGTTTGAAAGTGACAAGGAAGTCAAAAGTGTTGTAAGTGACTGGCTGAGACATAAGTCTAAAGATTTTTATCCTGAGGGAATACGGAAGCTTGTGCACAGACGGGAAAAATGTATGAAATTGATGGGAGGCTATGTTGCCAAAAAAAAAAAAAAAAATTAAGCTCCTATCTGAACTATAAGTCCTTATACTGAAAAATTTATCTTATTTATTGAATGACCCTCGTATATAGCCAGTGATGTAATTGAAAGAAGAAAAAAACATCAAACAATAATTTTCTTGCATAATTACACATGTATGCCTTGCAAGCCTGAATTGGGATTCAAATTAAAGAGATATCTATGTCAATGCAAACTAGGTGAACAATAACATTTAAGCTCAGACTTTACTGGCGAATTTCACTGTCAATTCTCTTCACAATTAAAGTTAAATTGCACGAAACAAAAGTTACATAACTATAGCTCGCAAAAAAAAAAGTTCTAACATAATCACCTGAAAACTACAGAGTTTCCTTCAATTGCCCCTCTCCAAACTTTCTGAAATAAAAGTTGTATTTTAGAAAATCTTTGGACAATTTAATTGTCAAAAACAATGTCAATGCAATAGATGTCGATGCAGTGACTTGAAAGCAGAAGTGCACAACAAAATCTTCGTGAGAGTGACGCCAACAACAAAACATGCATCTTGTATCAAGATTTCATGACAGATCTCAAAGAAGACTCACTTCAAAATAATTTCTTTAAATTGACAAAAAGTTAAGCCCTACTACAAGATAAGAGATAATGAAACTTAATTTTGAAAAAAGTCAAAAGATTAATGAGCCACCTCATTCAGTCTCCAAGTATTAAACCTATTTTCTTACAAATTTCTATCAAACATTAGATGTGTTGACTACAGTACAAATGAAATACCAAACCTTATCAAATCCATTATTGCCACCATGCAGCGTGTTTGGTCCATCATTAACAGGAAGAGTATACTCTTTTCCATCTAGACAAAACTTTCCGTTTCCAATTCGATTTGCAACTCTTCCTAGAGATGCTCCAAAATATGTTCTATTGGAAGTATATCCTGAGCAAAAACAAACTTCAGTATCAAACACTATAAACAGATATTACATGTTTAGCCGGCCACCACAATTCAGAGTTGGGAGTGAATGTTTCACCAGAAAATTTTTAGACTTAAAAAGAATAAAACAAAAATCGGAAATATCTAGCTACATTTTAAGGGCTAAGATTATGGTTTGAGTTAGGGTTTGGTGTTAGCTTAAGACTAAAGATTTGAGTTAGGGTTAAAATTTGAGTCAGAATTAAAATAAAACATTTAACTAAAATTTCCATGAAATAGTCACATATTAAGTTATGTCAAATATATATCATGCTGATACCAGATAACACAGTATGGTACACTTCACTAACTGCAAAATAAAAATCGTAGTGGCAGCTTCAGCTTCTTAATTTTTAATTTATTTTATATTCTTTAGTGTATTGCGGAGGTGGGCATGTGCTACTAATAGTAATACATAAATAGCACCATAACACTAATTGCCCTCAAAATAACAGCACTGGTAGTGCACTACATTAGCTTTGTTTTAAGAAAAGCAAAAACATTCTAAGTATATACATAGAACCAATGATAAAGTCTGGGTCATAAAAATGGAGATGTTTGGTTTAATGTCTCCATCCTTAGGAAAGTACTAATATACCAGGACACAAAACTGATATCACAATTGTGTTCAGTCATTTTCTTTTTCCATCACTTCCTACATACTAATTTGAGTATAGATGTAGATAGATTGTTTATTTCAGCATAAAAAATTGAAGCACACAATTAAGCTGCAACTTGTTCCAGTATAATGCTACATAAAGTGCACACCAAAGTCCCACATCGTGGGTGTAGCGAAAGAGCAAAGCTCACTCAATCAATTACACCCAAATAGTAAAAAACAATTTAGGCTATCCGTAATTATATCAAAAATAAAAGCAAAACTTAAAAAAAATTTTCAAAAATACAAAAAAAGCACAAAGTCCACACGTTAATGGAAACAGGACGAAAAAAAAAGAAAAACTACCGAGAAGAACCAAAAGACACACTTGAAGATTCCTGGAAGTATACTCGAAATCACACACTTTGAAATTAGAGCAGACATTAAAATATAAAAATCATGGTGTACAGGCTGTCCCCTGACCTTTGAACAAAAAAATGACAGCAATTTACAAAAAAACGAAAAAAATGAAAAAAATTGTGAAAATGAAAAAAACCTTTTCAATAATTCTGGCAACTCTTTGAGATTTTGCCGTCATGCTACTTAAAAAAAGTGGCTGGTACCTAAGTTAATCACACAAACAAAGTCTACCAAACAAAGATAACATTTTCAAACCAACAGACCAATTAAAACCAAGGATACAAACAACTAAAGATTAAACCTGCAAGGATTTTAAAAAACGCATATTACCATTTGGAGGTCCAAGCTACCCAGACCCCCTAGCACGCATTTTACCAATGTATAAGAGCAGTGCATCCAATGCATTCAACATTACGTGATGTTGAGCCTAAAGTTCAAAATTGTTGACGTGAAATGTCAATAAACGTTTTTGAGTTTCTGTAGTTCGCAGCTGTTCTTGCAGATCGGGTTTTTACACAAATTTGGGTCGCAGAGGAAAACCGTTGAGAAACACTGCTGTAACGAGACAGTTCAGGGGCAGATCCAGAAATTTTTGCTGGAGAGGGGTCTGCTCAAGATACAATATTTCTGCGAACGTGTTTAAGCGATTTTCCCTTTCAGTTTAATAGCTTAAGGTGCAACCAGTCACAATGTTTAATGTTTTGCGTGCTTCTGGCCCAAAGGCTACCAGCACGGAAGCTTAAAGAAGAGCCACCAGGACGGCGAACCACGTAAAACAAGCAATGCGAAAAAGTTATTCTTTCGCAGAAAAGCTATCCTGTAGGAGAATAACTTTTTTGCATTGCTTGTTTTAAGCATCAGGAGTCGTTGTAAGGTGGCTCTTCCCTAGGCTTTCATACTGGTAGCCTTTAGACTAGAAGCACGCAAGCAAATAAACTTTAAAACTCTGGACAGCAAATGTCAAAGTATCACAATTAAATTATTATCAGTCATCATGTGTTATTCAAAACAAACTTGTGTGTACCGATTATTAGTTTGGCTTGGCATGTAGCCAGAAATTTGCAATGGGGGCTATTTTGGGGCCTGAGGCTGAATGGCCCCCAATTGCTAGAGGCAAGGGGGTTTCGGAGTGGAGCCCTCAGTGTTTAAAAAATTTGCAATTTTTTTTTGCAAAAATAACTTAATTTTAGGCATATCTCAGTAAAAATTAATGCTTTTAAAATTAGGCATAGAAACTAGCAGTGTAAAAACACGAATTAACTGGCTGTGTAAATGGGCTACAAGAGCAATTGCTAACGGTAAAATTTCAGCCTTTTTATTACAAGCAGATAAAACATAACAAAAATCACAAATTTTAACCTGATTCGTCTGCATTTAAAAAAAGACAATTTTAGAGGTATTGCCTTTGTCCAAACATAATCATAAAAATTAAAAAAATTCTATATCACTACTTATAGCTTGTCTTAAATTTCCTCACACTAAGCAAAGACTATGAATTAATCCTCTAAAAACATAAATAAAAAATTCACGAACAATGATTTTCAATTCATACACAGTTTCACTCGAGAAAAATTCTGCAATTAAAGTTACTATTCTTCACAAAAAGTTGAAAAATGTAAAAATAGCTCAAAAAAAAAAAGAAAGCTGTTGAAAAAAAATAAAAGGTTAAAAAAATGAATAAAAATGAAAAAAAATGACAGTGGACACTCGACAGCCTAGGTGTACTGAACCAAATTTACTTTTGTTTATGTAACGAGCCAGCAACCTAAGTTCAGTACATCACTTCTAATAAATCACAGTAAAAAGAGATTGGTATCTCTGGCACAATTTGTCGTATAGTGACATCC
Organism: Trididemnum nubilum; assembly: GCA_963965965.1. Classification (NCBI taxonomy): domain Eukaryota; kingdom Metazoa; phylum Chordata; class Ascidiacea; order Aplousobranchia; family Didemnidae; genus Trididemnum; species Trididemnum nubilum. The sequence goes on from CAWYPQ010000050.1 coordinate 63,480, forward strand.
AACTAACAAAAATGTTTCTACACACTTTATGACAAGCACACATAGAAAAATAATCATGGTAATATTCAGCAGTGTTCCCTGTATGCGCAAAATAAGTGCGAATAGTACAAAGTTTTTTACGGCATTTTCTCACTACTTTTTGGCAACTGTGAACGGTGTTTTTTGTTTTTTGAAATTACGGCATTTTTGTTTGGTTGTAGCGTCTGGCACAACGCCATTTTTTCTTCATTCGGCACAGCGTCCGGCGATGTTTCTCTGGAACTTGATGCAGAAGTACCGAAAGTCACAGAAAAAGATGCACTACGCTACCTGAAGACCTTTTTTGTTTGATTTGTTTTAAAGTCCGCCGATAAAGAAAACTCTTGGCAGCCTCCATGTGCGATGACCGTTTTTTTTGTTTGAGATCGCACAAAACTTTGAGTAAACGGCTTGTTGTTTGTGATTTGCGACGACATTTTACCACCCCGACTAAAGGCATTTTTGCGTTTTTTCCAGCGTTTACGCAGTAGATCCAAAATTAGACCTAACACTGATATTCAGAGTTAAAATTGTTTTAATTTAATTGTATTTTTTCAACAATATTTTTTTATATTCCTTTTTAAAATGGTAAAATGAGTAAGACTTAATTTCCGAAGAAATCTGATTCCACACTTGAACATCACAAAATTGTATCAAGTTTCTGCCACTGTAAAAGCACAACATAATGGTTCTCAGATCCGCAACTGGAACAGTGAAAGAGTAAAAAAAGGTAGGCTAAATAGAAAAAAGAAAAAGGTTAGAGTGAATGTGAATATCAGAGAACCATACGGTTTGATGTACACAACATGACATAGGCTGCTTGATATGAAAAATCATCTCCAACAACCAGCAACACATGCTTCCCGGCTAGATCTGCCAAATGCCAAGTTCCAGCAAAAAGCAAAAATCATACTCACCCTGACAGCTAAAGCAACATGATATAAAAATGATTACTTTGCCTGCTAACATCTAACAGTCTAATCGTTACAGATATATGAAAATTGAGATGACCAGTCAAACACTAACACTTAAGAAATACAGTACATGTAGACAAAAATGAATTTAAGAAGGAAAATTAATGACCACTTTCTTTCTTATCAATATCAAGTATACTGTAACACAATTCTGAAAATGTAACAAGTAAAACATTTAATGTATTAAAACAAAAGAGAATAGGCTAGTAGGTTTGCTAATAAGACACAGACTGACAGATGAGATAATAGTAAGCCTCAACTCTCAGCTCTGAACTAATGGTATCAGGTACAACCTGACAGCCTGCAATAAATTGAACCTAACCCTGAACATCCACATGTAGGTCTGGCTCAAAGCCAATTGAATTAGTATATACCGTACCAGGGATACCTAAACAAAACCGAGATGCAAAACTACGCTTTACTCCGTGCAACTTCGTGCAAACAATAGGGCTATTGCCAAAACAGCACTTTTCTGAGCTCTTAGCTTCTGATATAAGAATTGCAGCATTCGAGAATTGAAAAACGGTTTAGTTTAGTTTAGGAGGTACCGCTTGGCCTATTATAGATGTAGTGCATAGGCAGTATGTAATAGGTAGTGGGGGATTATTTAAGTTAGGTGTGGTTGTTTAGCCTGGCTTACTTGTAAGGTATTACTCAAAAGTTATTGCCTACTTATTACTGTAGGGCCACTCTAATTTGTATCTCACATCTTTTTATTGCTGAGCTAAGGTATTACTCATAAGTTATAGCTTACTTGTAGATGTCACGACTAGGCTAGGGCTACTCTAGTGCGGATCTCATATCTGTCTGTTGCTGTGCTGTTTGCACAATTCCGACTTGCAGTTAAGTGAACATTCTTGTCAGCTCGCAGCTTTATACTGCCAGAGTGCTAGATGAGTCTGGTACTGGAAGATAATTTTGGGTACAGTAGGCCTACTGGCATTGGCACAATAAAAATTTGTTCATTACCTTAGATGTCAGGATGTTGGAGATTCAATTATGTGTTAATAGTGTAGGCTATAAAATTAAAAATCAGCTGTTAATGTATATTAGTATACATTAAAAACTGATTTAAAGTATTAGTGTAATAAAGGCCATGTCTAGTCAGAAATCACAAATCAGGATTCAAGACTCTGAATGAATAAGAAAGATTTGCAGTACAGTTGCCTCATGTGAAATTAATGTAGTTCAATGTATGACAGTAATTTCTCTCACAATCTAATCAGTTGTATTGTCCAGTGCCCCAGTAAAATGCAAACCTTACTCTAGCCCTGTAACACTAACAGCAATGAGCAAATGATATTTTTAATCTTGCATTTTTCAGGTATTTCAAACATTAGATAAAATTTTAGTTTTGAGGTACCAGTACATCAATTTTCACGGCTCTTCATATGTATTTTTTGTCATTTTTCACATTTGCGAGTATCATCACAACAGTTTTAAAAATGTGGTATACCTGATGTGCCCCAAACTGCAAAACTGGATTTTGTTCTAATCTATCAAAGAAAACGAATCTAAAGCAAAAATTTCAAAGAAAAAAAAAAAGAAAATGAATTTAAAGATTTCCTTCAGATCCAGTTTTATGCCAAAACTGGATTACTTAGAGCAATTCCTTGAAAGAAATTGAATGTGAACAATTTATGCGGAATTTGTGCCAAGCAATTTGTTGAGGCAGACATTGAAACTATTACTACCAATTCTTGGAAAATAATAGAAAGTAGATATGAACCTGTTGAGTTGAAGAGTTTGCCTGAACCCATCTGCAATTATCAGTATTTTCCTAACCTCTTAAAAAATTTTCAAACAAACCACCAAAACGTGGCTAATGTTCTAGAATATGATGCTGAAAAAAATCCTGGGTTCATTGGCACATCCAAGTTTGTGAAGTTTATTTCAAACATTTGGAAAACTATGTCTGTTACAACTCCAAAGAAAGGTATAAGTGAAAGCTAAATGCAAAAAACTTATAAATAATAACAATGCACAGGGTATTTTTTAGTATGTAGTAAAATGATAAATTGTCTGATTGTGCTTATGGTGTATTGGTGTTTCAGCAAAGTCAGTTTGAACTAGAAAAATGAAATAACAACAGCAGTAATATGTTGTGATAGTATGCAGTCATTAATTACAGATGTTATTGAAATATTAACATGGTTGTTCAGCTTAATGGATCATGAGAGCTGCCATCATCCAGCCCTTAATTTGCATAAGCTTTTTAATTGTTTTCAACAATAATTTTGAGGTAAGTTGGTTTTAGCATTAAAGTTTATATGTCATAAATATTAAATATGCACTGTGTTTAGGGATTGTAAAGAAAGATGACATGTGTATGCCATTGACATTTCCTTCAGAAACAGAACAGCGCTATCTCAAAGAGACTACCAATATTTTCAAGGATAGGAAAGAATCTGGACTTACTGACCAAACCTTCCTGGCTTGCATTCAGACTAAGTCTGCAGTATCTGTTCTGCCTAATATTTGCATGAAAAGTTTGGATTTCACTCAGCCAATGAGTTTTGATTTTACTTAGTTGAGCTTTGTTTCACTCAGCCAACTGAGGTGGCCATGCTCAGGCAACTGAGTTTTGTTTTGTTGCCACTACTTTAGCAGTGCATTACTGTTACTCTTTCCGTGACAAAGGAAAATCGAAACTATTTGCTTGCTGAAATCAGTGCTCTGCATTCAGGGTCCACGACAACTGACCGCAACAAACTGGCTGCGAACAAACTGACCACAAACCAAATGACACTGATTGGCCGAGAAGTTAGATCATAAAAATATTTTACTATCCCCAGAGCCATTTTCCCCAAACCCTCACTTTGTGACAAAACCACGGTAATGAAACCGTTGATTTGCGGTCAGTTTGTTGCAGTCAGTTGACTTGGCTCGTGCATTCGTGCAATCAATACTAACCATGACAAACAAGAGTGCTGTGAATCAAATTTTTACTCATAGACATAATTTTGCCTCATTGTTCAAACTGTGTTTGACTGTTTTGCTAAAAAAAAGGAAAACGATCTAAAGCATTTGAATGCTCCAAAATGTGAAGATCCTGGTCCCTGGACCTATATATCAAAAAGTCTAAAAACTTATCAACAAAAGCTTGAAGTTAATGTGAATTGCTTTTATTTTTCGGCTTCTAACGGACATAGATATCAAACACAAGAGAAGCCAAAGCACTGAAATATACTGTGAAGCACTTTGCTCATCATTTTAGTCCACTTTCGAACTTGCTTATTACTTCTATTGTAATATCACTTTGGTTGGTTGTCTAGGAGCTAATGAACTGGAGAAACTTTAAGAAAAGATCACTTAGCAGCTCTAGAGCCATATGATTTGCAGCAATTGCATTATTCATTGCGGTTTGCAGACCTAAGTATAATTTTGCAAAAAATCTTGGTGGAAACCACTATTGAATTTCCACAAAACAACTGGGCACTCTTATGTAACAAAATAGATAATTATTTTGACAACAACTTTGGTTCATATTGGAGCATTTTTTGTAATTTTTTACTGTCGTTTAGTGTCGATAAATTCCATGTTGTTCTTCTACTTTGCTCAAAGTACTATTTAGTACATCGTTTATTTGTTAAATAATATTTATGTCCTATAATTTCATCGTAGTTTAATAAAGTAGTCTATTGCTGCACACTTAACTGCGTAATCTATTGTAAGTTGGCTTGCAGAACTGTTAGTCCGCTAAAAAATTAACCAAAACGCGAAAATGTAGCATTGCAAGAGACATTTTGCTCTAATTTACGATTTCGTAAATAGCCCTACAGCTAACGCACAATTTTCGAAGTTTCGCATCCCGGTTTTGTTTAGGTATCCCTGGTATATACCGTACGGTATGTTTGAATGATTTGATTCCAATTATTATACAGTGTTGAAAAAACAGTTATGCACTGCACAGTACAGAGTAAGCTATCTTGTATCAGACATCTAAGGTCAGAAGTGAATTCATACTAACCTATCAAGGAATCAAATCCTGTGACAATATCTTCTACCTTGGAATGCTTATCAGGAACTTCTAAATACGCAATTGAGGCACCATAATCGATCAAACCAACTTCAATTTTGTCACATGTTATGATGTATAATGACACTTCATCTCCATCTGGTGTTTTTCCAAATTCCTTTTCAGATATTTTACTCTTCATATCGTAGGCTATGCTAAATTAAATACTGTACCTTACCAGTCAAAAGCGCAGAGTCTGGAATGTGGACAAGTATCTGGTATCTGTAGGTAGCATACACTGTGCACCAGAACTGAGAAGTCTAAAATCTGTCTGAGAAGTCTGAAATATCCAAACTGAAAAATACAGTATCAAAATTAAAGCTCCAAAAACAACTAAAATTATGTAACTGTACAGTAGGCCAAGGCTTACGAAAAATAAGCAATAATGTAGGGTAGGCAAGCAATCGTTAATGTTTTGTCATTGTGGATTTGTGCAGTACAGTACTGCATAACATACTAGGCCTACAGCTGACAGTATATAAGCTCTGGCTGTCTGGGCTAGCCTAACACAAACAGCCTATTGTGCCAGTACGGTACTTATTTACAATAGCCTACTATGAGCTAGCCCATAGGTTCACAAAGTGCTCAGCATGGAGCACCAGGCTGAGTATTCCTCTAGAAAAATCTAGGGGCTCCGCAAGCTACCATTTAGCCTATTCCTTTTTTTTTAATTATCGTGGGGCTCCATGAATAATGGTCAATCTCTTCATGCCTTAGTTACAGACTTCATAACAACAAAAGTTTGAGAACCCCTGAGATACTAGTAGCCTCCCACTCCCAGTTCTATCGTAACTACGATACACATTATTAATGTGTGTGACAATGTTATACGGATGCAATACTTGATAGCCGACAGAACAGGCCTACTGTAATAATATCAGTTCTAGAGTTGTGAGTTACAGGTCCAGGTAGGTACCGAAGACTTCAGTACCAGTGATCTCGTCACACGGCACGGTGATTTCGCCTCAAACTGAGGATTAGGGAAAGACAGCTCTGGGGATAGCAGAATAGTTCAATGACTGCTGTTCTTTGTCAATGCTTTAATTTTAACACAATGGTAGTGCAATACGATTAGCAGATAGGCCTATTCTGTGTTTTCCGTGTTTAAAATACCGTCTCTCACATACGGTAATCATTTGCGACGAAATTACTGTGATGAAATCATTTTGTGACAAAATCACTGGCAACCGGTAGCGAACCATACTGTAGCCTAGTCTAGGCCTGTAGTGACAGGCCTATACCAGTAATAATTAGGCTACAACTTAGAATGATGTCTGATGTTAGGGTCAAATTGTTGTTGCAAACTCAAACTTTTTCTCCTGTCACCGGACTGCAGCTTGGCATTAAATGCCAACTTTCCTTTAAAGATCTAAATACTTTTTTTGCAATAATAATGCTATCAACCCACTCCCAGTATTGGAAAGTTCGCAATGCAATAATAGATACTGCGGCCTGCCTGCCCCTTCGAGGGAGAAATTGCAGAAAACGCAAAACAACTTTGGCGTGGCGCAAACGCCTTTCTATCTTAACAACATTAATTGAAGCATGGACCGACTGGTTGGTCGAGCAATAACACGTTCGTCTCTGGAGCGGGAGGTCTGAGGTTCAAATCTTGGGCCAATCAAATCGGACACAGGGTTACCAACGTTTCGCTATTTCTTTAAATAAAGCCCTGTTGCTCATGCGTATAATGTAGAGATGGGCCAGGGATATCTAGACAACATCGAGATGCGAAGGCTTTTTTCGCGCTTGACATTAGAAGGGCTGTTAGCGCGTCTGCGGTTTCGCCGCTTTTGTGCGATAATTTGAGTTTACTAATAAAACAATAGCAGTCGGTTGTGAAAGCACTAAAAAATCTTTCAATTAAATGACGTTAGATGCAACACTATACCAAAAAACTTTAGGTAAATATATCAAAACTATAACAGATAATGATACTTCGCATACAAGTTATAAAAACTTTCTTTAGTTAGACAGTACATTTACATTAAAACAGTACGCTTAAGTTCATTCTTTTACGACGAACTTAATATTAACTTAATCGCAGACCTTCAGAAAAAAAAGTCACTATAACGCTGAAAAAAACAAGTGCGAGAAATGCACGGAATACTGTATGTAATATGAAACAGTAGCACATTTTATATTTAAATTAAATAAAAACATTCAATATTCAATAGTAGTCACAAAATTTTACTCAACACTGTAGCTATTCGCAAAATTCAACGCTAGGATAAGCTAATACTGATTTCAAAACATATCTAATGTCACGCCACAAAAAATAAGCTTGTCATAAGAGTACTTTCAAAATTAGCTGTCAAAAGTTTTAGACATCTGAATGCTTACAACTTGGCTCGTTGCAAAGCTTCCTTGTAGTTCGTTGCATTTTTGCAGGTGGCTCTGATTTTCTGCAGCTTAAACTTTTTAGTTTGTTCTTTGCAAAGCAATTGAAAGCAGTTTGGAAAATCAGTGCAAGGTTTTCACGGTTTTGGGAACAACTCTTTTTAAGGGCAGCAGCTGATGAAGAATAAAGACGCAACACCGCTTTTGTAAAAACACATCATTGTTTATCAGATGCCAAAAATTTGATTCGAATCTCGCTACCTGATAAAACAGCATTGTAAGCTTGCACAGCCAAAGCTGTAACAGCGTAGCACAGCTTAATTATGGCAGACAGACGTCGATTAATATTGTCAAAAAGAGACATGTAGTCTTTAGGAATATTTCTTTATTTTGTTCCTGTCTTTCGTTATCAGCCAGCAAAAGAACTTTGCAACCTGTGTGTTTTCTTCGCCGACAAATACTGCAGCCAATATAACCATCGTCAAAGTAAGTTACATTGGCATCCTCGGGCGATATTTCTTTGAGATTAACAACTTTATTTTGCCAAAAAAAGTTGTGTAGCCAATTAATTTCAACAGCATCTTTAGGGGTGCATAAATCTTGCTCACTGCTAGCAAAGGAAACTTCGGAGGCTTCCACAAGCATCTTTTGCTGAAGCAAGCTCAGTACTCTTTCTTTTCAGCGAGTATCAGTTGCCGAACGGAAATAAAAACATTTCTACCACTGCAGTGGTGCCGATTTCTGTTGAGCTTTGGGGGGATAATTTGCAATTTTATCCCAATTTTGCCCTATTTTAAACATTGGGGGGATAAGACTCAATCACTATTTTTTCACGTGAATAAAATATAACAAACGTTCAACTAGCTCCTAAGCAAATCAAGTAAAGACCAAAAACAAAGGTCTTCACCGAAACTTGAAGAGTTTTTGTCCCCGAAATCAAGTGAAACTACAAAAAAAAAAAAAGAAAAGACTAAAGATCATCCAGCGCTCAAATGATGACCATAGTCAAACTATTGGGGATATTTCCTCCCATCCCCCCCTCCCCGGTTTCGGCACCACTGGCTTAGCGAACATAAAAAAATTATCCATTTTTGATGATGCTCCTCATCCTTTTGGAATGGAAACAAACATTGCTGGTTGTTTTGATTTGACTGCACAGATCGATAACCAGACTAGCATAATGGGGCACAGCATGTATTCACCATTGAAATAACAAATACTAAACACTACTTAAAATATTAAACTATGCCGGTATTGATATTAACGTTACGATTACACTGCAACAGCATATATGTGTAGATCACAATTAAAATGCTTATTTGTTCAAATTTAAAGACTGCAATGCTGGTAAGACTTGAATTAGCTGAAAAAAAAACTGACATTGATAAGCTCATCTAAACTAAAATTAGTTTTTACGATTTTACCTCTGAATTTCTAACTTTTGTGGTCCTACTCTCGATATCAAATTTTTTCTAATTTCGAAACTTTCAAATAATGGCAGGTATCTAGGCAACTTTAGACTTTATTGTTGAGCCTAAACTGTTTTTGTAAATGTATTGTAGACCTCGCAGTACTCTGTACAACTGCAAGCTACGGTAATGGATTCAAAGCAAGCGAAAAGTCTAGACTACTGCATGCACTTCAGTTACATTTACTCAACAGCTTTTTATACCGTACAGAGTACATACTTCCATGTGACTAATAACTAGGCTACCGTAATTATAATCCTCTGAACTATTATAGTACTGTACCAAAAGAGAACTCTGACTACACCATATACAGAAAATCTACCATTAACAAAACTAACGGAATTCTTACAACTGCTTTACTGCTTTAGTACATGTGCGCTTGTGACGCTGCAGGTTTGTGCGGTAGTTGTTTACTCAATCACTCGCTTCTGAGCGATAGCCCTTCTTCTGTCGTAAGAAAAAGGCAATCGCTAAAAGCCTTCGCATCCCGATGTTGTCTAGATATCCCTGAGATGGGCCCCATCAACTCTCCACATGCTGGGGAATAATGCAGCTAGTCAGGCTTGGCCGCAGAGTAGCATGACTGGGGGGCAAAAAAATTTTTTTCCCTCAAATTCGAGAGTGAAGGCCTAAAAAAAAGGTTTTCATTGCAAACTTTGTGAAAAAAAAGTTTTCTTGCTGATAGATTCCTGGGCTGAAGACCAAAAAAAAAAGGTTTTTGCCGCAAAATCTTAAGCATTTTCTTGGCGTTCATTTGTGTTTTTCGTCCTGGAACAAAAGTTTACTCACGCGTGGGGGACACAAACAGTGTTTTGGTGGGGCACAGAGCCCAAAATATACTCCAGTGGTACCGAGCCTGTACTTGCTTTTTTGGGGGGCACAGTTTTCGCTTGGGGGGCACAAGCAGTGATTTTTTGGGCTCATTTTTTGTTTGGGGTGGCACAAGCAGTAATTTGGGGGCACGGCCTCGAAATGCAGCTCCCGTGGCACCGGGTTTGCAGGCAGTATAATCAGTATTTAAATTGTAAAATTTTGTATGGGGGGAAGCTTTTGCAGCCATAATCAAACGCATTTGGCATGCGAAAGTACTTTGGTGAAAGTTACCTAATTCCATAGGTGGGCACGGTGCTTTGCAAAAGTACCGCGGTACCGGTTTTCGGTACTTTGCTAAAATTAGTACCGCTGTACCGGTAGGCTACCGGTACTTTCAAATTAAAAGTACCGCGGTACTTTTTTAACAAATTTAAAGAAAAAAGTTGGACTGATTGATTTCGTTTACGGAATTGTAAAACATTTGGTTCGTTTCCTGACTAGTGCGAACTGCGTGAGACCTACAGTTCGTTTTAGAGAAAGTTTGACGTAGAATAGTAAGCAGTGGCAGTATTAGTATTACTGCAATAGTGAGTACAAAGTACTAGCAGTGCCGTCGTTAGTGTAAACGTAGTGAGGGGGCACCAGCTGAAAGTGGATGGGGGCACTAAATGAACTAAACTTTTCACTTTTGCATATAAAACTGATTTTCAAATCTTGTACGGCTACCAATATGCGCAAATTTAACAATTCTGTATTCATGTCTAAAAAAAGAGAGACCTATAAGGCCAGCAGTGTTTCTTTTCTTGTTTCGTCTGCGGCCCACAATCGCCTGAAAAGTCTGTCTACAGCCGTAAATGCTACTGGACACGCAACCAGGATTTTGCTACGAGGGGTGACCAAAAAGTAAAATTTTTGCAAAAAAATTGTCTGATTTGGGCTCCGTGCTAAACAAACTGATGCAATTCAAACGTGTCACAAATGGGGGCATATAGTCATAAAATGTGTAGTAATTGTGGACGGAGGCCTAGGGGCCGAGCCCCTAGCCGCTGTGCGATGTTTGTGATTTTGCAGCAAAAAAGAAGCAAGTTTTACGTCATTTTTATCGCGCTTCGCACGTTTTAAAGGTCTTACGAATCACTAAATTGCTAAAATTCAGAAGTTATTTCAAAGAATTACATTTCTTCGCCCCTTCAGCTCCCATTTACTTCAAATCAAGTCTAAAATACGTTTTAACGCTCTTATTTTGAGGTTAAATTTCTACGCGACTTAATTGGCTTAGGGAGCTTAAGCCTCTTCACCCTGGTAGCGCCACAGACCGCGACCTTTAAATCTTGAGTGTACTTTAAAAATCAAAACAGCTGGTCTTTGAAAAAAATGTTTTCACGTATTGTTTCATGTCATGATCACTAACAAACTATCGGTAACGATTTTGCAGGCTTACTTCTCTCTGCGGCGGCACATTAGTTAAGGTATGTTAATAAGATGAATTATTACGCCAGATTTATGTACAGCAGTTGGTTGCCAGCAACTTCGTAACGAATCAAGAAAACTTCAAAGGAGAATTATGTTTAAATCTAATTATTCCATTTACCATCTTTGTTGTTGTCTTGCAGTTACGTGATGAATATTAATGGCGCTTGCAAGCTCTGATGATGGAGATCTGCAGGATTTCTTTTGTTTGAGTCAGGCAGCCACTCCATTTTTTTGTGACCAGGACGAACTTACTGACAATATTTTTAGCAATTTAACAAGCAAGATCAGAAAATGCGAATATCTTGATTCTAGTTGTAAAACTTTAAACCCTGAACCCAAAAATACTTTGTTATTACTTCATGTCAATGTACGCTTATTGCATAAAAATTTAACTTGTTTTACGAATTTATTGACTCGCTAAACCAACCTCTTCACATTATCTGTTTGTCTGAAACCCGCATCAAGTATGAACCTCTCATTAATATTCAATTAAATAACTACAGCTTTATTCATGCAAACAGTAAAACCAATGCAGGAGGCGTTGCAATGTACATTTATGATAATGTGAAATTCGAAGTTTCCCCAAAGCAGTATGAACTAGCTAACGCTGAATCTTTGTAGGTCTCTGTTTCTGATAACAATCAAGCACCTTCTTGTATGGTGGGGATCATTTATAGACACCCTACTACAAGTGACGTTGATGTCTTCATTGAAGAATTGTCAACATGCTTAACTAAATTGAGTAATAATAACTCAACTTTTTATATTCTTGGTGATTTGAACATTAATTCTTCCTCAATTAATCGATCCCCATCAGCTAAAAGATTTCTGAATATGTTGCTCTCTTGCGGCGCTTTTCCTCTTATTACAAAACCAACTAGAATAACGGATAATTCGGCAACAATTATAGATCACATAATAACTAATGATTATGAACACTGCATCATTCCTGGTGTCGTGAAGACAATTGAAATTAGTGACCACTACCCTATATTATGTCAAATTGATGCAATGCGATCTTCTCGAAAATCGGAGTCTAAACAATCCTTTTATCGCGATAAATCAAAATTTAATCCGAATGTTTTCAATGATAATATGAACGATAACTTAAATAATTTTTTCATCCAAATACCTTCTATAACTAACGAAAACTTCAATGAAATATTTAACATGTTTGTAGACCAAATAAGGCAAGTTGTCAACAAACATGCCCCTTTAAAAAAGGTCTCTCGAAAGCATAAAAGACTACAGAAAAAACCTTGGTTGACAACAGAACTTCTGAGTTCTATTAATATGAAACGCAAATTATATAAAACTCATTTTTAAATGGAAATCCCGTGCAAAAGATATTTTATAAGAAATTTTCGAACAAATTGACAAAAATGAAAAACCGCGCCAAACATCTTTACAACGAAAAGGAACTGCTGAACCATAGCGGAAATCCAAAAAAAACTTGGGAAACTTTAAAATCACTCTTACCCAATACTGGCAAATAAAAAAAAATGTTTAATGGACAAAACTGCGATCCAACCAAACTATTCCAAAAAGCGAATCAATTTAATAATTTTTTCTGCTCTGTTGGGGAAGATTTAGCTAAAAAAGTTTCTTTGTTTCAAAAAGTAAGCTACCCGTTATATTTAAGACATCGTGTTCCAAATTCTATTTTTTTTGAACCTCCAACAGTTATTGAAATTATTGCCTGTATTGGTTCTCTCGACACGAACAAAGCTGTTGGTTATGACAACATTCTGCTTATTTTCTGAAAGTGGCTGCGCCCATCATTGCTCCTTACCTATGCTTTTTAATTGATTATGCTTTTTTAAATGGAATTTTTCCTGATAATTGCAAAATTGCTAAAGTTATTCCCATTCATAAAAAAAGGAAAAAAGATAATCCAAGCAACTTTAGGCCGATCTCAATTTTGACTTGCATTTCAAAAGTAATTGAAAAAATGATATATAAACGAGTTTTTTCTTTCTTATCAAAAAATAATGTCCTAGCCCCACAACAATATGGGTTTCAAAAAAATATTTCAACTATTTATGCAATCTTAGAACTTTTAACGGCCACTTACGACAATATCAATGCAAACAATTATACGGGAATACTGTTTCTTGATTTAACGAAAGCATTCGATACGGTCTGTCACCAAATTCTTCTTGCAAAACTACAGCATTATGGTATATGTAGTCCAAGTCATCAACTAATAAAATCGTTCCTGGAAAGAAAACAATTTGTTTCAATTAATGGTATCAATTCAGATCCACAACATAATAGCTTCGGCGTACCTCAAGGTTCAACACTTGGTCCTTTACTTTTCTTGATTTATATAAACGACTTACCTAATGCTGTCCTGGGTTCTACAACACTTTTTGCCGACGACACTTGCCTTATGTTAAGGAATTCAAATCTCTTGACCCTACCAAATGATTTAAACTCTCAAGCCTCCTGTTTAAATAAACGGTGTAAATCTAACAAATTGACCATTAATCCACAAAAGTGTTATATTCTTGCAATCTCTCCAAAATCGAACAAAAATGTAACTGACTTCCTCATTAAACTTGATGGAACCATTATTAGTGCTGAAAATAGTGTTAAATATCTAGGAATCAATTTTGACTTGAACCTGAACTTTCGCAAGCACATTGAAGTTATTGAAAATAAATTGTCTAGGTCCTTAGCTATATTGTTTAAACTAAAACCAGTATTACCTCAAAATGCGCTTCTAAAATTATATTATGCTATGGTTCATCCTTATTTGATTTACGGACTAGTTGTCTGGGGTTCAACTTTCCCTTCTTACAGAAAAAAACTTAAAATTTTACAATATTAAGCGGTTAAACTAATCGGTGGAGGAAATTACCTCGATAGGGCTACCCCATATTATTCAAAACTAAACATTTTAAAACTCCCCGACTTATATAAACTTGAAAATGCTAAATTTGTACATAGATTTATGCATAATACCCTTCCACAATCCTTCTCTAATTTTTTTACAAAGGTAGGTCAAGTCAACACTCGTTCAACAAGATCTTCTTCTAACCCCAACAATTTATGTATACCTTGCTACAAAACTAACAGGATTCAGCGAAGTATCAAATATCAAGGTGTAAAAGTTTGGAACTCAATTCCAGATGATATTCAAATTCTACCCAAGTCACGCTTTAAAATTAAATTGAAATCACATTTAATGTAAGCTTATCTAAAAGAAATAAATTGATTTTATCTTGAACATTTGCGGTAAACTGGTTAGCATTCAACCTGGTCACGACCTTCAATCCGTCTGTTCTATATTAAACCGTTAAAAAGCATCCGGGTGGCTGCTCGACTCGAAGACCGAGAAGGTCCCTTCGCAGCCTCCCAGTTTCCATTCGTGTACCTAATTTGCTAGTCAAATCCTTGACTTTGTGTTTTGTTTGCTTGTTTTGTTTTTTGACACGAGTGGCAACAAATAAACTTCTGTTATCTGATGTTCCAAAAACAGTAATTTGAGTACACCAAAATGGGGGGGCACGGCCCCCCCGTAGCAACGGCACTGAGTACTAGCTAGTAATGGAGTTGTTTCGATAAAATATCTAACTTATACGAACTACGGTCACCGGGCTACGTATTATATTAGAGTATCTTGTCCCCAGCAACAACCAAACAGCAGTCATCTCTAAAGCATCACGTGCGTAAGTTGGCACTGAAGGCTACTCGGACGATCATCGGCTCCCAATTATTGCACGAGTGACATTCACACAAAACTTAGAAACTGGAGGATAAATTGCACTTTTGGCAAAGTATGCTATTTTGATTTGTTTTTAGTTGATTTGTGGCTGCAGTTACTTTTTGCATTTCTTATTTAAAGCTAAATCAAAGCTCACCTGTTGCCAGCCTATAAGCGAAAGACGCATGTTAATGGTGATTTTAAATAATTCTTTTGTTTCCCCGTAATGAGAACAATTTTATATTACAGCATTTTTGGTTGCTGTTGTATAGCATTATTCTCTTGTCACAGCACAGCGTTAGACGCTAATTATTGGACAATCCGCATGCTTTCATTGGGATAATTACCTCGTGCTTGGAGAAATTTGCACCTGCTTAAGAGTTTCTAGTTTTTCAATGTCCCGTGAATTTCGATTTCTTACAACTAAATTTCTTGCTAGTTCGAAGCCACAAGCAGAAATAATCATCGCAAAGCGTCCTATCCAAGGACGCAACAACGTAACCAGAGTGGGGGTTGAACCCAGATTATGCAATTAGAGTTGTCGCAAAAAAAGCTTTGGCATTTTTGGCCACGCTTTTGGGGGACTCTCAAGAAGATTCTTTGTCTCTTCTGATTATAAAAAAATTAGCTTTTTAGCCAAAGCTGTTAAAATATTTATTGTTTTTTATGTTCAATTTCGGGGGTTCTAAAAGAGGTGTAATCATAAAAATTGATTTCTAAGGGTTTAATTTGTGGGGTTTCCGGGGAGGTGGCACCCAAAAATTTCTTGAGATAAAACCATGTTTTAACTAAACAATTTTGTACAAAAATTAGATTGCGTTGTTTTGCCCTGTAGAACTTATTAAAAGAGCAAACAATGTTTAGGAAGAAAAAACGTTAAAAACCTCATCGCGGACAAAGCCAAAGTGGGGTTGGTGCAGATGAAAGGATTTTTTGAGATAATTTTCTGTATAAGTATTACCGGGTAATATACTTTTGGCCGTATTATACACCGTTTGTGAATGAAAACACCTTCTTCGCCAAACATTCCAGGCGTAATTATTTGAAGCCAAAAGCTAGTATAAACGGAGGCCGGCAGTAACGTGCAGTAAATTTTTCTTCATGCAGACCCATAGCCAAAAATCTGCAATGGGAGGGGGCGTTGCGGGGGCCTGGTGGTGGATCCCCCAGCCACCGGAGGCAATTGGGGTCTGGGGGCAAGTTCCCCTAGCCATCGGAGGCATGGGTGTAGGGGGGATTCCCCAGCGCTCGAAAGTTTTTTTATTTTTTTGGCAAAACTAACTTAATTTTAGGCCCATTTTGATTAAAATTAATGCTATTAATACTGTACGTGGCATAAAATTACCAGTGCAAAAAAATGATTCTACCGTACTAGTTGCATAAATAGGATATGTGGGAGGTAGCTATTGCTAGAATTTTAGTTCTGTTATTTACAAGTTGGTAAATCATAAAATATTATTTCGGTAGTTTTGTAAACCGCGCATGAAGTAATCTATTTCGGATGTAATTTATAGTGAAAGATATATATATATATATAGTGGGGCTAATCAAAGTGTAACGTACATGTCAAAAGGACGTGTCCCAATGCGGTCGACCGGCTCGGTTGAACAACTTATCAAGTTACTCTCCGGGTTGACTTAATAAACATTTGATCTGATTTATCTTTCACTTGTGGCTACGTTGGAGCTGACGCTACATCATCCCCCGCCCAATGCAGTCGACCAGCTCGGTTGAGCAACCTACCGAGCTACTCTCCTGGTTGACTTAATAACCACTTGATCCGACTTATCTTTCACTTGTAACTACGTTGAAGCTGACGCTATATCATTCCTCTCCATTTACGCTAGCGACGGCTCATCCACGTTTCCAACCAGCGCAAGGATGAGCCGTCCACCACTCCAACGTCCTGGCGTGCTCGCCATTGTAAGGTACATGTCAAAAGCATGCATCCCAATGCGGTCGACCGGCTCGGTTGAGCAACCTATCAAGCTACTCTCCGGGTTGACTTAATAACCATTTGATCCGATTTATCTTTCACTTGTGGCTACGTTGGAGCTAATGCTACAAAAGGAAGGTCGAAAGAAGCTGTTAAACATTTTTCGAAAAGCGATCAAATTTGATTACCAATTTTCGGCTATTTTTCGAAGTCTTTTTTTGATTTATAAGTTTTATTTTTGACAAATTAGCCCCCTCCCCCTTCAATAAACATTTCAAAATATGTTTTAAATAATTTTTTGAATCGATTCTCGAGCAAAAGACAGTATCAGAAGTGCTAACAACGTGGTATTTTTCTTATTCTGGTTTTGGTCGGCAGGCCAATGGGGGAGGCTATAGTCCTCCCGCACCCCCCTGACTACGCTATTGTATTCACGCTTGATGTGATGAGCATTCACTACGTAAATCAGCTCTTACAATTTTTTCTTAGCGGTTTTACTGCTAAACACTAAACTAAGTTTAAACACTAAACTAAGGTTTACGGTTTTAGTACCTGCGGTGGTAGTAGCGAGTAAGACCAACAATTAAACACTAAATTTTAAAAAAAGATTCGTTGTTTATCCGATTTATTCGTAAGTATTGTTACAACGTTTCAAGTTTTTAATTACCTTCTTCAAATCCGACCTAAATAATAAAGCAAAACTAAAGTACCGGTACCGCCCAAAAATAGCAAAGTACCGCGGTACCGGTACCACAAAAGTACCGACGGTACCGGTACCAAGAAAGTACCACGGTACCGGTACCGCATTACTTTAGTACCGCGGTACTGCCGACCTATGCCTAATTCCGTCGCCGAAACTGAATAAAGACCAGAAAAAAAAAAAGGTCTTCGCCGACAGATGAAGTGTTTCTGCCTCGAAATCAATTTTCCTCGCCATTTGGTACAATATTCGGCTGGAATTTGTAGCATTTATTCATGTTGGTTGGCTCTTTTTCGTCTGATCATCCAGCTCTCAAATCTCGATGGGGGAGAGACTTAAATCTCGATGGGGGAATGCTAAATCTCGATGGGAGGACGCTAACTCTCTATGGGGGGGACGCGTCCCCCTACTTTTCCCTACAATTTAAGTGCTGAGTATAATGAAATATTTGATTTGACGGTTGGAAACCCCACAATATTTGAGTGAAAACCTTTTTTCGTTTTGTTAGAGGTTCAAGGCCGAGAGGGTGAAGACGTCGTTTTTACGACGACCCTGATTGCGTGATCTAGGTTTAACCCTCACCCTGGTCATGTTGTTGCGTGTTTGGATAAGACGCTTTACGATGATTATCTTTGCTGGTTGACTCCGGCCGAGCAGCAAATTCAGTGGACAAGAATTCGAAGAAATCTCAGGAGCATAGGATCATTGAAAATTCCTAGGCAGGTACCGATTCCTCCATCCACAAATGAGTTAACGCAATGAAAAATATGCGGATCGTCCAATAGTTAACGTCTGACGCTGTCCGGTAACAGGGGGATAAACATGCACTGCAACAACAACAAAAAGTTGCAGAGCAAAGAAAAAGTAATAATTTTGGAAACAAAAAATTTATCAGTTTAAATCGGCGAGTTTGTTGCATTTTCATCGGCGTGGCGCACAAAACAACTCAGCTTATCTTTTTACATGAGATTTTTTGCAATGATGTTAATCAAAATTTTCAACTCGATTTCGTCATAAATATTGGTTGTGGCAACACAAAAGCTTGTATCACGAACAGCATTACCTTATAAAAGCATTCATAATATCTGTGATATCTTTTATGACGAAATGGTGTTGTTGTTTTTCATGAACACCATTGCAAAGCCTCATGTAAAAAGGTTGATTGTCACGTAGGCGCAAAATGGGCGCAATGGATGTGAAGTGTGAACCTTGCAATTTCTACAGAGTACAGTATTTGTGTTTCTATGCTTGGAAGAATCCGCATTCCGCAACTTTTTTATTTAGAGTTTCTAGTAATTCAGTAAGCTGATCAAATGTTTCAGCATTTTCGCATATTCTTGTCAATTGAATTTACTACTTGTTTGAAGCCACTAAGCAGAGATCGTTATCGTAAAGTGTCTTATTCAAGTTTCTCAAAACCATTATCGTAAAGCGTCTGAGAATTTCGGAAACTTTTAATCAAAATAATAGTCAAATGCTCTTTGTAGTAAACAAAAATGTCAAAAGACTGTATAATAAAATTGCGGATTTGAAAAATGAATTCAGAGAAACCAAAGATTCGGTTAAAGTTCTAAAAAATCTGTTTAATAGACACCACAAATGAAATAAAAATAGTGAAAGTCATGTACAAGAGGATGAAACACTCCGTGACCAGGCAAGCTTACCAGATGGATGATGGAAAAATCTGTTTAATAGACACCACAAATGAAATAAAAATAGTGAAAGTCATGTACAAGAGGATGAAACACTCCGTGACCAGGCAAGCTTACCAGATGGATGAGCAATACGGATAACCAAATACGGCCGACGGGAGATTATTAGAATACACGGTGTGGCAGAAGAAAATGACAGCAAACATGATGGAGAAAGGTGGTGAAGAAGATGGCTGCAGCTCTGGGAATGCAGATATCTGACTGCGATATTCAAAAAGCTCACCGAATTGGAAAAAAGACTGGCAAAAGTAAACCTAGCCCAATAATTGAACAATTTGTGTCATTTAAAAAACGAAGTGAATTTAAGAACAACAAAATAAATTTAAAAGATAATAATGATTTTAAAGATGTATTTATCTGAGAAGACTTGACACCACTTTGTTCAAAGTTACTGTACTATATAAAAACTGCTGCGAAATTGAATTTGTGTCCTGTCTCACTATTAACGGAAAAATACGAATGAAGCGCTCGGCTTTAAAAACGATGGATCAGGTTCGAGATGAGAGGGACCCATACACAGGTGACATGATAAAGACCCGGCGCCGGTGTAGCATGACTGGAGGAGGGGGGGCAGAAAAATATTTAGAGGGGCACAGGAAAAATTTTCCTCAAATTGGAAGTGAAAATTTTCCAACTAAAGGTCTCCACCCTAAATTACGCCCCATGAATATGGGCCGTTTCCTCCCTTTTAGGCACAATTATTGCTCAGGGGTGAAGGGAGGGGCGCGTTCATAGCTTGGCGGTGCGCGACGGATTTTAGGCTTTGTTTTGGCGTTCAATGGTGTTTTTTGTTCTAGAACGAGACTTTACTCACACTTAGTGTGCACAAGCAGTATTTTGGGGGGACACAGACCCCAAAATACATTCCAGTGGCACCGGGCCTGTTACTTTCTTTTTGGGCATTATCCTCGCTTGGGGGCACATTTTTTGCTTGGGGAGCACAAGCAGTAATTTGGGGGAACACGGCCTGGGGGCGAAGCCATCAACCGCTGGGCGAATTTTTGTAACTTTTTTGAAAAAGCTATTTTAATGCCTTTGGATCACATTCCGCCCCTTTTTAGAGCCATTTGAAAAAACTAAATTTTTGAACTTTGATAGCCAATTGAAAAACTTAAATTGTTCGATCCTCCTTGCAAATTAAGTCTAAAACACGCATATAATCTAGCATTTTGGTGTTGAATTTTGTGAGTGATTTGAGTCATGTTGGGTTAAGTAAGGTACATTTGCCTGCGTGCAATATTTTAGCAGTAAATAATAATCCACTCGATGATTTTTGTTAGAGATTTTCGCCTAGCATAAAACTAAACCAGTAGTACGACTACATGTACAACCAGGGGGCCACGGACCCCTCAATTCTAATTCAATGATTTATTTAATGAGCATTTCTCCTAGCTAATTTTTTTTTCAAAAGCATTTTGTAGCTTAAAACTGGTGAAGAGAAGGTAAATTTTTACTGAAAAATAGTACAATAGTCGGTTACGCCTACTAGCCATGGTTATTGCTTGGGCCGGATTTACATTGCGCGGGGCCCTGGCACTTTGGAGATTTTTGCAACATCTTCCTGTTAAATATAGATGAAAACCAAAAAATCTCACCATCCAAACTCGGGCCCCCCCCTGGCATTGTGCAAAACTATTGTTAACCCGGCCATGGTTATTGCATCATAAAAAGGCTAGATGAGGGACTGAGATGTCAGCTTTTATGACAAAAACCATCAATTTCTCCCGGGTTATACATTTATTTTAGTTGGCAAAAACTTAATTGAGGGGGCCCGTGACCTGTGGTATTGAACATTACTGTTAATTGCTCTTGTACGCAAAAATGCTAAAAGAAAATGAAACTGAAGAAACAAGGCTTTTTTGTCATATTTTTATCATTGGTGGCATTTTAATCGGCTTTGTGCCCCCCCCCCCCCTTCTGGCTACGCCGTTAATAATATAGACATTCAAAACTTTATATGTGACATCTATCCAAAAAATATAGCAGCCTAGCACATCTGCTACTGTTTCTTGGAATATTAGAGCAGCAGGGGCAAGTTCGTTGATACATACTTTACAGAAAAAGCAATTTTTCATTAACTACTTGGCAAAGAAGCACAAGTTTACATGCATATGAAAGCTAAATTGTAGGGCTGATCTTTCATAAAAGTTTAGTGTTTCTTGTTTCAAAAGATCTTTCATAAAAGTTTAGTGTTTCTTGTTTCAAGACTGTATCCGTTCTGTTAAATTAGTATGATGGTTAGCAGAGGTGGAGTCGAGGACACAAGGCTCGAGGCCAAGGCCAAGGACACAAAAAAATCCCAGGCCAAGGACAGCCCTTCCGAGGATAGACCCTCTCAAGGCCAAGAACAGGAATGCTCGAGGCCAAGGCCAAGGACCAAGCACACAAGAGCAAGTGTTCTCCAAAAAAAAAAAGGTATTCAAAAAAGTTTTTCAGGCGATCTCCAAGAAAAAAAAAGTCTTCAGAATAATTTTTCAGGCGTTTACCAGCAAAAAACGTCTTCTAAAATTTTTTTTCAGGCGATCTACAAAAGTTCAACAATTCAAAAAAAAAGTGCTGTCCTCGAGCCGAGGACAGGGCAATTTTTGACGACTTGAGGCATGGAGGCCAGGGCCAAGGACTTCAAAATGTGTCCTCGAGGACTCCACCTCTGATTGTTCGTATAGCCTAGCGCATAACAAAAAACTAAACCTTAGACCTCTACAGTGTGCACTGTTTTATTCAGCAACTTAAAAAAATCTTGCATCCAAATGTCCATCGTGTATTTTACAACATTTTTGACATGAACATTGAACAGCCTAGTAAGCCAAATCACACTTGCTAAAATCAAATGAGAATTTGAGAAAGTTACTCCTTCTACAGAAGCTTTTGAAAGCAATGGGGCATTGCAGCATCAACAAAATGTCTGCTGCAGTAAAAGAATACGCAGATTCCTGATTAATAATAAAACTCTGACTCTCGTAATCTTCTAGCTTTGGGGGGGACTTTTTCCAGGATTTGGGAAAAGTGGTGCAAATATTCCACAAAAATTGCAACACTGGTCTAGCCTCAGAGGTGGAGTCGAGGACACAAGGCTTGAGGCCAATGTTAAGGCCAAGGCCCCAAAAAAAAGCCGAGGCCAAGACCAAGGACCGCCCTTCCAAGGACAGACCCTTAGGAGGCCAAGAACAGGAATTCTTGAGGCCAAGGACCAAGGACACAGGCGCAAGTGTTCTCCAAACAAAATTTTTTTTCAGGTGATCTCAAAAATAATAAAGCTAGGTCTTCAAAAAAAATTTTGCTAGTGCTCGAGTTATGTTGCAGGGGCTTTTATGTTCAAGCCTATGCCGATGATCTAGCAGTGTTGGTCACTGGTGCTGATATGCTTTGGATCAGACATATGGCCCAGAAAGCGATAAATATAGCTGCAAACAGGGTTCAGAACAAGAGCTACAGTTTAGCAGCAAGAAAACCGATATTGTACTGTCCACTAACAAACGAAATCCAGATTTGGGTTCCTTGTCAATGAATGGTTCAAAACTTGAACTTTTCAACGAAGCAAGGCTGTTGGGTGTTACTTTGGACAGCAAGCTAACTTGGAAACCACATATCACACGAATTACCCGCAAAGCAACCACAACATTATTGCAATGTCGACAAATTGTTGGTAAATCGTGGGGAATAAAACCATCTATGATGAAATGGATATACACAACTATGATATGTCCAATCATGTGGTATGCATTAGAAATGGCAACAGCGCCGCGTACGCGGCGGCGCGCTGTTGTTGGTGCACCGCGCCGCGCAGCATGGCAACTAAAATCTGTATTCCATCACAGCGTCGGCGCAGCGCCGCGTACTATAAGTTTTTACATTTTTTTTACAATTATTGTTGGTAAATTATTTCATAATGTCCAACAATGGTTAGTCATGATGCAACTATAATATGAATCGAAAAGAATAACAAATTATATTTTGACAATACATATGTTTAGGCTACTAAAACAGTAGAAAATGTTTATTTTTGCAGAATTTGGAACATCCTAAATTAGGCTATTTTAGCTACAACAGACTTAGTTTTGATTGGCTGAACATGTTTTTTGTCACCAACAAAAAGATTTTGGTTTTGGTAGGTAGGTTAGGAAAAGTATAGGATGTTTAATGAGAAGATGGAACAAAGTCAGGCAAAAAAATGTAGATGAAGCGAGTTTGTGGTAGCCTAAACAATTATCAGAACAGAGGCACATAACCTAGCCACTGTGACATACCCACCCTGTATGCGGTAGGCCTATGGTATTGATCACAGGTGGGCAAGTTAATGCAAAACGTTAGCTTCGTTAACCGCTAGTCCGTTAACAAACTTCACACCTTCATTAACGTTAATCCGTTATTTTCAGGTTTAATTAACGGAAGTTAATAAAGTCCGTTAATCCGTTAACATTTTGCGTGTAATTTACATTTCTTTTTATTCACTCGCTTCTAGTACACGTATTTACGGTGTTGAGCAGATTGTAAAAAATATATTTATTGCCATGGTGTTTTTTTTGTGTTTTGGAAGTTACATTTTACAGTCTAATCTAATTTCAAGATAAAAATAAGTTCAAATGTACAACGAAGCTGCGATCGGAAAATCTTTGGAAATTGCGAACAGCGATAATTAATAGACCTATGAGGCTGCAGGTTATTATTTGCCGCAAAAAAAGAGCTCCTTTCTTTGCTTTTTCTCTAAAACTCGCGCTAATACGCAACAAGTGTTACCAGTGCAAACTGGTTTGTACCGGTACGATGAATAAATGGTGCAAGATATTAACGAAAAAAACCTTAGCTGAAGTTAATTTAGTCCGCAAACAAAACTTAACGGAAGTTAATTTAGTCCGTTAACATGAAAAAACTTTTTAACGGATTAACGAGTTAATGAAAAAGTTAGCTTCGTTATTAACGGATTAACGATTAACGGACTTGTGCCCACCTATGGTGTTGATACTACGCTTGCATTTCACTTTTCAGAGTGACAGAGTTAGGTTAGTGTAGTGTAGCCTATAGTATTCATCAACAGATCATGGCATAAAGCATTACGCTTTCAGTCCAGTATGTCTGTAGCCTGTCTGGTATGTGGTAGAGTAGGAAAACTAAGCTACACAAAGTTGCAATGACAGAATAGCCTGCGTGGCAGTAGCAGATGATTAGAGGATTCTCGGTTTACGGATAAGTAAGCTATCGGTAGTTTACACGATATTGAGTACCCATTTATAGACTTACTTTGGGAGGCAGCAAAGTTGTTCTTATCAAGTTAGATAGTTAAATATGAGTGTAGTAGCTTGTGACAGCATGCAGAGCACGTCATATACTACTGTTTGGGCCATTGTAATTACATTTTATTCACCAAGTTGCCTTAGCTAGGAGACAGCGAAGGGACCTTTCGATCTTCCTGCCACCTGTCTACCACATACGGTGTAACTTCACACTGTCCCTTTAATTGCTGAGCGTCAAGCAGGGAAGCTGTGAATACCAATTTTTATGGTCTTTGGTTTGACTCCACCGTGAATCGAACTCGAGTCTACCGTTTCAGTAGCAGACGCTCCATCCACTCGACCACTGATCGGTTATTGGTTCAGGATTAGTACAGTAGTTTCATAAATCATCAGGTAGACTGGTAGATTGTTTTTGATTGCCAAAACAGGGTTCAGAAAACCGGATAGAAAACACACATAAGGCAGATAAAAGCAGTATGATTAGAACGACTGACCTTGCGTCGCATGTTCCTTTGTTTTTACTTGGTCATTTTTAACATTAACGAGTGCAAAGTTTTGGTCTTTTACTTATATATAACTCGAGAAAAGTAAGGTCTAGCTGTATGAAATTTTAACAGTAGTTTGAGATTGATAAGTTAAATGTTTGTGCCAAATTTTGAGGCAATGAGTCAAGTGACTTTGGTTTTAGGACCGAAAACCACATCAAAAATTTGGTATAAAAACCGGTTTTATTCAAAAACGGCTTAAATAGAGCAAAAAATATTTCACAGGGTTATTATATGTCTTAAAATACTTTTTTATCCCTGACAACCCACTTTTGGCCATGATGAGTTTTTATTTTTTCTTTTGCTTTCTAAATCTTGTGTGCTCTTCTTCTCCTAAACCACAACACATCGAAATCTAATTTTTGTGTAAAGTTGCTAAGCTGCAAACGCAATTTTGTCTCCCAAAATTTTTAGGGGCCACTTCTCCAAAAACCCCCCAACATGGGGCCCCTAAAAATTTTTTTTTTTGATTGCTCAAGCTAGAGTGAGTTTTTTTTTTTTATATCAGTAGATATTTAAGCAATAAATGTTTTGACATATTTTGGTGATACCACCCCCCCAGGGGCCCCCAAATAGACCCCCCAAAAATCAATCTTTGATTGGCTCAAGCTAAAGCATTATTTTCTTTTATCAGCAAATGTTTAAAAAAATGAATAGTTTGACATGGGTAAAGAGGGCCACCCCTCTAAAAACCGTCTAAAATGATGCCCCAAAAATCAATTTTTTTATGTCGAAAGCTAGAGAACTAATTGGTTTCTGATGTTTGTGGAAATTTGAAGAATACATAATTTGCGGTGTGGTGCGGTGCAGCGTGAACTTTGTTGTGTTTGTTTGCGGTGCGGTGCAGCATGCGGACAAGGTTTGCGGACACAGCGCAGCATGGGGATGCATTTTTTGTTATCCGCGCCATCTCTAATATGCATGTGCGTCCTGGGCTGGCGGTCTCAACAAAAAGTATCTGGTGAGGAAACTCACAAAGGTACAAAGACTTGCTTGCCTGATGATTTCATCAGCTTTTCCTGGCACCCCTACTGGCGCTCTGGAAATAATGCTCAACATAACTCCCATTGAAGAATTCTTATTGGCTAAGGCAGTGCGAGGGTCATACAGAATCACTGTTAGTGGGCTCTGGCATGTCAACCGAGTTGGTTTCTTTGGGAAAACGAAAAGCCATGTTGATGTTTGCAATGAGGCTAGAAGATTCTTACTTCAACTGCAAATGACCGAATGACGAAAACAAAGGTTTTCGAGAGAAATTTCTAGTGTCAAATTATGGATAATAAAAAAAATGCTATCAGATCTGAAAGCGTTCTAAATCAGAACGCTATCAAGGTTTACACCGATGGCTTGAAACTAGAAACGAGAGTAGGTGCGGGTTTTTATGCAGAATACCCAAACAACTCCCCAAAACAAGCATTTTTCCACCTTGGAATTTACAGTCTTGTGTTCCAGGCAGAAGTCTTAGCTATTCCAAAAGTGGCAAAAAACCTGCTTTTGGAAAAAAATGCACAATCAAAGTATTGTTGTGCTGGTTGATAGTCCAGCAGCTATCAAAGCACTCATAAAATGTACTGTAACATCAATTACAGTGTTCAACTGCATTAGAAACCAAAATCAGTAGGGCAAACAAAACTACGTCAGTTTTGCCTGGATTCTTGGTCATGCAGGGGTACATGGTAACGAAGTGCCAGGCTATGAAGCCAAATCAGGATCTAAATCAAAAATGCATGGTCCTGAACCTTTTATTACGGTCCCATGTGCTAGTTGTGTTAATACGGTTAAGGACTGGTCCACAGACAGTGACGGATTTAGGGGGGGGGGATGGGGGGATGCATCCCCCCCACCCAGCCTAAACATAACGTGCATATGCCTAATACTAAACTTTTGAAAAAAAGCAATCAGTGAGTACTCGATAGGCCGGGTGACTGCGATATAATTCCTGAAGCCATTGGGGGGTTGGGGTAGGGCGGGGGGAGGAAAAAGTTATTTTTACAGCTAACTTTTTACAAAGCAGAAATTAGTTTTTTACAGGTCCGATTGATTTGAAAGCGCCAAACTAGCATAATTCACAACTCGAACTTTTCAACGATAAAGGCATAACACAACAGGAGTTCTATTATGGAGCATTTTCGCTAAAACCTCACGCAATACAGTTGTGCAGTTTCGCACAAAAAAAGTGTCCATTTGATAGACCATCAAGTAAAATGTCTTCTGGAGTGTAGTTTTATTACATTGTTAGTTACGATATGCTGAATGAAAACTTGAACAAAATAGACTTTTGGCAATAGAAATATCAAAGTTCGACGCAGATAGTTTTTACTCATTCTGTGTGAGTAGCACAGCCAAGGGAGGGCAGGGGCTTTTGCCCCCCCCCCCCCCGCCGTTGGCCTGTTGACCAAAATGCAGAGTAAGAAAAATACCACGTTTTTAGCACTTCTGAGATTGGTTTTTGGACTGGAATGGACTAAAACAACTGATTTAAAGTATCTTTTGAACCATATAGTTAGGGGGGCTAATTTGTCGAAAATAAAACTCACAAATCAATAAAAACTTTAAAAAATAGCCAAAAATAAGCAATCAAATTTAATAGCTCATTGAAAATGCTTAACATAGTTTTTATCAACAAAAATATTATAAACTCACGAACAGGGGAGATCTACTCAGATTTAGTTAATTACTAATCACCTCTCTCAAATATCTTTCAATGAGCCCCCCTCCAATTATTTTTCTCTATAAAATATAGTAGAAATAGATTACTCCGTGTGAGTTTTAATAAACTATTGAATTTTATGATCTACCAGTATGTAAACAAGAGAAAATTTTACCACTAGCCACTTCTCACATAGCCCATTTATGCAACCGGTTTAATCATGTTTGCACTGCCGATTGCTATGCCGCGTTTTGAAAGCTTTATTTTTTATCAAAATAGCCCTCAAATTTAGTTATTTTTGCAAGAAGATGCAAAATTTTCGATCACAGGGGGCTCCGCCCCCAGACCCCCTTGCCTCCGGAGGCTGGGGGCTCTGCCCCCAGACCCTCAAAGCAGCTTTCTCATTGCGAATTTCTGGCAACGCGCCTGTTCTGTGTAGATGCAGACGTTTATGTTGGTGAAAGTTTAATAAATACGATTTTTGAAGCAGGAAAGACGAAAAGAGCGTTTTATGTTATTAATTTGAATTGAATTGGTTTAATCAATGGTTAAATTTTAAAAAATATTATATGTACTGGTTACGTTTTTGGGATGGGACGGATCAAAAATGTCCCAAAGTTTGCGCGAGGTCAAGAACATTAATCATAAACATCCAAAATTTTGAGATTATACACAATTTGTGCTCATAAATTTTATCATCCCCCCCACCAAAATTTTCTAGATCCGCCCCTGTCCACAGATAGATGAAAATCTGCGAGTAATGAACGGAAGGACTGCTTGAGAATGAACGAGTCTGCGGGTTGGACGTCTTTTTGACTAACAACACGTCTCCCTAACCTTACGAAGCCTCAACTAAATAAAGTAGAGCAAATTTTAACTGGGCACTGCAATCTACAGCGACACAAGAAAACTACAGGTCGCACAGAATCTTCTTGGAGTCCAAATGTAGCTTAGAGGATGAAACACCAAACCATCATGTAGGCAATTCAAGCTTTACCAAGATATTCGTGTTAAATATTTTGAAATCACCAAAACCACTGTTCACAATGTGATAACGTAATGTAACATTAATAAACTGGCCATGTATACTTAAGGGAAGCTGGAAGGCTTTCTGAGTTCGACTAGTAACCAAACAAAACAACAAAAACATAGCAGCTACAATTGCAATGGGCCCAAATGATGCCTACGCGATGCGTAGGTGGACTTTAGCTAACGGTAGCAGATTCGCTAGCACCGCTGCCCATTAATAATAATAATGACAAAAACATTTTTCAGGCGATCTCCAATCGCGAAAAACAAAAAAGGTCTTTGGAAGTTTTCCGCAAGGTTTCTGACATTTCCAACAAAATTTAAACGGTGCAAAAAATAGTGCTGTCCTCGAGAAGAGGACAGGGCAATTTTCGAGGACTTGAGGCCAAGCCCAAGGACTTGACCTTTGAGGCCAAGGCCAAGAACTTCAAAATGTGTTCTCGAGGACTCCACCTCTGTCTAGCCTGATGAGTTCGCTTTCCCAACACAGTTGATCGGTAGTTTGCAAACTGTAAAAACAGACCAATACAAATACCCAGAATAATAACCTTGCTAATCCAGGTTAGTTGGTACAGTGTCTCAACCAGGGGCACCGAAAGTTAAAGATGGGCGCGGGGTCAGCTCAACTATTACGCATCTGGTTTTGTGCGGTCCAAAACAGCCGAGAAAAATGGCACAATTTTCTCCGGATTTTCATGTCATCTCCAAAAAAAAAAAAAACATCTTCCATCTTCCACAAACTAATTTGTCAGTGTCATTTCGATGGGCTCTATAAAGCTCATTGGGCCCTATGACGGGCCACTTCAAGCTCATGGGCCCCCTGAAGCCCATGGGGCTCCTTGATGGCCCCCTAAACTCCACGGGCCTCGGGTTCATTGTCCCCCTCTCGAAGGCCCTGGTCTGAACTAACCTATAGGAAAGTGCATCAACTAATCTTTTCTTTAATTTTCAGAAAACATGCTTGCCTTTGTGCCAGCACAACATCAGGGAAAACTTTATGAGTTACCCATTGCTGGATTACCTCAAGATAGTAACTCTCGCACATTAGTTAATATTATACTTCATTTCAAATTTTCGAAATAAGTAAAACTGAAATGCTGCCAAAAATTGCTTCAAGCATTACATTTTCAACTTTAGTTTTTCATTCCTAAATTAAGCAACCAAATTCTTCCAAACCATCATGCGATAACTTCATTGTCACAACTCACCAACTTTTGGCGTTTTTTTGCCAAAAGGTTATTTATTTTTCTTGGTTTGCGGTATGTATCAACTAACCCTTTGTATCAACTAACCTACCCCTGCCCTACTTCTCGTCAGCTTGGCTAGCTAGCGGGAATGTAGAACAGTGAAAGCGGCAAATTTTCGTGGGAACGAAATTGGAAGCGGTAAAAAGGTACCAGGTCCGCTTTGCCATTAATATCTAACGATAAAAACTTAAAGGAAGTGAAGCATTCAGCCAATTCCGGTAGTGTACAATAGCTAAAATTAAAATATATTATATTTTGAAATTTTTTGTTTTTGTTTTGGGGCTGCAGTTGTAAAGATTTTCAACAAAAACAAACAGATAACCCCCCAAAAAATTTGAGAACCTTGAGTTTGTTCTCCCAGCCTAAATTTCCAAAAAAAGATGGGACTTACTAAAATAAAAGTGGTTTTGTGATGTTACCGGAAGGATAAATCTTATTCCGTTTTTCTTTTTCCCTGGAAGTTGAGAATACAGATTCAGGGTTTTCAAAAACTTTTTAGGGGAAATATCTTTTTGTGTTTGTTGATTATCTTTGTAACCGCATTCTCAAAATGAGAAGAATACAATTCAAAAATTATATTTTGATTTCAGCTTTTGTAAAATAGGCCAGCTGCATTTGACAAAATGTTTGACTCTCTTTAAACGAGGTAGAGTTTTTTTTAAATAACTTATATGACAAAGATTATTTGTTCAATAAACTAGCATTCGCAAAGAAACGTTTCAAAAGTTTGTCGTTCACCTTTCGTAACATTATTTAAGTGCTTGATCTCAATTACATTGCCAGCGGTCAACAAGACGAGCAAGTATTTTAGTGCCCGCTCACTTCGTTTGCTCTGGCGACGGCACCGAGTGGCCTAACTGATGTAACACAATATACACAATCATAAACAAAGTTTCCAGCTCACACCCTCAGTTAATCTTTCTCCTTTTAAAAATATATTATTCTTAACAGAGTATTCAGGGGGTTTCTCGCATCATAGGAACAGTAATTCTCTCAAAAACAAAAGAAAATATTGGGAACTTTTTAACACAATGCCTTAATGCATGTCTTACTGCAGAGTAGGCCAATCGTTGCTATAGTAAATTAAACAAGAACTTAAGGCATAATCTATAGGGGTATCCATAGTTAAGCCATTCGTGTTAAATTAGAGTGGAATTGACTTCATCCTTCTAGACACAACTGTTCCAGACATATTCTACATGTACTTCAAACACGATGTAGGGGCGTCCCTAAATTGAATTTTATTCGCAACACTGACGTTGATAACTTTGCCAATGCTACCCCAGGTTTATTCTACGCAACGCTGCAATTAGCTTACTGCTTTGAGTCGTTTCGCTGTGCAACAATCACTTTAATCTATTGCTCAACAGTTCCGTATTAGGGAAAAGGTTAAGCTGAATTTACACAGATTCGTTTTTTGTCTGCTTTTTTTCCATTTTTATTGTACGTATTTGCTTCTTCATGAAAAAGTATGCGCTTTTTCGTCCACATTTCTATATGTTTATATTCGCTCTAACAATATCGTCACATACTGAAAGTTTTCCAAGCAAAGTTTAGGGGATGCATCTTTACGTTGTGAAATATCGCTCTCAACATTTACATCCGCAATTTTTGAACAAAATTTTTATGATCATGAACAGTGTACTTTGTGTAGTGTCAGGCCCGGCGCCGGAGTAGCGTGACTTGGGGGGTGGAGGGGGGCAGAAAAATATTTGGGGGGCGCAGATGAATTTTCCCACAAATGCGGAAGTGAAGACTAATAAAGATAAAAAGGTCTTCATCCTAACTTACTCACTGTGGATACGGGTGGTTTGCCTCTTTTCGGGGCACAATTCTTGCCCGGCGGGGCACGTTGAGAGCCTGGCAGAGCGCAACGGAATCTTAAGTGATGCAGATCTCGGTTTTAGCCCACAAATTTAGGAGTGAAGACCAAGCACAAAAACAAAAAAACTAAAAACTTCGGCACAAAATCTTAGGTTTTGCCTTGTCGTTTACTTGTGTTCTACGTTCTGGGCGGAGGCTTTACTCACGCTTGGGAAGGGAGCACAAGCAACATTTTGGGGAGAGAACAGACCCCGCAATGCACTCCAGTGGCACCGGGCCAGTTACTTTCTTTTGGGGCACAATACTCGCTTGGGGGGGCACAAGCAGTGATTTTGGGAGGCACGGCCCCAAAATGCCCCGCGTGGCGCCGGGTCTGTATAGTGCGGATATGGACGTACAAAACTGCGGACGGAAAAGCACATACTTTTTCATGGAGACTCAAATACGTATCGGAAAAAACCAGACGAAAATCGTATACTGTGTAAATCCACCTTTGGACTGTACGACAGTAGCATAGCGATCTCAATAAAAATCTAACTGGCAATTTGCGTAACAAACCTTTGAGAACAAAAGCTATTCGGCCATTTTGTACGCAACTTGCAGAAAAAATTTATTTTTGGGTCACAATATAAACAAATACGGTCGATAAGCTTACTAAGATACTGATAGTCTCGTTATCAAATATGAGCTGGTTGCCAAGTAATAAATAGCTTTAGCTGCTAGGAGTGAAACAGATCTGAAAGAAGCTTGATTTTTACTGATATTGTGACGCAAGGTTCTAATAATAATGTAATTTGACTCAGATGTAATAAAGTTCAACTTAAATACTTGACTTGAACTGAAAATGAAATGTTGACGTTGATTTTGTTGTAGTTCCGTCACCAATCAGCGCATGCTCTGTGCAACCTTCTTGCAAACGCCAACAGCGAAGCGAAGTCTTATGTTTAGCATCACAATTTAGTTGAACTGACCAAGGTTTTAATTCTCGGTGAGATGACAGCCATCACAAAATTACTAGGCTACTGTACAACAGTCTAATCTTTCCTCTAACGCGGATCTGTTCTGCTGACCAAGGATGGCAGTAGGGTTCGCCTTTTATTGTAATGATACGGGTACGGTACATTGGTGCACTGTTTGAATTTGCCAACCAAACGTTTTATGTGCAACGTGCGGCCGTCAGTGAAGATTTGTGCGACCGTGCCCGGCGTGAACATAGTCTAACTAGACTATTCTCTAGTAATCATTATAGCCTCTTAATTTGTCTTTACAATTGTATTATGATATCACAAGTCACAGGTATGGTCCATTGTGATGTCGTAACTATTGTCTGTAGATGCTAGGAACTTAGTCAAGACTATCGTGGCAAGTCAAACAGAGAGAGTAAATTTTTATTTCTGGCAAACCAGAGCAACGTTTAAGACAAAAAAACACACTACCAAACGTAGCAATCTCAAATTAGTTAAAAATAATGAAAAACAAGCAATGTTGCAATAAGCAATGCGCAGTATAAAACATGTTCAAGGAAACGAAGGGGGTAAGGTCGTTAAGGTAGGGCGGGGTTCGGCAACCTTTTGAACTGGTGGGCCACATTCAGTCCTAACAAGGTTCCAACCGGCCGCCACCATTCCAGCGGACCAAAAACGAAAGATATTCAGGGCTTTTTTTAGACGAATTAATGGCATAAACCATACAAAAAAAGTCTTCGCCAGAAATTGAGGCCTTTTTTTGGACGAGTCGCTGGTGAAGACCGAAAAATAAATAAAATTAAAAAAAAATCTTCGCCAGAAATTCAGGCCTTTTTTTGGCCCAACTGAATCATTTCGACGATTTATTGCTGCAGATCTATCATTGAAACAAAAAAAAGGTCGCGGGCAGGGCAAAATGCCTTGGCGGGCTGCATCCGGCCCGCGACCTTTTATTGCCATCCGGGATAGGGTATAGGAGTGCATGAGATAGGATATAGGAGTAGGGTTGATGTCTTTTATTGCATGGGGTAAGGTATAGGAGTTGGATACAGGATGTCTTTTATTGCATGGGGTGGACTGATGGAGTGAGTAAATAGTAGACTGATGGAGTGAGTAAATAGTATAAGGTGAGTACGTGAGGCATGCTTAACGTTACATAACTAATCAGTTTTAATTAAGAAATCTTGCAGTAACAATTTGAATGTGGTTAAAGATTTTACTTCTTTCATTGATGAAGGTATTTCATTCCATAGAACTGGCCCTTTATACTTTTTGATTGCTTTGTCAAATTGGTTGGACAATATGCAGAAAAGAATTTAGGGTTGCTTTTGGTTTGACGCAATTTAGCTTTGGAGGATTTGGAACTATTTTTTAGTAAGACCTGGCAAGCCAATGGCAGTTTGCCATGATCATATCGATGCATGAAGCAAGGTAACTCATTTTCAAAAAGCTGGTTGATTTTTAATGTGTGATTTTGCTGCATTACAATTTTTACACTTTCGCGATAATTCAAGTTAAAAATGAGTCCAATGAACTTGTTTGCTGCTCGTTGAAGAGTTTGTAACAAAGTCTAATTGCCATTACACCTGGTCAAAATACAGTACTGCAAGTGGCTCTTAACCATGGAATTATAGAGTAGTAGCAAAATTGTTTGATCGAGATAGTGTTGTATTCTTCTGACTACTCATAGGCGTAGCAAGAGAAGGGGCCAGGGGGCCCGCCCCCCCCAATCGCAATGCCAGCAATCATAAATTTGTGACTAAAACGGCTATTCTTTCTTTAGTTTCTTTTCACCTTGACTCCAGACTGTGAAGAACCTTTGCTTTTGTTCCTCCTCTTGTTAGAGGGATAAATTCAGTTCTTCAGTCCGTAAAGACCTTTTTTGTTGGCATAACCTTTTTTCGGAATATATTTTTTTGTTTTGGTCTTTAGAATGTAAGTTGTGGTTTGGGCCCCCAGCAATCCTAAATTGGTCTCCAACTAAACTTCAGCCCCCCAATCAAAAACTCCTAAATCGGACTGTGACATTTTTTTTCTTGGTTTTCACCTATGTGATTTGTGGTTAGCCTCCCCCCCCCAATCAAAAATCCTGGCTACGCTATGTGACTACTGCAGTACTGATTCTAATCTTATGCAGAAATAATTCCATATGTGGCTTGGAAGTTCCAAAACGACAGAAACTCGTGAACTATGATTTCCAGTAAACGTAGAGAGTCCACCATATCAATGCTTTGTTACGGAGACACAAGTTATTGCTCGCTGGTCGTTGGGGTGTTAGGAGTGTGAAATACGATATAGCTAGTTTTGTTAACATTTAGTGATAGCTTGTAAGGGAGAAGCGTCAACAAGTTTTAGTTCTTGACAAGCTCTCTTAAAATACTATTGTGGCACTTTCGGTGAAAAATAAGTTTGTATCATCTGCAAACATTATAGTTTTTTTTCTTTAGTAATACATTGAGGAAAGTCATTAACGTAAATTAAGAAGAGGAGTGGGTCCCAAATGAAACCTAGAAACAACAAAATTTATTTTTTTTACATTGGAGGTACATTTAGGTACATGACTTGTTGTAGCCTGTTTGTTAAATAACTTTTGAAGCAGTCATAAAGTACACCTCTCATTTCATAACGGAAGAGCTTTGATCGAAAAATATCATGATAGTACAATATCATGATATATTGAAGAAAAATTTGAACGGAAACAACTGTGACACTTAGCTGAATACGCAGCGGTTGAAAAATCCCAGTCTTTTCGCCCAATGCGCCGACTTTTTGTATGCAGAGGCATAAGACAGCTGAAGCCGACGCTAAATGTGTGAATTGAGATTGCTGATTTATAGGCAAGTGATTTTAAAGTCAGTTAAAGTTGCGAGTAGTTAAAGCAAGGATGGCAGTACGGTAGGTAAGTACGGTTGTAGCAATTTTTGCTAAAAAGTAGGTACGCCTTTTTTGTAATGTTACGGGTACGGTTTAAGGTGTGAGTACGTAGTACAACAAATTCTGAACGTACCGTAGAGCCATCATTGCTGCTGGAAAGATAAAACTGCTCAGTGTGCAGCAAAGCGGTTCAATGCCGTAGCCTAACTGCGGCGTTACTTATAACAGAACTAGAATGGCGACGCCAAGCTTTATCAACGCTAGGATTGCCAATAAGAATTAAATTCAAGGAAACCCATGTTGTGTTTGAAGTACTATATCTTTGGAATGGTTTTCGAGAGAAATTAAACTTGAACCTTAATTTCGGAAGAGTCGGAATGAGCAAATAAAAAACAGGCGCATTGGGAGATTTGGAGTCCTTCTTTGTGTGCTTTATTTTTGTTTTCTTAAGTATTCAGTCCAAATTGGCAACGCAGTAAACAAAGGTTGATTCAAAACATAAATTAAGTGCACAGTGCACAACGAGATATAAATAAAACATTAAGTGCAAAATTATCCCAAACATTGATTAAAGGACTGATTTTAAAAATGGGCGCCATGAATTTGAGCGACTTTTTCGATGTACTTTGAGTGATCTGCGAACAAGTTAAGCGATCTGTCGATTCTCTTCCATTCCGCCTTTCCATCACCACTCTGTAAATACGAAACACTTTTATTTTGTTACATCATACGCAATTTGAAACAATAATGCTCTACATTCCACTCGATTGAGTACACTCTTTGCGACCAGGATTTGGATGAAAGTGACTTTTCAATTTTCGATTTAACAGACTGCAATATCTTCGAAGTATTCATCATATTTCGGACGTTTAGCTTCAATTTACATTAAGTTTGTTTTTGTTTCATTTAAAGCCCTAACAATATTTGAAATTTTAATCACACCAAAACAGCTAAAACAATCAAAAAACAGCTGTTTCATCCTACACGAAATCATTAGGATAGATTGCCGATCCGGAAGATTTCATCAAAGACACAAGTGCAAGGTTGCACGCCCCTTCATAAAAAAATTCTCAAGTTTATCTGTGGTGTTTAACGCTCCTCAGTTTGCTTCTTTTTTCCTTTGTGCGCTCTATCAAAACTCGAACAAATGGCTAATTTTTGTATCACGAAGCAAATTAAAACCCAAAAAGCTTCAAGGCATTTATTTTGATGTCAGCATCGGATATGGTTGAGTCGTAACAAGTTAAATCAGCTAAGAATACATTGTTACGGACTAGAGCCCGCAGAGCTAACTCAGGGCAAGCATACAAAGTCTTCTGCGTTGCCGAGAGGGTAAAGGCGTTGTTTTCGCATCTCTGATTGCATGATCTGGGTTCAACCCACATTGTAGCCACGTTGTTGCGTTCTTGGATGAGAACCTACAAAAACGATTATTAACTCTGCTGAGTGGTTTTGAGTCATCAGCGAATTCAATGGAAGAAAATTCAAAGAAATTATTGTTGCATATTAGGCATATTGTTCATCCTACCGTCACCCTACAGCGCCAGACGCTAACTATTGGAGGATGCGCGCATTTTTCGTTGCAATAAGTACTTTGTGTTTAAAAGAATCCGCACTTACTTAGAAGTTTCCAATGTTTTCGTCGAATTTCGTCGAATTCTTATCATGTAAAATTTGCTGCTTGTTCGAGGCCACCAAGTAAACATAATCATCGTTAAGCGTCTTATCCAAAAAACGCAGCAATGTAACCGGGGTGCGGGTTGAACCCAGATCATTTTAAAAGGGCTGTCGAAAAAAACGACACATTCACCCTCTCTACCAGGATCCAACTAGAAACTCCTAATTTACGGGAACAAAACGGGCACGTAGCCACGGTTGGCCTAGGGGCAGTTACCCCGCAAAAATTTTATTCTGCCCTCCAATCAAATCTTTCTTGGCCTTATACTTAGGTAAGATTGAGCGAAAATACGCAGTAAAAACCCTCTATAGCTTGATTGCATATGTATCATTTCCATCCGCATAGTTTTCAATTTTATTTTAATTTACTGGTAGGCTACTGTCATTCATCAGTTAGATTGACAGAACGCAAAATATATTTGTTTTAAAATCAAATTTAACACCTTATGCAGTCAATTTCTTTTTCTACTCCCGTTGACAGTTCACCAGCGCATCAACCCGCAAGCTTTATCAAAAGCTTAGCGGCTTAGACATTCGTTAGAAATAATATTAAAATTTTTCAGCAAAATTTAACATACAGTATTACATGACTTGACAACACGTCACTTATAGCTTAAAAATAGGAAAAAAGTTATTTTAAGTCTAACATGTTTGGTGTTATTTAAGAAATTGGAAGCTGTACATTTGAATAAAATGTTGCACAACTTCGCCAAATCTATTTACACACTTCTAGAAGACAAGAAGCCGAACTAGTTCACAGCAACCACGCAGAAACTTGCAGTTTCAAGTCAACTTTCCTGACAGTAACGTAGCCAAGGGTGCTAAAGCTTCCCATTAGCCTGCAAACCAAATTGCACAATAAGAAAAATACGTTCTCAACGTTTCTGAGCTAGTCTTTTTCAGTGATGAGGACTGGAAAGTCGTTTAAAGATGTTTTTGAAATATTTATTTGGGAGAAGAGCCAAATTTCTTGAAATATTTAGATTACGAATATTACTAAAAACTTTGCAAACATTTCGGCCAAAATGCTCAAATTTGATTGCTTGTCAAAAAATGCTTGAAGTAGGTTTAATCAAAAAAGTGTGTTATAATTATTATTTTTTGGGGGGATGGGGGATATTCTGAATTAGTTGATTAATTACATTTTTCAAATCTCGCTTCATTAGTCCTCCTCCAATTAACTTTCTAAACAAAATGTAGACGAATTAGCCTAATTAGGAGACCACATGTGAGCTGGTCAAATTATAGATTTGTTTTCATGGCTGGAATTAAGATGAATGAAACTTTCCAATAACCAATACGGCCAACATCCGCTTAGTATACTTAAACATGCGGTGTTTACAAGCAACAATTTTAACTAAAATAGGCCATAAATTACGTTATTTTTGCAAAAAAATGCAGAAATTATCGAACCCAGAGTCCTACGCCCATAAACACCTAGCCTCCGGCGGTTGGGGGCATAGCTACCCTCCCTCCCGCATCTCGACAGCCTTCGGATATAACATGACTGAAACTTTTCATAATGACAAAAAACACATACAAAACTTCTGCAAAGTGCATTAGCAAAACAAAAATTATTGGTTTTAAAACCAAGCAATCGCCAAGATGAGAGAAAAGGTATTGCTTTCACAAGTTAGGCGCTTGCCCCTCTCCACCCCCCCCACCCCGAATTATTCGGCTGGCTACGTGCCTGGAAGTTGCTGTAACATAAAATCAACGAGAAACTACAAAGAAGTACGGATTCGTCCAAGCGCGAAGTAGTTGTAATTGCAATGAAAAGTATGCGTCATTCATTACTTACCATTGAAACTATTTTGTGGTTGAAAGCTATTGCAAACATGCCACTAAAACAATAACAACGAATAAGAAGAACCCTTATCGGCACAAGCAGTTCATCCTCTGCTGGTCAAACTTTGCGCTTCACAAAAATTAGTCAGTGCGTTTTAAGTGGTTAAGTCTTTACCAGCTTGGCAGAACAAGTACCTTTTAATGTACCGGACTCAATCTAAACACTGCAATTTCAAAATGTTAAAAATTAGAGGTGGAGTCGAGGACACAAGGTTTGAGGCCAAGGCTAAGGCCAAGGCCACAAAAAAAAGCCGAGGCCAAGGCCAAGGACAGCCCGTCCAAGGACAGACCCTTTGAAGGCCAAGAACAGGAATTCTTGAGGCCAAGGACCAAGGGACACAGGCGCAAGTGTTCTCCAAACAAAATTTTTTTTTCAGGCGATCTCAAAAATAATAAAGCTAGGTCTTCAAAAAATTTTTTGCTTGTGCTAGAGTTACGTAGCAAAAGCTTTTATGTTCAAGCCTATGCCGATGATCTAGCAGTGTTGGTCCACTGGAGCTGATATGCTTTGGATCAGACATATGGCCCGGAAAGCAATAAATATAGCTGCAAACAGGGTTCGGAACAAGAGCTGCAGTTTAGCAGCAAGAACCCCGAAATTGTACAGTTCACTCACAAACAAAATCCAGATTTGGGTTCCTTGTCAATGAATGGTTCAAAACTTGAACTTTTCAACGAAGCAAGACTGTCAGGTGTAACTTTGGACAGCAAGCTAACTTGGAAACCACATATTACCCAAATTACCCGCAAAACAACAACAGCATTAATGCAATGTCGCCCAAATTGTGGGTAAATCGCGGGAATAAAACCATCTATGATGAAAATCGATAAACACTGCTATGATACGTCCAATTATGTGGTATGCATGTGTGTCATGGGCTGGGCGGTCTCAACAAAAAACTATCTAGTGAGGAAACTCACAAAGGTACAAAGACTTGCTTGCCTGATCATTTCATCAGCTTTTCCTGGCACCCCTACTGGTGCTCTGGAAATATTGCTCAACATAACTCCCATTGAAGAATTCTTATTGGCTAAGGCAGTGCGAGGGTCATACAGAATCACTGTTGGTGGGCTCTGGCATTTAACCGAGTTGGTTTCTTTGGGAAAACGAAAAGCCATGTTGATGTTTGCAATGAGGCTAGAAGATTCTTACTTCAACTGCAAATGACCGAATGACGAAAACAAAGGTTTTCGAGAGAAATTTCGAATGTCAAATTATGGATAATAAAACAATGCTATCAGATCTTAAAGCGTTCTAAACCAGACCAGATTTAGAACGCTTATCAAGATTTACAACCGATGGCTTGAAACTAGAAACGAGAGTAGGTGCGGGTTTTTATGCAGAATACCCAAACAACTCCCCAAAACAAGCATTTTTCCACCTTGGAATTTACAGTACTGTGTTCCAGGCAGAAGTCTTAGCTATTCCAGAAGTGGCAAAAAACCTGCTTTTAAAAAAATGCACAATCAAAGTATTGTTGTGCTGGTTAATAGCCCAGGAGCTATCAAAGGCATTCATAAAGTGAACTGTAACATCAATTACAGTGTTCAACTGCATTAGATACCAAAATTAGTTGGGCAAACAAAACTACGTCAGCTTTGCCTGGATTCTTGGTCATGCAGGGATACATGGTAACGAAGTGGCAGACTATGTAGCCAAATCAGGATCTAAATCAAAAATGCATGGTCCTAAACCTTTTATTACAGTCCCGTATGCCAGTTGTGCTGGCACGCTTAAGTACTGATTCACAGATATATGGAAATCTATGTGGAACGAACGGAAGGACTGCTTGAGAATGAACGAGTCTGTAGGTTGGACGTCTTCTCGACCAACAATACGTTTCTTAACCTTACGAAGCCTCAATTAAATAAAGTAGAGCAAATTTTAACTGGGCACTGCAATCTACAGCGACACAAGAAAACTACAGGTCGCACAGAATCTTCTTGGAGTCCAAAATGCAGCTTAGAGGATGAAACACCAAACCATCATGTAGGCAATTGCAAGCTTTACCAAGATATTCGTGTTAAATATTTTGGAATCACCAAAACCACTGTTCACAATGTGATAACGTAATGTAACATTAATGAACTGGCCATGTATACTTAAAGGAAGCTGGAAGGCTTTCTGAGTTCGACTAGTAACCAAACAAAACAACAAAAACATAGCAGCTACAATTGCAATGGGCCCAAATGATGCCTACGCAATGCGTAGGTGGACTTTAGCTAACGGTAGCAGATTCGCTAGCATCGCTGCCCATTAATAATAATAATAAGTTTTTTCAGGCGATTTCTAATTGCGGAAAACAAAAAAGGTCTTCGCAAATTTTCCGCGAGGTTTCTGGCGTTTTCCAACAATATTTCAACGGTACAAAAAATAGTGCTGTCCTCGAGCCAAGGACAGGGCAATTTTTAAGGGACTTGAAGCTTCGAGGCCAAGGACTTCAAAATGTGCCCTCGAGGCCAAGGACGTCCTCGAGGGACTCCACCTCTTTTAAAAATTGATCTAGTAATTTCTCGATTGTAGTCTGCTTTCGGACAAGTTGCAGATATCGCAGAAAAAGAGCATATGCAACTGGAAAATTTGTATTTATAAAGTGTACTTACAGTGAAAGCAACATGTTTAAAAAGGTCGCCTGTTTTATCGTGAAAGTTGCACGCCAATGTTTCGATCCAAGCGTTATCCGTGTTGCGGTGATCGTCACAATAGCCTCGAAAAATCTAGAAAAATTGTTTGAAAACCAAACCACTTTACTTAAATTTGTATTCTTATTTTTTAGCATTTGCAGCTGTCTTACCGCACGACGCAGCGTGACTCAGCTTCAAGTTACAAGTAAAGGTAACATCAAATTTGGTTTGCAGTTCGGTGTTTACCAAACAAATTTTTGAACGGTTAAGTTGATGACGTCATCATAGTGACGTAACGGACATATCTTTGAAAAGTAACCTCTTTTTTTACGATGACATCACAACCGGTTCAAATTTTGTACATAGATTTTTTGATACTGAATCATAAAATGCGGAAGTCAGGTAAGGTCGTAAAAACGCCTCATGACTTTGTTTAAACAAAGACTAAAGGCAAAATTAATTAGGGTATTAAAGTTAGGCTAATTGCATAAGACTAGATTGGCGTTAACTTCATCCTTCTTAGCCCAGCCGTTACAGAGATATTCTACTTCAAACGCAACATAGGGGCCTCTAATGTTATAATTTTTATTGGCAACCCTGATGTTCATAGCTTGAGTATCGTTAGCGACCCCATCCCAAATTTAACCAAAATCAGCCTTGCTATTTGGCTACAGCATTGAGTCGTTTCGCTGCGCACTAATCACTTTGATCTTGTCAGTCGAACAAATTCAAGCTGAAAAAACAGTAATTGTACGGTAGCCTAGGCAACAAACATCTAAGAACAAGCAAAAGCAAGGCTAGTATAGTTATTAAAGAAGTAGGTCATTGTTTGCAACTTACTTGGAAAAGTTTATTCTAGGGTCACAAAATACTGTAAGCAAGTAAGATTTTTTGCATGTTGAAGCTATTTTTTATTAAACTTTAAAAATGAAATATTTTGAGGTTGTGACGTCACGAAAACGATAATGACGTCATCAAAACCAGTAAATTTTTATAACAGCATGCAAGCTTGTCTACATGTCGCGAAATATCATTTTCAGTTTGTACTTTAGTTATTTCTAAGACATCTCTGATAAGATCACCACAGATGATAACGTCACATGCATGATGACGTCATCTTTAATATTTTGTGTTGATTATTATTTGTAATTTTTTGTAACTTAGATATAGTATCACTTACAAAATTTTACAATACTGCAGTTTTATTTTCATTATATCATTCAACAGCTGATGAAAATGAATATATTTTTTACGCAAACGTAGTTTATTTCGAGAAATAGCAGAAAAGACAAAATTTTTGAATTATGACATCATCAATGACGTAATGATGATGCAATGCATTTATAAGAAAATAAAATATTTTATTAAAGCTAAAGATTATCATCGATAATGAATACGCAGTACAATGAATAGAACATACGCACCGATAAGCACGCATTGTGCTCAAAACTGCATGAAACTCCTTGGGTGCCTCTGACAAAGGCAAAAATGACGTCACTTCCGGTTATCCAGCTAACCCCAAACTTTCTGAAAATGTGTGTTACTAAAATTCATTCCAAGTCAGGGTGCAACAAAGCAAAAGTTTTTTATAGTTTAGGAATTATATTAAAATAACTAAAAAGGGAGGGCAAGTTTGCCCCCCCTCCACCCCCGGTACAAATAAGATTAATGCAAAATAATAATAGTAGTAAATGCAATATTAAAACTTACATCCTTTCCTTTCGAAGATAAGAAATCTTCTATACTTTTCTGAGAAGAACTTTTTCCAAAATATTCAACTTTGCTGGTAAATCCTTTTTTTAGAGCATCAGTAACGCATTCGTCTGGCTCGACAAACACCTATAAATTCAATTACTCTTTGACAAACAATCAGCATCGGTGAAGTCATACAAACACAAAGCACGGTTTTAGGGTCCCATTTCCAAGTCTTTTCCAGGTTGGCCACCGTCATAATAGGAAAACTATTTAAGACCAATGAAAATCGAAAATCTTTTCCAAAAAATATAATCAACGCATTGCCAGCTGAAAATCGACCTTGCAGCTAAAAATTGTCAAACAACTGAGCAAAACTGCCACTACATGCGCGCAACGCACTTGAAATGAGAGCAATACACACTCGAAACAACACCAAAACTTTACATAACTCGTATAGTGCTCACAAAACTGGCCATAACTTAGGTGATCCATTGGGGTTTGCAATGATGTAGTAGCTTGTAGCTACATCACCACTTCCAAGGGATGACGACGCGGAAATTTTAGTAGAGACTCAATAGCCGGTCTGGGGCGTGCAGGAAGTGATCATAGTCCAGTTAATTTAAACCCCATGTAGGGACACACCCAAACATCTGGACTCGAGATCAAAGATAGAGATGGAAGAACAAAACCGGCTTTGCGGGGAGGTGTAGAGGCAGGACGCTCAATAAAAAAAACGAGAATAAACTTTCGTCCAAGTTGCCCACAGGAAAAAATAATTTTTTCCTCGATTGATCCTGCATAGATAGGATAACA
Organism: Trididemnum nubilum; assembly: GCA_963965965.1. Classification (NCBI taxonomy): domain Eukaryota; kingdom Metazoa; phylum Chordata; class Ascidiacea; order Aplousobranchia; family Didemnidae; genus Trididemnum; species Trididemnum nubilum. The sequence goes on from CAWYPQ010000050.1 coordinate 107,665, forward strand.
GTAAGTAGTTGAGACAACTAACTTTAACGTCTTCGCACTATAAGTTATAAGCCGCAGTATTCAACCAGTCTGTGACTGAAACTATGCTGCTTGCCCAGTGTCACATTGTTCATAGCTCTACCGCCCTATACACAACTCTACCTTTGTGTGCACAGCAACGCCATACAAATTGATCTGCTTTTATTCTGTTTGAATAAACCTTTTCGGTAGTCAACCACATTACCCCTGGTAAGGCCCATTCTTTGGTAACGTCTTTCCTTTTGACTGCGACGAACTGCAAAACTTGCTTTCCATCGATAGTGATAACTTTTCCGCTTTCATCACGTTCCCAGCGAGTGACGATCGGGTCGGCAGCGTGGTTTGGCCCAAATCGATAAAGCGATCCTCGGCCAGCTAGACCCGTCCGCCCGATGGGATTTCTGAAAAATTCGATGCTGCGATTAATGCGTTATTTATGCTATAATGGACACCAAATTGAATAAGCTGAAACTGAACAATTTCGCATATTTGCGTCATTTTGTTAACTTTACTAATTTAGAAACCATTGTGGAGTTTAGGCCTATATTGGTTTAATGATTGCGCAAGCCCAACTGGATTCTTGCTGAAAAGCAGTCGGTATTCGTCCGAAAAGACATAACGACAACGAGTTCTTAACCAATGCTTTAAAACAAATCGTCACTTTAATAAAAAAAATGTCTACGTCATTTTTTTAGAAAAACTAAAACTTTCTCATTTTTGAGCGAAATGACCTATCGTTACAAAATTTCGGCAAAAATACATCAAAATCATTATATAAAAGATGACCAACGTAATTTTGCTTGTAAACAACTTGATGTATTTTCACTCGATGACAAAGTGACTTAGGCAAAAATAATACAAATTTTTCGGTGACCAACGCTAAAAAAAATGTTAATGTTATCTTGATTAGCATTGCTACTATTTTTTTAACGTCTACTTTAATGGTTAAAGATTAAGTATAACTAGTGCAGAGACGAACTGCAAGGAGGAACGAATTTCTTTCCTTTTTTTTTAATCTACAGCAAAATCGTTTTTGACATCTTCTAAAGATAACTAGGTTACAGAAACAAACTAAAACGTACATTCCTTCTTATGAACGCTATGGAATGCATCGATTAATTTTTGGTGGGCTGTTGATTACAGGCGTTTTTTAGATTTTAGATTTGGGAGGGGAGGCAAACCACAAATCACATGCAATGACGGCATCAGAATTTTTCTTGATAAAAATGTTCATCTTCGAAGCTTTTCGTCTGATACTTGTCAAAAAGAATCGTCGGAATGGAGAGCGCAGGAAAAGGAGCGGCTATTTATAGGAAAAAGCCGAGCCGTGATTGCCAGGAAAAAGACCAATGTGAAAGCGCTATTCGTGAAATCTTCTTGTCGGTGGAGGACGGAGTTAGAAGTTTTGATGAAAGTGGCTTCAAAAGCAGATAAAGCTGGAAAGGAGAGCGGCCTTAAGCAAGAATAGAAAATCTGCTGTCATCATAATGTTGAGCACAGACAGGATTTTGTAAAACATGAAGTCCAATGGCTGAATCAGTAGCAATAGAGTGGTATTGGTCTCAGTGGAAGAATTATACCAACGGGTGGGAAGTAAGTGTTTTTGGGAAAAAGAGCAAGAGCGGATAAATTTGGGGACGAGTTGTTTAATTCTGCCCTGCCTCCTTCGGGAAATACGGCCGACATACCGACTGTCACAGTGGCATGAGAATCGATAAACCACGTTGCTTTTCTGTAAAGCAGACAGTGCATCCTTGTTGGTAGCGAAAAGAAGCTCTTTAGTAGAGCAAACAACGCGTGGTTCCACAGCGGAAAAGCAATGCTTGACAGCAGATTTTACTTGCCTTTCAAACCGGGTAGAAACCAGGGATAAGGAAGCAGTCAAATTTTCAATGCTTCCGCTTTTAGCTCCTCTTGAAGTTTTATGCTTCCGAGTTCGCTTCCGCTTCTTCACCTTTGAAATTTTTTGCTTCCGCTTCCAGCTCCGGATAGCATTAGTTGCTTCCGAGTTTGCTTCTGCTTCCAGTCTCTTTTATCAAAGTGCTTCAGCTTACGCTTCCACAAAAAATTTAACCGCTGCTTCCACATTTCTGCTCAGTATGAAACCGCTAATTTCATTTGGTGTAAAAAAAAAAAAACAGGCAAGTTTACTTTGTAAGCTATTTTATTTGAGTTGTGTTGTCGACAGGGCATGGTATGGAATGGAAGACGATTTTTCCGTATTCCATACTGGCAATTTTCTTCCATTCCTTACTAAAAATCTTCCATTCCATACTAAAGTTTTATTCCATATTCCATTCCATACTTCCATACCAAAAAAATTTTAGACTGCAAGGAATGCAACATATAATTTGCTGCTTTGCATCTTTGCAATGTTGTACGCAACCGCTCGTGAAGGTGCGTCAACAATACTAAGATGCAACAACCGGTATCTGGTATGCATATTGCACAGGGTTTAATGCATAGGCATAGCCAGAATTTTGGATTGGGGGAGGGCTAAACCGTAAATCACGTGCAATGACGTCATCAGAAGTTTTAAAACAGAGAGACTTTTTATGGGACAAAGAATGAAAGATCAAAAGATGGGCGTCTGATTTAGCTCGTAACCAGGATTTACTAAAAGGAAAGACTAAAACAGCAAGTTAAAAAGTTTTACTAACATATCAAAATTAAGAGACGTGGTGAGAAAATTAGTGCAACTCAAACGTGTCACAGATGGGGCCTGGGGGCGGAGCTATCAGCCACCGGAAGCCATGGGAATCTGGGGGCGGAGCCACCTGCCGCCGGAAGTTATGGAAGTCTGGGGGCGAAGCATCCAGCCGCTGGACGATTTTTCGTAAGATTTTGGAAAAAAATAGCTATGTTAATGCCATTTGGATGACATTTTGCACGTTTTTAGAGCCATTTGAAAGAAAATTTTTGAGATTTGAAAGCCAATTGAACAATTCCCCCCCTTTACTTCAGGTCAAGTCCGAAACACGTTCAAAATCTTGCATTTCGGGGTTAAATTTTGTGACTTGGCCTGGTCAGGGGAATCAAGGTACATTGCTTTCTGCAACATTTTTAGCATTAAATGATTCACTCGAAGATTTGCCTTTGAAGATTTTTGTTTTGTCATGAAAATAACCAGTTTTAGGAATATGTACGACTAGGAGCCCAGGCACCCTTGATTCAACTTCAATAATTTGTTCAGTAAGCATTACCACTAGCTAAGTTTTTTTTAAAAGCATTTTGATGCGGGAGAACTGACGAGATGAAGGTGGATTGCTTTTTAAAGTTGGTAGGTGCTGAAGGTAAAATTCAAAGTTATTTTAAGTGGTACATTAGATGCAATAAACGGTTACTAATCATGTTTTTGCGATAGAGAAGTTAGCTAGAGGCCTAAAACTTATTATTGCGTAAAACAGTTAGATGAGGGCCTGAGATTGCACCTTTTAGAACAACAACACTGAATTTCTCCAGGCTTGGACATATAAATTAGCTGGCAAAAATTTAAATCGAGATGACCCGGGCCCCCTGGTCGTCAATATTAAGTTATTGCTAATTGCTGTTGTACGCATGTACTGCTGTCCCCAACAAATGCTAAAAAACTGAATAAATAGGCTTTGTGTCATTATTTTTATCATTGGTACCATTTCAATTATGGGGGGGAGGCAAAGGGCCTGGGCCTCCTGCTTACGCCTATGATTTAATGATTACCGTACACGTTTGCTCTCATATCGATTATAAAATTTATCTTAACCAAACTGCTAGAAAACATTTACCGTAAAAGAAATATCAAGCTTTAATACCAAAAAGAATTATTGTAAGCTGAAAAACTAAAAATGTAAATAAAATTGAGCTGAAACGGTAATGAAATAGCAAATACGAGTTTTCGTAACGATGTAAGAAAACAAAATTTAGGACTTGACAAATTGTCATTTGCAAAACAAAAAAACAAGACAAACCTGTCAGAGTCGTCAATAATAACATCAATGATGCAATACGCAGGTACACTGCGCAATATGAACAACCAAAGTACCTCGATTTGTCGACAAATAATACGCGTAGATATTGAAGTTAAACGCTTACTTCTGAGACAATATTATTTCTCACCACCTGACATCGGTATGTATTTTTCTGTAAACACAATGCACGAAATCTAGTATGAAATTGATATAGAAGTATGAAAAATTGTCTTCTATTTTGAAATCTTCCTTTCCATTCCATTCTGGCATCTTCCATTCCTATATGAAAATTTTTGGTTCCATTCCATTCCAAACCATGCCCTAATTGTCGATTCTATAATATTATTATCATTGTTACATTTTACACCAACGGTTGTAGCTGGTTTGAAAATCCGGAAGCGCCTGATTTTGAAAAATGCTTCCGCTTCAACACTTCCGCTTCCAACCTCTTTCATCAAAGTGCTTCCGCTTCTGCTTCCACAAAAAATTAACCGCTTCCACCACTTCCGCTTCCACATCCCTGGTAGAAACAGAACCGAGCAATGGGAGACGTACATAGATGGGGCACTTCTACGGTACGAATTAACGCCGAGCTTAAAATTGGTTCATCTTTTTAGCTACAAACGACTTAATAATGGCTCCGAGTATCCATTAGTCTGTATTGACCGGTGAATGTGGGTTTCCTGTAGATGGAGGTGATGAACTTGGAAAAAGATTTTTCAACCAACACGTCTGGGAAAAAAAGAACCATGTTAGATTCTTGTCAAAAGTAAAGCGAAGAGAAGCAAGTTGAGGCTGTCTAAGAAAAGATTGCACCCATCTTCGTAGCTGAATACTACGAAAGTGTCATCCATGTAGCGGTAATACATCTTCGATTTGGAAGTGATCTGGAAAAGTTTAGATTCATACTGACCAACAAAATCTTGGCAAGGGATGGTCGAAGGGTGACCCCACGGCGACGCTGTCGACCTGGCGATGCATGATGTCGTCAAAGCTAAACTCAACAAAAGAAGTAGCCAACTCCATAAGTTCAACAAAGATTTGCCGTGGAAAAGGTACAGGAGGATGTTCCGAACTGTAGAAAGAGTCAGCACAGATTCGAATAGTTTCCACTCGAGAGACATAGGTAAATAAACTCTAAACGTTAATAGAGCAGAGAAAGACGGAGGAAAGGTCCAAATTTGAAGTTTTAATGATCAGCAAAGGTAAAAGAATCCCGTATGCAGTTGCTTGAATAAAGAGTAAAAACCGATTTGAGAAAAGATGAAAAAAAAAAGATATTTGGCCAGCTGGTGTTGCGCTGAATCGGTCATAGATTTTTCATAAATTTTGGAAAGAAGAACGATTTGCGGAACAAAGATATCGTAGAATGAAAGATCAGACACCGTGGCCTGGTTTGCCAAAAGTTAAAATTCCAAATTAGGAGACGTGTTGAGTAAACTAGTGCAACTTAGTCGTATCAATTGCAGATCGTATCAATCCGTAACTCAGTCGCAGAGCCCCAGCTGTCGGAGGTTCTGGGGGTTCTGGGGGCAAAGCTCTCAGCCGCTGGCCGATTTTTGGAAAAAAAGCTATTTCAATGCCATTGGATCGCATTTCGCACGTGTTTTAAGGCATTTGAAAAAAACAAATTTTTAGCATGTGAAGGTCAGTAGAAAAAATTAAATTGTTCGATCCTCCTTTTACTTTTTACAATTTAAGTCCAAATCATGCGTAAAATCTTGCATTTTAGGGTTAAAATTTGCAAGTGATTTGGCCCCAGTAGAGGAAAGTAAAGCACATTGCCTCCTGCAATAATTTAGTGGTAAATAATAATCCACTCGAAGAAAGTTCTTAGATATTTTTGTTTTGTCATGAAAATAACCAGTTGTAGAGGTACATGTACGGCCAGGGTGCCCAGGCCCCCTCGATTGAAATTTATATTCAATAAAGTTATTTCCACTAGCTGATTTTTTTAAAAGTATTTTGACTCGTAAAAACTGGCGAGGTGGAGGTGAATGGTAATAGAAAAATGGTACAATATAATGATGGTTACGCATACTAACCCTTTTATCGCCCAGGCCGGATTTGCATTACGCAGGGCCTTTGGCACTTTGGATATTTTCGTAAATCTTTCTGCCAAATATAGGTGAAAACCAAAAAACAGTCTTGCCATCTGAGCGCGTGACACCTGGCACTGCGCCATATGGTAAATCCAGCCCTGGGTATTGCTTTACGTTAATAAAAATTTTGGATGAGGCCTGAGATAGCAACTTTTAGGACAAAAACCATTAACTTCAACCAGATTATGCATTTAAATTGGTTGGCAAAAACTGAATTGAGGGGCCCGGGCCCTGAGGTCGTCAGTATTATTGTTAATTACGGTTGTTCTCGAAAAATACCAAAACATGAAACTGAAGAAACAATAAACATTTTGTCACATTTTTATTATTGGTGGCACTTTAATTAGGGGTCCCGGGCTCCCTCCAGTCTACACCTATGATGTTGACTCATAGAAGCATGGATTTAGCCTGCTGGTGGCCGTATCAGGTTAGTAACATCAAACTGGGCTGAAGCGTATGCTGGGCACGGCCTATTTTCACAAACCGCAGCTCTTGAAAGTAAACTCAACCAATTGCAGTAACTTATACATTACAAAACCGCCAAAATAGTGCTCACTGATTACCATAAGCAGCAGATTAGTTACCACAAGCAATTATTTACCCACACAACGCCAAAAAATTGTTTCTACTCTTGCTGTGGAGCAGTACTGTATTGTTTTCAAAAAAAATCTTTTCTGTTTTCCGAGAATTTATTTTTCTGTTTTCTGAAAGCAAATGTATTTTTTCAAAGCATAAGTCAACATCGACTGACATAGGCTAATCATGAAATTGCTTTAGTCGGCCTCTGGAGTTGGACGTTTTTAACACCATAAAATGCCCTCTAGTGGAACATTTTGAAATCAGAAAAGTCTTTAAAGTGCGCCTTTACACTCTGATCACTTTGATATGAATAACTCCATTTTGCCCAAAAAGTGACTTAGACATTCATTTTATTAGGCTGACGAAATCCAGTGACAGCATACATACATACCATGCTGTTAATGGTTACAATCACAAACATCTAATTTTTGTTTAAAGCGTAGTTTCAGAAATTGGACTGACCAGTGAAAACGTAATGGCTCAGAATAAACATTTATATTTTTACAAGTTAGTGATAGGCTATAAGCCGATCATTAAGCACGAAACCAGCTAGTGTTAATAACTCTTGATGATGGTATAAATAACTTATGAAAAGCTCTGCTACCGGCGTCTTATTTTAAGATTTCATTAAAACTGCCTAGGTAAGCATTTTACAAAACACCAAAAAGTCAGTTTATGGTTCATAATGCTTCCGCAAAATTAGGAAGCTTTAAAACTCTTCAAATGTGAAACAAGATTATTGTACTGTAGACTAATTGAAATTACTAAATCAACCCAAATCCATAAAGTGATGGGTCAAAGTTTCAGTCGGCAATTTTCTACCATTCTACTTTACAGTTCAATGTAGACTATAGCTTTACAACAAGTTATCTTTTTTAAGCCTACCTAGGATATCCATCGACAACATCGTATTTGCCCAGGTAACTGCGGCGATCTACTGTTTTAATGGAATCCTCTTCTTTATTGTCAGTTCGTGCTTTTCGTTCAATCTTATCCATTTCATTATAACGTAGCCCAGAATGTTCAGAATCTTTGTCTGCCCAGAATTGTCTTTTCGTAGGATCATCAGTAGGGGTACGCAATTCTGGAGATGTGTAGGAAGGTGGTTGGTACGAAGGAAAAGGAATCTGAAACGGATCGTTTTTAACTACTATTCCTAAACCCAATCAATCATTTTATTTAGTCTGAGGACGGTCCACCTCAGAATCCCGATCCGCAATGATCAAAATCAACCCTTCCATACTACTAGTGTATTGAAAATAAAAACAAAATTTTTTTTATACTCTTTGTCCAATTTATGTACAGTACATTACAATAAAGAAACGTGGTTCTCTATGCTTGTAGTATATCTGCGCCAGTGTTACTGAGTTAAAAAGAAAAACTTGCTTGACCTTAATTACATGTAGTAATTACACATAGTACGCACATTTTTTCACTATAATATATACTGTACGTTACAATTTAATGTGTTAAAACTTCCGAGAAATGCCTGGGAAAAAGTAATAGTCTCAAAACAGCACGTTTTGGAAGTGTAGGGCAACGCCAAAGCCGTCATCCAGCACTTAAACAGTGCAGCGAACTCGAATTCGAAATGACTCGAACTTTTTGCCAAACTCGATCGAACTTGAGCTCGAAAAAATAGTTTTTCTGAACTCGAGTAAAACTGTTCGAGTTTACTAAAAAAAAATTAAAAGATTAAAAAATTGTCTGAAACAATTATTTTTGTTGATTAAACCTTATAAATTGATTGATTGATGACTTAGTATTTTTGTACGCATGAACTTGAACTCTAAAACTTGACATTTTTGCCAAACTTGAACTCCAAAAAACTAAATTAGAGAACTCCATCTTGAACTCGGGCTAGCTAAAATAGGCTAATCTCGAACTTAAACTCGAATAAAAATTGATCAAGTTCGCAGCCCTGCAATAAAAATGCTTCTTCGAAATCATCAGCTTAAGAAGTAGTGTGCTAAAAGTGGTGAAATAAAAATCAAATTTAAATAATTACAAAAAATAGTCAATCAAGCCCTATTAAATTATAAGTTTTTATAAGTTTTCTGAAATCTGAGCATTTTTCGTAAAATGCAGGCATAAAATGTTAAATTTGGGAGCTCTCGACAATTTACATTTTTCGTAAAATGCCAGGATTGTAGAGATTAATGGCTTCATGACATTTTAAATCTATCCAAACATTTTCGCATTCCAAACCCTTAAGTTTTATCGTATTTGCCCATTTTTAACCCTATTTTACATGGGAGAAGGGACATTTTGCCCCTCCTTTTGGCTTTTTCGTGATAAATCCTTTCAGAAAAAAACTTTTTTCTTCAAATCAACTAGAATTCAAGTCAAATTTACAAGAAATAATTGCTGAAAATTTGAAGTTGCTTAGATAACGACAAGTTTCTCATTTTTGAGATTTGCCGAAGTCACTTTCTGAAATCTGAGCATTTTTTGGACAAAATTCAACTTACATGACGTCATGAGACGTTTTTGTAACGTAACCAACTTGACCTAGGCATATTGTGGTTTGGTATCAAAGACTAAATCTATGTACAAAATTTTAACCTCCTATGACGTCATAGCACTAAGACGTTATTTTTCGAAAATATGGCTGTGACGTAACAACCCTGACGTCATTCTCAAAATCCAACTATAGAATAATGTTAATAGGTTTGCAATATATTTGGAGTGTTTTTTGTAGAATCTTAACAGGTATACTGAATATTTATCAGAAAAATGGAGTTTATTTTTCATTTGAGCAATCTAAAATAGGGGTCGGCAACCTACGGCCCGCGACCATTTTCAAGTCGGCCTGCGATCTCATAAATCTATATCCGACTCATTCATATTAGATGAAACCCCTCGCGTGACAGCTGAAAATCGTTACCACATATCCAAATCCTGCTCCAAAACTACCTGAAAATTTGGTGAAAACCTTTTTTTTTGGTTTCACCATTAATTCGGCCGAAAACTGCCTCAAATCTTGGGTTAACCTTATCTAAAAATTTATGACGGCCCGCTGAAACCTTGCTAGGTCTGGTTGTGGCTCGCATAAGCGAAAATGTTGCTGACCCCTGACCTACAAGCTATACTCTGTTAGATCGCTTTATGGATCTTTGTTTTTGTGGAATTTCCTTTGCAGATTGCGCAAAAATTGAATGTCGACGACAAGGTCAAAAATTTCGCTATGCATTGTTTTTAATATTGTATACTGTATGTACAGCAGGGTTATGGTTTTTTTTTTATCCGCAAATGCCTAATGTTGGAAGTAACAAACTTTTGCATGGTAATGATGAATAACACTTTTTCTATTAACATTACAAAAACTTGACGCACCCATGCCCCGCAAAAATCTTGATTCACTGAAAAAATCATATTTAAACTACCCATTAACACAGAACGAAAATAGCTATAATTTAATCAGTAAGTTAGTGATACACCCAATCACGCGCATTAAATTTGTTAGTGAAAAGAAGTAGCGCGTTTATGGTAACTTCAAACACTATATACCCCTAAATAATTGTAATGGTTGACGATTTTTGAAATTTTTTTCCATGACTCTGATTTCTCTTTTGGCTATCACGTTTTATGGTACTATCTCAACCGTTGAGAGAACATCAATGCAATGAGTGTGAATGTCAGTTTTTTTGGGCATGCTATGAAGCGTTAGGGCTAGTAAAAGATGAGCTTGGATAATGGTTAGAATATCAAGTTTTACTTCTTTTAGTAATACTGATAGCTGAATCAAGCTTCTGCTTACACAGTTACGGTTTAGAGTAGATAATTTTGTTCTGCCTTGTTTTGAACTAACTGGATAATGTCGCTTTTGCTTAAGATTTTGTCAGGGTGCTGTGGCTGTCCCATACTGCCAACAATTTAATCTTCGACGAGGTACGAAAAATTAAAACACTTGCTAGCAAAAATCTTTCAGAGTACATCTTTGAAAAAAAAGGAACGCGTTTCGATTGCGGTGAACCTGCTCGACTGCACAGCCTATGCGCAATTGGCTAAATTGTTTTATTACGCTATTCTGTTGGCTTTGCGTCTTGGCTAGTGCTATGCCATTGCTAGAGTTACTTTCGATATGTGACGGTTGTTTGTCGGTTGTTTGGTTGCTTGTAGAAGGAGGAAGGGCCTGTCCGTCAACGGTTCGATCAGGGTCACGAATTTGAAAATAGGGAACGCGTTTGATTGCGGTTAACCGGCTCATTTGCGCAGCCTATGAGCGACTGTCCGGATTGCTTTATTACGCTATTCCGTTGGCTTTGGGTCTTGGTTGTTGCTACTCCATTGCTTAATTTACTTTTGATATGTGACGTCATTGGTTGGAGCAGTTGCGTGACTGCACCACATCCACCAAACTATACAAATTAGCCACAAAAGCCCTTTTTAACGACTATAGCTATGAGCAAATACAGCGTGTTTGACTGCTTCGAGCTTTGTCGCTGGTTTGATCATTGCAAGTGCTATTAGTGATTTTTTAGAATTTTTTGCTTTTTTTTTGAGCTTGTTATCTCATGTTGTTAAACAATTCAAATTTAGTTCGTTTGTTTTTCGGTCATTTAACGGTTATTGACCTAAATTTTTAGTGAATTACTGGAAAAAATTTAACCATTTGGGTCTCAACTCTCAATGACCAAATAAGAAATTGAAAATTTCTGCTTATTTTTGAATACAATCCCCAAAATTTCCCTCTTGCAATCGCAAAATGACCTTAAGATTTTTAAAATAACAAAAAATTTACAAAATGGACATTTGAACAAAAAGTCTGCGTAAAAAATAAACCAAAGACTCCGATATCTGCCAACGATCTGCTTTTCCATGGGGATTCCGCACAAATTTTTCAAATTTTCAATGCACTCTTACCAAGGAGATTTCTTCTGTTTACCGTCATCTTACAAAGTTTGTGCCTTAAATTGGCGCTTCAATCTATTTCCGCTTTAAGCTTTTTTATCCAGCAATTGCGTAATTTTTTGCAGCGCTCATCCAAGCAACAAATTTAATATGCAAATTATGCCTGACTAACTCATTAAATATATACCCGTTCCAAAAATGAAACGAAAAGATTGCAACAGCCAACATTCAGCCGTGTTTTGTGGATCTCGTTTGCAACTATAGCTTTATATTATCATTGTATCACTTTCTACTAAAAATAATGCTGAAAGAGCAATATCACTAATAAACTTCTGGCTCTTAATATGTAAATTATAGGCCCAGCAGGCTTACCAAAAAGTTGAATTTTATGAACATTTTGTGCGCTGTTTGTTTTTCTTTATAATTGCAGGAGAAATTTTTGTTAACGCAAAAATTTCACCTCAGCTTCATTGCTAATATTAATAATCTCCACTATTTTTTAAAGCTAGGTTGTGATTCTTTGTTTTCAAATATTACCCAGAGCCGCAGACAGAGCCTATATTATCAGATGAGGCTCACGAATTACAGTCCGAAAGCTGGTCAACAAGTTTACTTGCAGCCAGCGAGACAAAATCTTTGCGCAAAAGAAACGTTCTTCGAAGGTGCTGGTTGTGTCTGTATATCTGCCAGGCACAACCATACAGCTTTAGCTTTTGTAAGACGCCTTTAACTCACTCTCAACTCTTCTGACTACAGCCTCTCTTGTAATAAAAGAGTCTTTAAAAATCAAGCAGTAAAATTGCTTGAAACAGCATGATTAACATGCTAAAATATGCAAAAAATCTGGAAAATTTCAAAGTATTGGGTGCGCCAGCTTTTTTTCGTTTCAGAATGAAATGCAAGTGTAAAAATACTTCATGTATAAAAGTTCATTGATTGCAAACCCAGGAATTTAATTTTATCTCAAAAGTTGAAAAATTCATAACCCTAATGAACAGTAAACATGTTTCGCTATAATTGGATGGCGAATATTTAAAAATTTCAAAAAAGTGTGAAAGGAATTCAAATTCAAATGCATTGATCTCAAAAATCAAGATCAACAAAGATTTCTGAGAAGAGTAAAATTTTAAATCCTTCCAACACTGCTAAAAACTGTCTTGCGTAAACGTAAATCATGTACATAACAGAATGCAACAAAACACAACAATGCGAAGTTGTTCAAAAATTTAATTTTTTTTAAATTGGAAACTCATATTCGACGAAGCCAAACATTACTAAAATAGAAGCCAGCAATTTTAAACGCACAAAACTGAAATTTATGAACCATTTTGAAAAAATTTAAATACTAAGTCCAAATTCAATCGCTCCTTCTTGTAAGGTAAGCACCTTTAGACAGTCTGAGAAAAATGTAGCATTCTGTAACGCAGCAATTTTTTTCAATCTGAACAGTAGTTGCAAATACACTGGAGTTTTTTTGCACTGCATTGTTTTTGGTTTTTGATATTAATAGTTGCAGTTTGCTTCAATCTTATTTGCTACTTACATTCCACGGCACAACATGGCCTTCTAAAGCACTTCGTTCGACCCTGCGGTCCCTGGCAGGGTACGGACTTGTCAACGCTTTTTCGTGAACTAAAAGCAACACTTTTCATTACTGAACAAGCTTACCAAGTTAACGGTTACTTTCCAATGCATGTTTTACTCAACATTTTTCATTCTACCCTGCAATGGGATAAGCTTACATCTACACCAAGGTATGTACTTTGGAAGATCAGAAATCAGAAGTGACGCACACTACGACAGCCAGTCAGTGGCAGTTCATTCACATAGCAGTACACGCAAACAAGAAAAATTCTCAACTGAAATACTGTAGTAAACAATTGCAGTGTGGTACGTAGGGAGACCACGAAAGAGCGAGACGCTCACCGGGTCAGGGTCATCCCATTTCACACAGTTTTATAAAGTGGTGCACATCATTTCGTTTCAAGTCATCGAAGAAGATAACACACATCGTATTAATGTACTAAACATTTATAGTTTGTATCCTTGCATAAAGATACCAACTGAATAAATAGATTATAGTTGTAAAAGGGTATAAACAAGCTACAACGGCGGCAAAAGCTCAATCAATAGAGCGTGGGATTAGTATAATCGAAAGGTTGCTCACTCCCCATTTTATTTCCCAATTGGCAATGCATCCTTGTTTCCTTCGAGAAACACTTATTTCCCCATTCGGGCCGAGCAATTAATGTAAATTTGATGAAAACAAAAAAGATTTGCTTAGACGCTAAAAATATATTTCAAAAGCCGATAAACAAACTACTACTTTTCACTGATAATTACTGGCAGTGATATGACTAACAAGCAAATTTTTCAAAAAATCTCTTACTCTTTCCCGGAACCGTTTTTGGTATTAAATCCTTGTCCATAAGAGCGACTATAATCCATTTGAGCGAAGAATTACAAGCTCTCAGATCGGCTTCTAATGACTCGACTCTGGCAGCAACAGTTTGCTGAAATTCCAATTTTTCTTGAACGTGGCTAATTGTACTGTTTAGTACTTCGAGCCTAGAAAAAAATGCAAACAAATGTTAAACTTTGAAGAAAATTTTTGGATAATCTGAATGTTAAAATTTGAAACAAAACGTTTGACGACTAGAATATTTTAAGAAGTCAAAACACAAATGAACCACTCTATGAGTTACACCACCTGTGTGTCATGACAGCCTACCCACAAAACATAGCAGTCTGGTACAGCTGCTGTTTCAAGAAATATCACCTCTTGTCAGCTAGGCTAGCTTGGTTAGTCTATCAACCCTTAAATGACCGCTGTACAACATTGAGTTTTATAGTTATCTAACATTTTGGCGACGTTACCTGATTTAGGCAGTTAGTGCTGATCATAAACAATTTTTTTCAAAAAGCAGAAGTGACGCACGCTATGATAGTCAGTGAGCGTCTAGCAAACAAGAAAAATTCTCAATTGGAATACAAGAGTATCTTGATCTTGGATGGAATCGCTAGGGACTTCACTTCACCTAAACGAAATGATGTGATGGAAGACCGTGAAGTGTGGAGGCTTAATCTCCAGCTGCCGTTCCCACAACCAGGGCTGTAGTCGAGACCGACTCGTCCGAGACCAAGACCGAGACCGCAAAGTTTTTCCGAGACCAAGACCGGTCTCGATCTCAATTTTGGCTTCGAGACCGAGACCGGCAAAGTTCGAGACCAAGACCGAGACCGAAAAAATGACGTCATCAATAGCTTTTTCGATTTTTTGAAACAAAGTTTTTGGAGCTCATATTTGCTCATAAGTCGGTTTTATGATTATATAAATTGATTCAGATGACAAAGTGCTTTAGTCCAAGTGACGATTACTTCATCAAAACATCTAAACATATCATTTTATGTAGATTTTCACCAAAAAAAGAGATCCTTTAACTAAACTTAATGCCTCTTATTCAAAGCTCGAAGCCTGGTCACCTTCGTTTTTGTCAGAAATTACGGGTCAATAAAACTGACACAAACTTAATGAAAATTGCAAAAAAATTGTAAAAAGCTATTTGTATATTTGAAGTACCGTATTAAAGGTATAGCTACGAAAACGCAGCCAGAAGTTTCAATTAGGAGGTGGGGGGGATTTCTAAGCTCGTAACTACAATTATACTAAGAGAAGGCTTAAACAAAACAATACAATTTTTACCCGAAAAATATTTTGTTGCAGGGTTGCAAACTCGATCGATGTTTATTTGAGTTCAAGTTTGAGTTCGGTCTATTTTAGAAAGTCCAAGTTCGAGTTAAAAATTTAAATTTTTTCGAGTTTAAGTTCGATATAAATATCAATGGCTCTACGTTATGAATATTTGCCATTACAAAATTAATGAAACAATAAATGATAATTCAAGGACTATCATATGTTGTTTAATATTCTGTTAAAAGTATAATATAGATTTTTGAATTCATCAAATACGATAAACAACGTACTCTTCTGTCTCGAATAGACCGCACTAATTTACTTAAAAGCTATTTTCACTAAGACTTCACACTTTTGCGATGTGCTAGCCTATTTAATACAAAATTTTGTATGAAGCTTTCAATTCGAAAATTGAGTAACCAAACTTAATTTTGTTGCAATAATTAACCGCCGCGACTTATTTCATATATCGTGAATCTTTTCAATCTCAAACTCATTTCTTATAATTGCTCATTTTTTGTCAAAAATTAAACTTGCAGATTTATTCCACTGAGCTGCAAATACTATCCAAGTTTCGTACTTTTTTTTACAAACTGTAGAGTAGACCGGTGGTTCTCAACCTTTTTTCAAAGCGACTTAAGTTTATTGAAAAAATCAATGGTGTAAAATTTTGTGGCCCATGTATATTCTGATACATACTTTAAATTAAAAGCTATGTAGAAAAAACAAACTTTTCATGACGACAGAACTGCGTTGAAAATCGTACAAAGAAGTTTTCACTGAAATGTTTATGAATATTTGCTATTTAGCTTTCAATATCCTCACCTATAACGTCCTTACGTAGTCTGACATACATGACCTTTAATTTCTAGTCTCCCCGAGAACAAAGCTTCTTCACTGCGTGAATCCCATGCTAGTTGGTCGAGCGGAAACGCGTTTGTCTCTGGGGCGGGAGGTCTGAGATTCAAATCTCGGGCCGGTCAAATCGGACACAGTGTTGCCAATGGCTCGCCACCGCTGCGATATATCTCCGAAAAGAGCTGTGTTGCCAGGGCGCAATGACGCGGAGATAGGCCCAGTAAACTTGTTACACGCCTTACAGCGAGCATAATGAAAGATTTAATTTGAAAATATATCGTTTACCACTTCTAAGCGTTTTACATACACCTTTGCGATCTTGAGAAACTCAAAATTTCACTGCTGGAGTTTTTTGTTACAAAAATGCAACTAGGGTTGACTACTATATGCGTTTATTTTATTACTATATTGCTTTCTGCAAGTTTCACTCTTTGTAGATGTTTACAAAAAAATACCCTAAAAATTTTTAGGCGACCGATAGGTTGAGAATCATGGGAGTAGACAACTGTTAACGCAATGATAGTAAAGGTTTCGCTATATAAGAGACAAATTTCTTATCACTTAAAGGCGGTGAATCATCCAGCCAATTCCAGTGATTTACAATAGCTAAAACTCAACTATAATTTTTGATATTTTTTGTTTTAATTTTGGGACTGCGGTTGCAAAGATATTCAACAAATACAAAAAGATGTCCCCCCGAAAAAAGTTTTTGGAAACTCTTAGTTTTGTTATTCTTGCCAAAACCACAGTAGGCCTAATGGTTTAGAGAACTGTGGTAAGCCTAAAAGTTTGGAGATAGTTTATTTCTAAATAGTTTATTTCTAAATAGCTTAGGCCTAATTAGGCCTAACTATCTCTAAACTATTAGGCCTAATAGTTTAGAGATAGTTAGGCCTAATAGTTTAATAAGATTACAGTAGGCCTAATAGTTTAGAGAACTGTGGTTTTGGCGGGAAGATCAAAACTCAGAGTTTCCAAAAACTTTTTTCGGGGGGACATCTTTTTATATTCGTAGAATATCTTTGCAAACGCAGCCCCAAAATCAAAACAAAAAATATCAAAAATTATAGTTCAATTTTAGCTATTGTAAACCACCGGAATTGGCTGGATGATTCACCGCCTTTAATTAACTCAAGATAAAACGTTGCGTCGCTTTTCCACCTTAATCGTTTTTTTTTTTTATACTTCTAGCTGTTTTTCTAGGTCGCCTAAGCATAAAAAGTGAAAAACATGCATTGTTGGGAAAATCACAATCTCAATTTACAAAGCTTGATCAACAAAAATATTTCAAAGGATTGTTTAATCTTTAAATTTCGTTCAACGAACTCGGCCAGTTTTATTCGAGTTCAAGTTTGAGGTCAGCAAAATTCTTTTTTCGAGAGCGAGTTCGGCAAAAATACCGAATTTTTTCGAGTTCAAGTTCGAGTCCGCAGCACTGTCTTGTCGTCGAGCTGAGCAAACTGTTGTAACTTAATCGTATCTCATCCAGAGGTTTGCCCCAGTCGCTACACAATTTTTGTCATTTTTCGTAAAAAATAACCATTGGAATCATATTTCGCACCTTTTTAGAACTACTTAATTGCTAAGATTCTTAATTGCTAAAATGGCTAAGAACTTAATTGCTAAGTTTTGGAAGTCGTTTGAAAGAATTAAATTGCTCAACCACTTTTGCCCCTCTTCTTTACCTGTACAGATCAATTCCATGACACGTTTAAATGCTTGCATTCATGAATCAAATTTTGTAAATGATATGACTAAAAAGAGGAGAGCTGCAGCCCACTTTGCCCTCCTGTTTGCTTCACTTGTCATTTTACATTTAGCTTAGGCCTATACATCATGAACAAACAAAATTTGCCAATTTTAAAGTACAGTAGTGGGTTTGTACGCTGTTGACAAAGAGACAAAATATATACTGTAGGCTAGTATATCACTGTTGTCAACAATCGACCAGTAGCGTAGCCAGCGGGGGGGTGCTCCAACCTCTCCATTGGCCTGAAAAATATGTAAAATAGCACGTTTTTAGTGCTTTTGAGGCCGCTTTTTGCTCCAAAAATAAAAACAGCCCCTCCCCAAGGGATTTGGGAGCCGAAGTTGTGAAGAACTTGCCGTTGTTTGGACTAGAATAGTGGATTTTTTGGTTCTGGAGCTCACTTAAAGTCGGTGAAGACCTTTTTTTTTTTTTGAGATCACCTAATTTCGGCCAGAAAAACCCTTTGAATGTCTAATTTCGGCCGGAAAAACCCTTTAAATTTCGGTGAAGACCTTTTTTTTGGAGATCACCTATAATCGGCCGGGAAAAAAACCTTGAATTTCTTATTTCAGCCGGAAAAACCCTTGGAATTTCAGTGAAGACCTTTTCTTTCTTTTATTTTTCGGAGATCACCTAATTTTGACAGAAAAACCAGCTCAATCTAATTTAAGACTAATGAAAATTTGGGTCAAGTTCGTTCTCGGTTGTATCAAACTTCAAAAAAAAACCCTCCTCCCCCCTTGCGAAATTCTGGCTACGCGACTGCAATCGACAATAAAGTAATATGTACACAATGTATTCACTCTTTTTTGATAAGAATCAGTAAATTTTAAACTGTGACTGGCTGTTTTCAATTTTTTGCCGATTTTCAGCCTCATTTGTTTTTTGATTTGTTCTTAAATTTTGAGAGCATCGACGTCAATTTTAGAGACTATGTTTGCAAAAAAGTTTAATTCCCATTGCTTTTTCTACTTCGAATTGAGGTTTTTTGCTTCTTCAGCAGCGTCGTAAAATAGCAAAAGCGAAAAGGCGAACTTTTTTCATCAACTGCTTAAACGACGGCCAAAAAATTTCTCACTTATTTGTGCAGCACTCTATAATCTCAAAATAGTAGAATTGTGTACATCCTTTGACACGAAAACTTCTATTACATGGGGATTAAAAAAGTCGCAAAAACACCTGCAGTGCTCGAATTGGGCAAGAACTCTGTAGTTTTGCTTGGACTCTAGTTTCGTTCCTCGTCATCAAAACCGCTATGTGTGAATGACGTCTTTTCTCATGTAAAAACGACAATCTTAATCTCCAGGTGGAAAACCTCTTTGTCCAACCGATAATGTAACCGCTTCGTTAGCTTCTTACAAAACTACATTTTACTTACAAAATTTACACAATTTCGCTATTATTTTCTAACAAAAATTACAAAATTAGCTATTTTTTTTACTTACAAAAGTTACCCGGTTTCGAGACCAACGTTTGAGCTACGAGACCGAGACCACAACAGTTCGAGACCAAGACCAAGACTGGTGCAAAACAGTCGAGACCAAGACCGAGACCGAGACCACAAAAAACTGGTCTCGAGACCTACAGCCCTGCCCACCACCCTCACGGAAAAATGGGCAATGAAGAAAGAAGGAATACAAAAGTAAACAATCGCAGTACGGTGGATAAGAGACCACAAAAGAGCGAGACGCTCACCGGGTCAGGGTCACTCTATTTCACATAGTTTCATAAAGAGTGTACAGCATACTTCGTTTTAAGCCATCAAACGAGATAACACACATAGTATTAATCTACTAAACATTTCTTTAGCACACAGCAAATTATTCCAAAATCTCTAAAACATTCTCATTTCCTTACAATAGCCAATACAGCTTGGATGGATTAGGGTCTTGAGCAAACATTTAAGGCATTCATTTTCTACTTTTCAACAATCACCGAAAATATTGCCGTACTTTTTTTTTTTAACGAAATACGCGGAAAAAACAGACTTTTCTTCTGTTACCCTCCCCCCAAAAATTCAAATAATTTATTGACACCGTGTGCTGTTTTGTCAAATTTAGATTTTCAGTTAGTCGCTATTACTCAAAATAAAAAATAGCATACCTGATTTTATGTATATTTTAAAATTAGATCAGCTTTAACTGCTTCTTTAAGTTTAAGGTAAGAAAGATCTTTCCACTTCGGTTGCAAACTATTCCAAATTTGGGCACTAATAAATTGCAAGGCTTTTTTCATAGCATTCAAGTTTATAGCACGTAAATGAAAGTTGCCGTGACTTGTGCATCTTGTTTTGTACTTGCCAACAGATTTAATAGTTTGTATAAATAAGGACGTTTATTGTGTTGGAAGAGGTACATAAATTTTGCCATTTCTTAATAATACATATTCTTGATTTTCAAAAGTTTCAAGTCATGATACGAGCTGTCGTTATTTATGTGTTCATTTTTGGTGACATTACATGTAATTACAATTTTATTTTGAAGGACTTGTAATGGCTGTTACGTAGAATGGTTTCTTGAACCCCATACTAAAATTCTATACAATACAAGTGAGCTCACTAAGCACAACATTATAAGTGTTTTCTGGCAGATTTACAGTAGTGTCGAAGATAACATATTGTAGAATACTATACTGTACCACAAATTTGAAACAAGTTTTTGCAAACATCATAACATAAGCAGCAAACGTAAGCTTTTCGTCAATAAGAATTTCTCATAAATATTTTGCAATAGGCGTTTTGTTGCTTTTTTTCTCCTCCTATATTTAAGCAAAACTTGTTAACACTCATTTGCTTATGTGAAAAAAAAACATAAAATTACATTTGAATAATTCTAGAGTTACGTTTTTTAACCTTAGCCATTCATTAATTATTGGCATCATTATTTACTCCTATGTTTAATTTGTCTAACTTATTGTCACCCAAAATCATAGCTGTGTCATCAGCAAATATTCCGACACTAAACTCAGTAGATTTAGGGACATCTTAAACACACAAAAAAAATATAAATAAAGCAGGGCCTAGAATTGAACCTTGAGACACTCCACATGTCACTTTTCGTTTGTTTAATGCAATTTTATTGACACATACAAATTGAAATCTGTACAACAAATAACTTTGGAAGAGTTTATTATTATTTCCTTTAAGGTTATACTTGTCTAATATCTGTAACAACATTGCATGGTTAATCATATCAAACGCTTTTTTGAGGTCTAAGAGCAGTATGCAAGTATGTTTACCATTATCAAAGTTATTGCAAATCTGAGAATAGAGATCAGGAACTGCATGAGTTCTAAAATGACCTATACGGAAACCTAGCTATTGCTCCGCAAGCAGGAGCGTGTTCTCCAGGCATGCAAGGCATGCATTGCATGCCTAGTCATTTAGCCAAAAATAATAATAATTGAAAAAAGTGCATATAAAAATTCAAAACAAAGTCGAACTAAGTTGCCATAGTTACAGACATTAACTTTCACGTCAAAGTAGCAATAAATAGTCTCGCTTAATTCAATGATTCAGTTTTAGCGTGGTTTCAGCATATCGTTAAATTACAAAAAATAATGGCAATAGGCAAGCAATTTTTAAATTGCATTCAACGGTTCAAGTGATTGCTATGTTTCGATAAGATTACGAAGAAAATTAAATAGGTTTGAAAACTTTCATTGGCGCATTGTTTTTTGCAAAAGTTATTTTATACGTTTAGTTTCTTGTTTTCGTAAAATGTTGTCTTTGTTTTCATTTTAGATTTGTAACAATGTAAATTAGCTTAAAACAGGCCACAAGCTATGCACCAATGCATGCAATTTTAAATATTGCATGCATGTTGCCAATTATTTCATGCAATTTAGCGATATGCTAAAAGCAACTAACTCAGCGGCGAAACCAAGCTGTGATACCCGGTAGGTATTAGCATTAGGTAATGCAAGTTAAGAGTGAGTTTTTAATGAGGTTTTGCTCGAACTACTTAGGCTAAATGTAGGGCTATATTAAGATTGAGAGTAAGATGTGAAATCCATTTAAACAGGGAGTTACCGGTAGTTGGTTCAGTTAGTACTAAGTAGGCCAACGTTAGTTGTAGAGTTTGCACTAGCTTTGCAAAAAAATTTTTAAGACTATCAATTAATTACCAGTAGGTAGTTCAGCTGTTTTGGCTGCGCTTTACTAGTTGTTAAATAAACTAAACAAGGCCAGGCCTAACCATACATGCATTGGACAAGTCTTGAGCCCGCCAGCATGTTTAAAAAACTATAAAAGTAGGCATGTATTTGCTATTCAGCAAATTTGCTCAGCTTAGTTCTGCAATTAATGTTTTTATTTCAATGTCATTAAGCCTACTTTACTGTTAGTGTTACCCTAGTATGGTACCGCCAACTAACACACATAAAACTGCTTGACCTGTCACTGTCTGTAGTAACAAGAAAGACTTCTACTTGTACACACTAATGCGTACTGGGGAGAGGAGGCCAAGTTGCAATACTAACATTTAACAGTGTAAGTTGCTGTTTTATTTTGCTGCTTGATAAACAATGACGTCATCAAAACTGGTAAAGTCATCATCATTGCATGCCGTATCTGAAATGTCACGCTACGCCACTGTCAGCAAGAATCAGAGGTGGAGTCCTTGGCCTCGAGGACGTCCTCGAGGACACATTTTCAAGTCCTTGGCCTTGAAGTCTTAAGTCCTCGAAAATTGGCCTGTCCTCGGTTCTAGAACAGCACTATTTTTGAACCGTTGAATTTTCGTTGGAAAACGCCAGAAACCTCGCAGAAAATGTGCTAAGACCTTATTGGTTTAAGTAGAGATCGACTGAAAAAAAAATTTTGACGACCTTTTTCGCTTGAAAAAAATTTTTAAAGAACATTTGCGTCAGTGTCCTTGGTCCTTGGCCTCGAGCCTTGTGTCCTCGATTCCACTTCTGGCAAGAATATTATTTTCTTCAAGGAATGTCAAGGTCAATGTGATTCATCCACTGCGTGTGGTAGACAGGTGGGCACAGGGCACGTGGAGGCTTGACTCGAAGACCGTAAGATCACTTCGCTGCTTCCTGGCCAAGCAACTTCGTAAATTAAGATATGACTATAATTACAATATAATCTACTCTAACCAACGCTAATCTAGCCAACGCTGACGAGCACTTTCCTCAGCGCTTGAATTCAAACTCCATTCATCATAATCTACTCTACATGGTTTTGAAAAATCATAGTATAAGCCTGATAAAGGGTGAGAAAAAGTAGGCAACTCAATAAACTGAGTATAGGTCGGCAAATTGAATAGCGCTAGCGAGATTTTGTTAGGAAAATACAAAATCAAAATAATACAAATAGAAATACTGGCCGACACTATTCATTATTATTGCACTTCATTACCTTTCAAACATTCTTTTGACTTGAACAGGGACACTTTCCTTGTTGTTACGGACTTGCTTTTCAATATACTCCTCTGCATTATTTTTCTCAAACTTATTTAAACGTTTTTCGTTGCTTGTGTCGAAGGATTTTTCTATAATTAACAAAATAAAATGGTGTGACAGTCGTTATTTTTTCACGCTGCCATGAGTGACAAAAGCATTGTGTACGTTCTTATAGAAGTTTAATGTAATCCCTAGAGATAGGGTGATCAAAACAATAGAATCTCAAATACCATTATCCATAAACCAACCATTAAGAAAAAAACATTTAAATAAAATAATATTACAGACTTTCAATAACGGCCTTCACCCTTGCTTTATGCGTCTTTTTAAGAGCAAAAGGTCAGGTTGTGTATGCACAAGACAGGCCAGTGATTTGTATCCATTATACCTCTGAATTGTAAACAAAATAACTCTCTATAAATTACAAATTATTGTTAAACATTATCACACTTTCAAGTGTCATCTGCAAATATGATTACAGGATATCTTTTGTGCATTTCTCATTTTCACTAAACACTAATTTTTTTGCATTATCTTTGTGTACTTTTCCGTTTTGTTTATATCATATATGCATCACAATCAATGTGTATGCATTTGGTGAAGAAACCATCCTGTATGTCTCCACGTATATCGTTTTGCTGCTTATACTTTTTTCTTAATCTCTGTTTTTATATGTGATTTTTTTTATGGACTCGAGATCATGAAATAAACCTACTGCCAATTTGAGGCAAGATTTAATGTCCAGTATCAAGGTCACTGAGATGGACAATGCTGCTTTGGACTGTCATATTGCATTTTCCTTCCGATGACTTGGAGTTTAGACTTTAGACCATACACATAAATGATAACAACAACGCATACCCGTGTAGCGCTCCAACTACTTTAGTTGATAGACCCTCACGTATCTGCAAGTCCAATGATAGACCATCAACTCCAATTATCTTACCAATATTCGAGTCTTTCAAATTTTTTTGCTCTTGCCCTCGATTTTCTTCATCATTATTATTTGGTTCTCCCTTTTCTTTTTCAGTTTTACATGTTGTGCAAACTTTTTGCAACAGCCAAATGAAATTCAAGGGAGCGACGAACGCAGGACGGCTGCAATATTCCCGAATCAATGTACAACGCTGGTACTTCCATATATGGTCAGTGTGTGCGACCAGTTTATCGAATGTGTAGCTGGAAATGTAAAGCGATTAAACTAAGTAAAAGATTAGTTACCAATACTTCATTTCTTTCAAAAGTCATCTAATCTAAAAAAAATTCATATCGCTTGTATTACTGCAAGCCCCACGTTTATTACTGCATAGAATTATGGGTTTTTCCTCGAAAAATTTTGTCTCAACCTATACGTTCCTTATAAAGCCACTTTCAATTTCAAAAGTATCATTACCAGCTAACGCCGTGAATTCAGTGCGCAATTCATAGATTAGTATGTGCTGTAGAAGTAGGTGCGTTGATATTTCTATTGAATTATTTTCGTTCTTATAAGTGCTGTCAAATCAAATCTTTCATTATACTCGCTGTTTTACGCCGAAGCATGTATAACAAGTTTGCGGGGCCAATCTCTGCGTCATTGCGCTCGGGCAACACAGCTCCTTTCGAAGAAATGTTGCAGCGGTGGCGTGTCGTTGGCAACACTGTGTCCAATTTGACCCGCCCGCGATTTGCACCTCAGACCTCCCAATCCAGAGACGAACGCGTTACCGCTCAACCAACTGGCAGGTCCTTATAAGTGCTGTAATTAATCTTTTATTTTTTTTGCACTGTCTTTTGGGTAAATTTACAGTCATCATCAACTCATTTTGGATCCCGTGTTATTCCCGTCGACGGAGTTGGCCGGATTTCTTATGGTCATCGCCTTTACCATGCCTCGCCATTTCGTTAAATTACATGCATCCTCTTTTACCAGTCCATTTTTCTTCATCAGGGTCACCAGTTGTAGTGGCAGCGCACTAGAGTCAAAAGGAACGCGCTCCGATTGCGGTTAACCGGCTCGGTTAAGCAACATATGAGCTATTACGGTCTGTTGACGTACTAGGCTATTGATTCCATATATCTTTCATTTGTGGTTACTTGATTGTACCGTCATCGATTGGAGCAGTTGCGTGACTGCGACACCTTGCTCTTACTGCTCTTCTCAAAATTGCCATCTTTTTTCTCTAAAGCACTATGTCTCACTTCCATACAACATAGCTAATCTTAGACAACTTTTGTAAACCTTCCCTTTCATCTGTAATGAAAATCTTTTGCCTCTAAGTATTTCACTAAATTATTTGAACTTCATCCAACCAATTATTGCTTTAGCTATTATCGCTGCTTCACACCAACCGGTTGTATTCAATCTGTCACCAAGACAAAAAAACGTGAGTACAGTTTCCACGCCATCACACAATCTAGTCTTTTCAAATTTTTTTACCATGCCTCCAGACTTCTAATCAGCAAAATATAGCCCCGTATTCAGTAACCTTCTTGTTATCCGTGCACCTTGCGTGGATCCACTTACTACTTGCTGTATATAACATCAAGTTAGAAATAGCTCTTGTTCCACACGCTCCTCAAGGATCAATCTTACTGTCGAACGTTTCTTTCTCCATCCCACTCACCATCAACTTTGTCTTTCCAAGATTGACTCTCACCATTTTGCTTTTAAACGCCTTTCTCCATTCATCAAGGTTCTCTCTCTACTCTTCCATAGTTTCCCCTATTAAGACCAGTTCGGCCGCATAAAAAATTTGCTTCATCCAGCTTTCTTTGCATTTTCCATAACTTCATTCACAACTATTGCAAACAACAACGGCGACACCAACTTTCACAGAAAATGTTTCCGACAGTCCCAATGCAACTCTAACTTTTGTTTCTGCTCCTTCATAAAAACTCATCACCGCCTTGACCAGAATTTCAGGCAAACCTTTCTTTCTTATTGCCCACTCCATCACTCTTCAGGGAACTCTGTCAAATGCCTTTTCCAAATCAACAAAACACATTCACATTATTTTGTTTTTTCTCAATGTTTTTCTTGCGACCTTTAAAATAAGAATACGGCATCCGTTGTTCTCTTTCCAGAGATGAAACCAAATTGTGCTTCATCACAACCGACCAATGCGCATATTCTTCTTTCAAAACTCTTTCAATAATCTTCATACCATGTTCCAGGAACTTCACTCCTCCGCACGAACCACAGTTCTCACATCTTTTTTTCCCACAAAAATTGCTATCACTGCGCTAGCTGGTTTTTCATTCATTCAGGATTCCCTTTCCATCCAAAACTCGTTGGCAAAGCTACTGCATCACTTCCTCTTGCAACCCCCCTACCTGCGAAAATCATTTTTGTGGTTATTTCAGAGAGCCCCCACAACCTTTCCCTGTTTTATCTTTCTGATCGCTTCTTTCACTTACTTGCTAGAAACTTTCTCTACTAGCCTCTTCACCATAGCAGCGTCCACTTTGTGATCCAAAACATTTTACTCATTTATTATTCTCTTCAAATGTTAATTTCATAATTACATCGATTTGCTTGACTGAAACCAATTGTTCCACCTCTACACTTAATCCATTTTGCGTTTCATTTTCCCTCCCTTTCATTAATTTTATGAATTTGAAAATCTTGTTTTGTTTTTCACGCAATTCCTCCAGTTCCTTTTCAGCTTCCGTCTTGATTGTTTTAATAATCACTTTCTCAGTTTGATTTCTTGTTTTCCAATAGGCCACTTCGTGTTTTTTAATAATAATAATAATTAATACCCATTTACAAGTAATAATTTGCAATTCTTAAAGCGACTTATGTGGTGAAGCCTAATAAATAACATTTAATGAAATCAGATTCAGGTTACGACACAATACAAAAGAACTAATTTCAAAAACTGAGCTTAAGGAGACTTTATAATAATCTAACCTAAACATTGCGATGAGAAGGTTGAGGAGCAGAACGTTGGCAAGGAGAAGGTACAAGCCGGCTAAGATGCGGACGATTACGTTTTGTTCCGGACACCGACGCCATCCATTTGATAACAAATTCGGATCATTTGTACATGAAAACTCGTCAGCCGCTGTAACGACTAAGTGTCAGCAAAGCTAGCAAAAATTTTATGCTCTCGAACTCTTGCCGCTGCTCTGAGAGCACATCAAATTCAATGAAAAAAAAAATCGGTCATCGATCAGCGTCGTCAGCTGAAAATCTAAGTTTGAGAATTTGTCTGCAACTAACATTCACGAGAATTTGGTGGTAACCATAGGCGTAGCTAAGGGGGGGGGGGGGGGTGGAGGGGGGCAGGAGCCTGCCTCTCAACTGAAATGCTACCAACGATAAAAATGTGACAAAAAGCCTATTTCTTCTTCAGTTTCAGTTTCTTTTAGATTCTCCGCGTACAACAGTACACGCGTTCAACAATAATTCACAATATTAATGATAACCAGGGGCCCGTCCCACCCTCCAATGCAATTTTCGCCAACAAATTTAACCGTATAAAGTAAAATTAAGGGTTTTATCCTATAAGTTGCTAACTCAGGTCCTCATCTAACCTTTTCATGAACCTAATGCACTAACTAAGGCCGGATTTACTATATTGCATAGTGCTAGGGGCCCCGCGCTCAGATGATAAGACTTGTTTTGGTTTTCACCTGTATTTGGCAAGATGATGCAAAATGAATTACATGGTTAGTAGGCAAAACCATCTATTGTACATTTTTCAATAACAATTCACCACCACTCGCCAGTTTTTAGACGACAAAACATTTTTAAAAAACTAGCTAGGGGAAATGCTCATTGAACAAATTTTTGAATTGAGAGAGCCTGGGCCCCCTGGTCGTACATATACTCCTATAACTAGTTATTTTCATGACAAAACAAACATATCTAAAAGAAAATCTTTGAGTGGGTTATTATATTTACTGCTAAAATATTGCAGAAGGCAATGCACCTTACTTCCCCCTACCTTGGCCAAATCACTGACCAAATTTCACACCAAACTGCAAGATTTTATGTGTGTTTTGGACTTAAATTGCAAGTAAAAGGAGGACTAAAAAATTTAATTTTTTTAATGGGCTTTCAAATGGCTCTGAACACGAGCGAAATGTGAACCAATAGCATTAAAATAGCTTTTTTTTTCT
Organism: Trididemnum nubilum; assembly: GCA_963965965.1. Classification (NCBI taxonomy): domain Eukaryota; kingdom Metazoa; phylum Chordata; class Ascidiacea; order Aplousobranchia; family Didemnidae; genus Trididemnum; species Trididemnum nubilum. The sequence continues at coordinate 135,985 of CAWYPQ010000050.1, forward strand.
AAAAAGTTACCAAAATTGCCCAGCGGCTGGGGGCTTTACCTCCAACCCCCATAGCCTGCGCGCCCGGACCCCCGTCTGTGATACGTTTGAGTTACAGTAGTTTACGTAACACGTCTCTCAATTTAGACATTTTTACATTTTAAACATTCATTTAAGCCCTCTCTTTTGAGCAAAATCTTAGTTGCGTGCCAACACCAAACCACGGCTTCTGATCTTCTATTCTGCGATATCGTAGTCCTACGAAAAATTTCTCGTTCGAAAAATTTTGATGACGTCAATGCATGCGATTCGTGGCTTGCCCCCCAATCAAAAATCTTGGCTACGCCCTTGATGATAACACCGACAAATTGCCAAGACCATGCATCTTGGTTGGTAAAGACCAAGTTGAAACAGTAGCAAAGCCATGGGGGCTATAGCCCCTCATTGGTCTGAAGAGTATGCAAAATACCCTGTTTTTGGCACTTTTGAGGCCGATTTTTGCACAAAAAACGAAAATAGCCCCCCTCTATTCGCAATGAGAGTTTGTCAAGAACCTGATGCGATACCAACTGAATTTGGGTAGAAAAACCCACTCAATCTGAGCGAAGATCAATCAAAATTTGGGTCAAGATGGTTTAATGCTGTTTCCAGTCTCCAAAACAGCCCTCCCTCCCCATTTCAAAATCCTGACTACGCGCCTGATTTGAAAGTAAATTGAAATAATGTTTTCAAAAATGAAATCAATCTCATACAAATATAAAACAACTAACGTTTTCCCAAAACCAGTCAAACTATGCTAAAATTAACTAATTTAAGGTGAATTTACACAGTATCCGTTTTTCGTACGTTTTTTTACGTTTTTGCTTTGTCTTAAAAAAGTATGCGCTTTTTCATCCGCATTTTTATAAGTCCATATCCGCACTAACCAGACAGTCACATACTGAACAAACGTTTTCCGAAAAAAACTTTTTGTAAAGGGGTGACAGCTGTATTTTGAAATATCTCCCTTATCCTTCATACACAAAATTTTTGAACAAAATTTTTACCTATATACAACAGTTTACTTAGTGCGGATGTGGACTTATAAAAATGAGGATGAAAAAGTGCATACTTTTTCATGAAGAAGCAAAAACGTAAAAAAAACGGACGAAAACGTACGAAAAACGGATACTGTGTAAATTCACCATTATGTTTAAAATTGAAATTTGAAGAAATGCTGAAATCGATTTCGGTCTCAACTGACAATTGCCAGTATCTAAAAAATGAGAAAATTAAAAACTGTATTCAAAAATCGAGTTAAAAAGCTGCAACAACTCGAGACCGACATCGAGTTTAGCAGTACTTTAAATTTTAGTTTTTTAATAAAGTTGATTTTAGCATAACATCGTCTAAAATTAAAATTTAAAACTCTACAGTCTGTTTCACCGGTAATCGGGATCATCAGGGGTATCTGCCAAAAGTAACACAAAGTTTAAAATCTAATATTTAAAAAAAATATTAAAAATGTTCCTCGTTCCGATATTCAGGCCATATCCGGCTCCTGGGCGGCCTAAAATGCACCTAACTAACGGAGAGGACTGAACCGGGCTCTCCTTAACTCGAACAGTCTAAGCCACAAGGGAGCCGAACCTAAGACTCAGCGCCGAAACTGAGATAATAAAGCTAGTGTCACATAAAAATTAAAACTGTTCGTCGATTATGATATATATTATTCAGTCTAAGCTTATATATATATTCAGTCTAAGATTATATATTCAGTATAAGCTCGGTTTTCCGTGTACCCCAAAGATAATCACTTTTAATCAAAATTTCTTTTAATCAAAAATTCTTTTAATTAAAGTCAAAATCAAAATTTCTCTTTGAAGAAATATTCACTGTGCAGTAGGGTTATGGTTTTTTTTATCTGCAAATGCTTGATGTTGGAAGGGAAGAACTTTTGCATGTTAATGACAAAAATCACTTTCTTTTTGGTTAACTTTACAAAAACCTCGCGCACCTATGCTCCGAAAAAATCTTATGATTTTGCTGAAAAATTATATTTAAATTACCCATTAAAACAGAACGAAAATACCCGCGTACAGCATGTTTAACTGAATCAGTAAGTTGGTGACACTTCCAATCATACGAATTAAGCTTGTTAGTAAAGAGAAGTAGCACGTTTATGGTAACTTCAAACACTATATACCCCTAAATAATTGTAATGTTTGACGATTTTTGAAATTTTTTTCATGATACTGATTTCTCTTTTGGCTATCACGTTTCATCGTACTATCTCAACTGCTGATGGAACATCAATCCAATGAGTGTGAATGTCATTATTTTGGGCATGCTATGAACAGTTAGGGCTGCTAAAAGAAGAGCTTGGATAATGGTTAGAATACCAATTTTTACTTCTTTTAGTAATACTGATAGCTGAATCAAGCTTCTGCTCACACCCTTACGGTTTACAGTACATGATTTTGTGCTGACTTATTTTGAACTGAAAAATTTCTTCTTTGCTTAAAAAGTTTTTTCAGGGTGCGAAGACTGGCAATTACTGGCAACAATTTAACCTTCGACAAGGTTCGAAGAATTAAAACACTTGCAAGCAAAAATTTTCAGACTAAATCCACCAAACTATATAAATTAGCCACAAAAGCCCTTTTTAACAACTATTTAGCTACGAGCTAATACAATGTGTTTGACTGCTTCGAGCTTTGTCGCAGGTTAGATCATTGCAAGTGCCATTAGTAATTTTTCAAAAATTTTTTGCTTTTTTTTTTGCCTAGCTATTTCATGTTGTCAAAAAATCCAAATAAAGTTTATTTTTCGGTCATTCAACAGTAACAGCCATTGACTTAAATTTTTAGTAAATTACCAAAAAAAAATTACCATTTTAGTCTCAATGACCAAAAAAAGAATCGAAAAACTCCTTATTTTGAAATACAATCCCGAAAATGGCCTTCTTGCAATCGCAAAAATGACCTCAAGATTTTTGAAACAACAAAAATTCACAAAATGGATATTTGACCTAAAAGTCTGAGTGATAAATAAACCCAAGCCTCCAATATCTGCCAACAATCTGCTATTTCAAAGGTATTCAGTGCAAATCTTTCAAATTTTTAATGCACTCTTATCAAATAGTTTTCTGCTTACCGTCATCTTTCAAAGTTTGTGCTTTTAATTGGCGCTTCAATCTACCACAGTTTTCAGCTTTTTTATACAGCAATTGCGTAATTTTTTACAGCGCTCATGCAAAAGAGCAAATTTGATATGCAAATTATGCCTAACTTAATACCATATACCCGTCCCAAAAATCGAATGAAAAGATTGCAACAGCCAACATTCAGCAGTATTTTGTGAATTTCGTTCGCAACTACCGCTTTACTTAACCGTTGTATCGCTGTATAAATATAACGCTGAAAGAGCAATATCACTTATAAAATTTTGGCTATTCATAAGTATACTATAGGCCCAGCAAGCTTACCTAAAAGCTGAATTTTATGAGCATTTTGTGTGTTGTTTGTTTTTCATTACAGTTGCAAGAAGAAATTTTGTTAACACAAAAATTTCACCTCAATTTTATTGAAAATATTATTAATCTCTATTTTTCAGAGTTTGGTTGCGGTTCTTTGTTCTATAATATTAACCAGAACCGAAGACAGAGCCCATATTATTGGGTGGGGTTCACGTATTACAGTAGGAAAGCTGGTCAACACTAAACGAAAATGTTCACTAGCAGCTAGCGAGACAAAATCTAGGGGCAAAAGAAACGCCTATCGAGCGTGCTTATTTAGTCTGTAATCTGGCCGGCGCAACCATATAGTTTTAGCTTTTCTACGACGGCTTAACCCATCCTCGACCCTTATGGCTACGATCCGTCTTGTAATTATAAAAGTAAAAATCAAGCGGTAAAATTGCTTGAAACAGCATAATTGACATGTTAATAATGCCAAAAATCTGGAAATTTTAACGTATTAGATGCGCCAGCTTTTTTCGTTTCAGATTGAAAAATTAGTGTAGAAATACTTAATATATAGAAGTTCATTGATAGCAAACCCAGGAATTTAAATGCATTTCAAAAGTTGAAAAATTCATAACCCTACTGTGCAGTGGGTGTCGAAGTGTTGGCGTCGCTACGTTCAATTTAATCGGTCAAAAAGTTGAACCACAGACCTTTCGCTTCAGAGACGAATATGTTTTAGCTGCACCAACTGGTCGCTTGAAATTTTGTAGTATTCCTGATCCTGCTTTTCTAACGGTACCTCAAAAACAGACGTACTTGGATTGTATTCAATTTCAGGCAGAAAAAGCTCTCCAAAAATATGCCAATACGGCTTGCTCAAGATTCCTTCAAAAACTGTCTCTGCGTCGCTTTGATTTGGGTAGAGAAGTGATTGACTAGCAACACCATAAGCAATGACAAAAACTGCCAAGATGAAAAGGAAGAAAAGAAGGTCTTTAAGCTGAAATTGTGAAAATTGCCATTATTCAGTGATGGTTGCGATTGTCTCCGTTACGATTATTTACGCAAAAAAAGCATTTTCTTTGTACTCAAATAAGCAAGTGTTTTGCTAAAAACCAGACAAAAAGCCTGATGACACTAGGTCAAAAAAAAAATCACTTAAAACTAATCATAGATAAAAATAAAACCAGTCAAAACACTTACAAAATAAATAATGTTTTCAGCAGACAGTTTTGCCTTCAGCTAAGTGGGCAGTAAATCTGTAACAGTTGGGGCAGGAACGATGGAGTCACTGACCAGAGGTGAAATCGACGACCCAACGTTTGAGGCAAGGACTCAAACAAAATCCGAGGTCAAGGCCAAGGACCAACTTTTGAGGACAGACTCTTTCGAGGCCAATAGTTAAGGGCGCAGGAGCAAACGTCCAGTGATTATGGATCCCAACTTTTTTAGCAATTAGTCAAACAGAAGTCTTACTGCTTGGTTAAACGACTTCTTTTCAAGAAATTGTTTACAAAAATTATACTTTTTTAATATCACATTACGACTATGGTACTCTTACCTAAAAGTATTGCAAAATACTATAAATTTTTGTTTTTAAATTGAATTGATGTATAAACCGCATGCGGTATTTGCAAGTTTAAGTCTTTAATAACACGGGGTTCTGACTTCTGAGGGGCGAGGACAAAGTCTCCATGCCTTTGTTGAACTATTTGAGTACTTTTTTTTCAGAAAAATAGCAATTGTTGCGACGTTCAAAGAAACTTACACAATTTTCAAAGTCATAAAAGTTAAGTTAAAAAAACTAGTTTTTTTACATTTTCCCAATCCTAATAATTCTAAGCCAATCTTTTCTTTACGGTTTATAGTGCGCGTAATGTTTCTCCATACTCTACACAGTCTCGCAACTAATGCTTATCAATGAATGAGCGCGTAGGTTTCGGCCGCAAAAGACACTTGGTAAAAATACGGTCGGTATTCAACCGCAAAAAAGTAATCTGGGGATCTCAGTAAGGCAGTGTTAAGGAGAAAGGCACAGGAGTCATTTGCCCTGGGGCCCACCTGCAAATACACTAATCAAATACACTACACCTTCATACATTAAACTTTCAAATATACCTCAAATACAATAAAAATTAAATCATAATTTTTTCTAAAACTGCACTATTTTTTCGCGGGAGTTTCGCCTACTCGTATTTCTATGAAAATTGATCAAGTGCAGCGCGCATCTTTCCAGGCATTCGAGCAATTATAGCTATATTTAATTTCACACTTGCTTTTTTAATAATTCTTCACGCAGCGATTTTTCTGATGCAGAAGTTTATCATTTGGGATTCTTAGCGGCAATTTTCATCACAAAAATCTTTTAAATGTAGCTTTGACCCCAGACCGCAAGCTAATGACTATAGAGTTGTTCATTCTCATCTTACAACAAATTCTTTGCAATATTCGCTCGCGTATTTCGAGAACAAATCTTGGCCTTCTCTAGATACGCTTTGTTACTTATATCAGGGATACATTAACAGTTTTGGCATATAATAAGCTATCCCTGGTAACTGCATTACATTTTATTATCAAACACAAACAGACATACTTTCTTCTGAATCCACACTCAGATGGGCACGCCATGTTTTAACATTAGCAACTCCAAAATGGTGGTGTCCCAACCCCGTATCTCTTGTTAAGGTCTCGGATCTTTTAGTGCTTCGTCCCTTTGTTCCTCCGCACCGGAAGTATTAGCCGAAATAAATAGAAATATTCCACACTGTCTCTTTTCTTTTCATTCTCCGATTAAAGCTTTCACACAATGCCATTTAAAATAAGGTTTAATATAACTTCTAGGGTATCACATTGTACTGTTTTTCAATTAAGGAAAATAAATGAATTAACAGACTAAAAGTTTAGATTAAATTTTGTTTGGTTATTTTTCTTTTTAACTCATCAAAAAATAGTGAGTGCTGTCTTCAAGCCGAGGATAGGGTATTTTTGAGAAAGTGTAGGCTTAGAGGCCAAGGCCAAATACTTGAGCTTCGAGGCCAAGGCCAAAGACTTCAAATTGGGGTCCACGACAACCGACCGCGAACAAACTAACCGCAAACCAAATAACGCCGATTAGCTGAGAAGAGTGATCATAAGCATATTTTACTATCCTCAGAGCCATCTTGCCCAAACCTCACTTTGTGCCGAAATCACTGTGACAAAATCAGTGATCAAATCACTGTGACGAAACCCTTGGCTCGCGGTCAGTTTGTTGCGGTCAATTGACCTGACTCGTCAAAATGTGTCCTCGAGGTCTCGACCTTTGCAGCGTAGCCGAGAGTCGGCAGTGTGGCCAAGAGGATATAGGTGTCGTTTTTACGACAACTCTGATCGCATTCAATCCGCACCCAAGTCACGTTGTTGCGTCCTTGGATAGACGCCTTACGATGATTATCTCTGCTAGGTGGCTGCAAAGCAGTAACTCAGTGGACAAGAATTCGAAGAAATTCACAGAAAATTGAATCACTGGAAACTCCTAAGCAGGTGCGATTTCCTCCAACCTTGAAGTAGCGGTAGTCACTGCAATGAAACAATCGCGGATCGTCCATATTTCGCGTCTGACGCTGATCGGTGACAGGAGGATAAACATGCGCTACAATAATAACAACTTCTGTCAACAACTACCTACTTTAATATCATTGCACTACGCCTGCACTGCTCTTAAAAGCAAACTAAAATTAATTACGTAAATTAGGCCCAATAATACATATAACTGAAACGTGATAGCTCATAAACAGTTACTATATATCCTTTAGGTTTTGAGCAGTGAAAAAACAAAAAGTGCTTAACATTTTCTAAAGACAGACAGACCCTTCAAACCTGCCGTTTGGTAAGGAAAAACTTTCTGAAAAAGATGCCCAAAAATAAATGAACCACGCCATAAGTTATACCACATGTAAAGTAAATTTTATTTTTGGCCTCAGCCACATCCGATCGAACGTTGAAATAAAGCGTACCGGTTTAAATTATACCATTAAAAAATCGCATGTAATCTATAAGTCTAAGAAGGGCCATGGCCTACTCTAGATACGGCTTCACATGTCACATTTCTTGTCGAATGTCTAAGCGGCCGACGTTTCTTTGCCAAAATGCGAAAGTTGTTCAACGCGTTTGTGCTTGTTGCGCGAAACGGTCGTGCACCGCACACACTCTTAAAATAATGTTTTCACACGCATTATTGTTGATGCGGCAGACTTTTCTCTAAAAGAATGGAATTTATTAGCGCTGTAATAACATTTGAAGAATTGTCATGGCAGAAGTCTGTAAGTTATGAGGTAGACAAGTACAGTAAGTTTAGCACAGAGCAGGACAGCGCTGTTTCGAGCTTTTAGCTCTCATCGGCAGCCCTCAGCTATCTTTTCAAAGGTATTCCCAGCTGAACATGATGTTGCAACATGATGCTGAACAAGATGTTGCAGTACAGTAAGTTTGTTAGTTTTAGTATGATACCGAAAATTATGAAATTAATGTAACCAAAACAAAACAATGTAACAATAATATAATTATGGCGATAGCGATTGGCAGTATTATCAGTACGAGAAAGAAGCAGAGCACCAGAGCAATGACTATTCGCAAATCTATCAGTTTGTGATGGAAATGCATCCCAGTGTTTTACTGTTGTTAACTCAAGAATGACAATGTTGTAGCAACCGTTAGTTAATCTCTTTTAAGATTTACGTTTTTTTGGGGGAAACTATTTGTGTCAAAACTAGCAGCAGAAAGCCTTAGTCACTTAGTCAGGTTTCAAACTTGGCCAAGATCTGGATAGATTGATGCTTTGTCCCATCCGGCTAAGATCTTTTAGCAGCAGAGCAACGTTTGGTTAGATTCAGTTCATGATTTAAACCCTATGTGTTTATATTTTTATGGATACAGTAATAAATGCTCTCACTCTTTCAGTACTTATTTTGCATTAGTTTTAACATGGTAAACAAATGCGTAGTATATGGATGTAAAAGTGGTTATGCGTCTGAGAAGAGGGAAAATCCTGTGTCAACGTTTCGTTTCCCTTTAGATAAACCGGATTTGCTTCAAAAATGGCAACAATTTGTTAATCGATCAAATTGGTCCGCAACCAAAAATTCAGTGATCTGTATTAAGCATTTCGAAGAAAAATTTTTATTACGTGGTAATAAACGAACGAAGTTGAATTGGAAGCTTAGTCCAATTCCTTCAGTTCACTCAGATAAG